>OX244033.2:2689649-3149649 GCA_945859785.2 Tridacna gigas
ACACATGTGTGGGACAGTATATACAGTAGAGAGAGAAGCGAGATTGAGGTGTATTAGCTAAAATTGAAAGCAGAATGGGCGCTAGCGTGACAGTATAATTATTCTGTTCAGGTCAAACCGATATCATAGTACAGTGTTAGGCGCATGCGTCGTTATGCATGATTTATTTGGTTCCGGTCAGAACGATCACAGTAAGCGGATTTGCTATACAAATCCGCTAAACAATGTTATTGAGCAAGCTCCTGACGAGCTTGATTAAACCTTTAGGCTGCTAAGCGCGACCCACTGACCTTTTGCGGACAGTGTAGTACAAGATCAGACTGCACAGAACGCGCAGTCTGATCTTTGATCTACACTGTCCGATAAGGAGATATTATTCTCCAAAGAAGTAAGTTTGAAATATCATTATTCGAGTTTTTACTATCGTTTTGAAAGTTTTATTTAAGTAACTTGGCAGAATAAAAGTTAACATATCTGTAGACGCGTTGAATGAATACGGGATCTGACATAAGTTTGCATTTGAGATGAAATCCTTTTAACTCTTTACCAAACAACAAAATTTTAGACCTGTCCAAATTGAAAGTGTTTGCAGACGACAAATTAGATGTGACGCAAAAATTGAAATTTGTGTTGGGAAGGGTAGAAAACAATGTTTTCAAAAGGCTTCTTTCTCAGGGTCGTTAAAAGTCGGGATTGCGTGGTAAAGAGTTTTAAACGAGTTTAGACAAAATGTTATTAAGCGAGCTTCTGGCGAGCTTAATGAATATTTTGTGAAGACGAGTTTGAAAAATATGTATATATCTCAAAAGCCAACGAATTTCAGATTCTTTTTATCGCATAACAATATCCCACGAATTATCGGTTATTAACCCTGAAGCTGCTAATCCCGACCCACTGACCTTTTGCGAACAGTGTAGATCACAGAACGTGCAGTCTGATCTTGGATCTACACTGTGACATAAAAAGATATTTCCCAAACCTCTATAACTTTGAAATACCAACACATTGGTTTTTATCATCGACTTGAAAGTTCCATTTAACTTATTCAGCGGGATAAGTTTTCCATGCAACACCATACGTGCGGTTATTTCCACGAGTAAGACCCGATTCGTTGCTCTAAAGGCATTACAAATGATATCACATATGACGTCATACTATGCTTATTTCAGACGTGTGTAAGATATAGAGGATCTTACATGAGTGTTTATGTATTATCGTTTTTATCAAACAAGTTGACTAAAAATGTATGATGCGAGCCTTGGCGAGCGTCAAATACATTTTAGTCAACGAGTTTGATAAAAATGATAATACATAAACACAAATGTGAGATTCTATTTATAATGCCTTTAGAGCAGTGAATCTGACAGACAGACAAGTATCCATCATCACCTTCAGCCTACATACCGTTCACGGGTCCATGTTTACAAATGTAGTTCGGTTTGAATTGTGCACATACATAAGAAGATAGATCTGACATGTACACCGAAAATTGAATGAAACAGTGTACATAGAGCGAGTAAATCGGAAGACTTCCACAATTTAGTAGATTAAGATACGTTTCTCTGCATTTTCTGTTGTTATTGAAAATGAAAACCATAAAGCTTTTCACGCGTATATGCCTTAGCAACAATGACGTCATTTTCCCACGAAATGGCGAAGTGGTACAAATTCCGGCACGTGATGTGGTTGGTTTCACTGGCTTCAAGCGCTCATATCTACAGATTTTACAGAACCGGGACCCAAAAAACGATAATACACTAATGTATTATCGAAAATAAGTCATGGGTTTAATACAGTGCTGGAGGAGGTTTTATGTGATAAAAAATGATATCACATATGACGTCACACTATGCTGATGTGTGTGTAAGATAAGAAAATTCGTAATGGGTATGTTACACGGAAAACAAGGAACGTTATGTGATAAAATCTCATCTCAAATATTAACTTATATCAAATCTTTTATGTCCTGTCATTAAATGTAAAAAATGGGGGTACCAGTTTACCACGTCAGCGCCATAGGCTAAATCAGGACCTTTTTGCAGACGGCATTTATCAAGATCAGACTGGACGGACTATGTATGGTGTTTTATGTCGTTTACATTCTTATTTCAGGTATATCGCGGCAGCCAGTGCACCTGTTCACGCTTTCCTTGCGGTTATTTTGCCAGTTTCAACACAGAATTCTTTCTAGGCCACTGTCTGCTTTCCAACATAAACATCATTTAATTAATTAAATTGAGAAGAATGATTGAGCCATGATCTGGCAAAAGGTTGCTTAATTCATCTCCGTGTTGCATTATACTAAGCAAGTCATCACATAATTTTGGATCCATAAAAAAATCTTTTTTTTATTTTTTTTTTTTCTATTAATCGACAGGATCGTGAGGTAGATTGCTCGTTTGACATGCAAAAATAATAATAATAATAATAATCGATGGCAAAATGTTTCGACCCAGGTCAGCCTGCGCGGACTGCGCAGGCTGATATGGGTCGATACTTTTTGCAGATTTATTGAGCCCCCTTTCCGCAGAGCTTGGCTCAAGTTAAGGCAATTACTTAATTCTCAATTCTCAGGAAAAATTTGGCCGAGCAGAAAACTGAACCCACGACCCCTGGATTTTAAACCGTGTGCCTAAAAGACTTTTCTACTCAATTCGGCACATACTCGTGCGCTGTTATACGTCACCGTGTGAAGAGCCTTAAAAGGAAGAAAGACTAGTAATCGTGAATAAATTTTGTACGACTAAAGTCAAGGAAAAATCTATGTCGCAAAGCTAATTGAACATGCCTCTTGGGTATAGAGATCGCATTTTTTCTGTAATAGAATATTTAGTCCTAATCATCTGAACAGAATAGAACAGTTGTTGTTGTTGTTGTTGTTGTTGTTGTTGTTGCTGCTGCTGCTGCTGCTGCTGCTGCTGTTGTTTTGAAAATTTAAGACATTTTGAATCAGGATGGAGTGACTAATCGAGATAAAAATATTTCACATTTATCGATATCGTTGACAAATGGTCAGGTACGCTATCTTTTCGTTTCCTTTGTTATAGCCGTTAACCTGCTAAGTAAGTGAAATGAAACTCTCATGCCGATGTTCAAAGCCAAAAGTTTCTATTCAAAAGTTATGGGGAGGGCGAATATATCTCCTTATCGGACAGTGTAGATCAAGATCAGACTGCACGTTCTGTGCAGTCTGATCTTGATCTACACTGTCCGCAAAAGTTCGGCGATTCACATTTACCAGCCTTAGGGTTAACTCTTTACCGGAAAAAAAACAGATTTGTAGACTGGGTCAAATCGAAAGCATTAATTACACAGCCTATTAGATTTGGCCTCCAATGATGGGATGTGTCTTTTTGTAAAGGTTAAGAAACATTGAGGAAAAAGGAGAAAATGCTGGTCACCCACGATGTTTCCAAAATGTTTTCTCCCTTAGGCTCATTAAAACTCGTCGGGATTGTTTGGTGAAGGGTTAAACAGCTGTTGCACTTTCCGCTCAAATAATTAGTTTCATAGAAAAACAGAAATTGTGTCAAATATCATGACGCAGACAAAGATCATCATTATACAATTTGTAGGCACTAAATCCTCAATAACTTAATAATGGCACGTACAGTCACAGGGGGTATGTCCTTCCACGCTAAAACAGGGACACGAAAATCGTAAACTTTGTTAAAGTCTACGTGTGTTAAGCGGTCAACTGTATTTATCAGCATTTTACGTCTTAGATGTAGTTTGCTTGTTTGTCCGTTCGTTCGTTTAACGCTTGTTTCAACAGTGCTTTATCAACCCTTAGGCTGCTAAGCGCGACTCAGGGACCTTTTGCGGACAGTGTAGATCAAGATCAGACTGCACAGAACATTGTCCGCTAAGAAAATATCTGTCCCAAAGAAATCCCTTTGAAATAGCAGAATTTGGGTTTATACTGTCGGCTTGAAAAATTTTCATGTCACTTATTTAGCAGGATAAGTGATCACATTGGTTATTTTCCTAGAATTTTTTACCAGCACTTGATACCTTTTTCCTAATTATTATTGAAGCCACTGGCTGCTTTCACACGATAACACCGTCGGAGCGATGTTCAGCGTTGAAAGATGAACGAGCCCTATTCCAATGACGATTATCGTTTTTAGGAAAGGACTAAGTCAATATTGGAATCGAATCAGCTACGCCTTAGTTTTCAAGCCTTGTAGATCACAGACTGAGATACCAAGCTCGGCGCATAAGCCCCTGTTTGAAATGTGCCAAACGATTAAAAAAATTAGACTCGTCCAAACTGAAAGCATTTGCTTACGACAAATTAAGTGCGGCTCAAATAATGAAATTTGTCTGTGACAGGGTAGAAAACATTGTGGGAAGAGTGTAACCAGCATATTCTCATTTTTTCCACATTTTTTCCTAAGTCTTTATCCCAGAATCATTGAAACTAGGGCTATGTTTGGTAATGGTTTAATCCTTTCAGGTGCGAAGCGCGACTCACTGACCCTTTGCGGACAATGTAGATCAAGATCAGACTGCATAGAACGTGCAGTCTGATCTTTGATCTACACTGTCCGATATGGTATTTTCTTTCCGTTGAAATCAACCTTGAAAGCGCAATATTTGGGTTTTTTTCCACTGAGTGGAAATTTTCGTTTCATTTATTTAGCAGCTTAGGGGTTAATTTGACGCTTGTCACGAGCTTGAATATCAATCAAATGAGCCATGCTCTGGCGAAAGGGGACTTAATGCATCTCCGTGATGCATGATACCAAGCAAGTCATCACATGATCATGGATCCATAAAATCCATTTTGTCAAACAAATGACTGAATCATGATGTTGACTGGTCCTTGGACATACAAAAAGTCGATCAATAGCGAAAAGTTTCGGCCCAGGTCAGCCTGCGCGGACTGCGCAGGCTGACCTGGGTCGATACTTTTCGCAAATGCTTTAAGCCCCCTTTTCACAGAGCGTGGCTGAAAATATAGTCTACATCCTTTCAGAATAAGTATATTAATTTGTCCATAGTTGAAACGTGTAACAGTCTGTGTGTTAAATAAGGAATGACTTGCATTAGACGACAGATGGTAAAATATTTACTTATTTTTTGACAAATAAATATCTCGTATACTAATAACATTTAGCATTGCTATGCGTCGCATAAAGAATTTGATTGACAGCGTGAACCAAGATCAAACTGCACAGAACAGGCAGCTTGACCCTTGTTCGGTTTTCAATGCTGTTGTCACCTTTATTTCAGTTATATACACGTCGGCATGCGTGTCTTGAGTTTCTTTTTCCCAGGACCTCACAGAAAATTGTTTTTAAGCCACTGGTTGCTTTCCCACAATAGATATCGTCAAAACAATATTCAGGATTACGAGAGGGCATACATCCTGTCGCACTGACCAATTACTTGTAAGTTTGAAGTGCATGGCAGAGCTGGGATTTGAACGTTGGATGTGTTACCGACTTCTAGCTGTGCACAGACAGTCATGTACTTGGATATGATTGGTCGAACTCTAGTGACTCAGCAAGAACGTGCAAGACTGATAATCAGTTGTTTGTGAGTTCGAATATATAACTCTTTCCGAGGATTGGCAAGAGTCAGTGCGAGAAGATTCATTCTTTTCTCAACTTTGTTTGTACCGAGAAAGCAGCAAGTTTCTGAGAAATCTTGCAGCACGTAGTGTTGTCAAAACATTATACTAATACATAAAAGAAAAAATCCGGGAAGGTACGAAAGTGTGTCTTGAGTCGGTAAGAGAAGCCATGATAGTTAAGCAATTCTCTGGGAAAAGGGTCTTTTAATGTATCTCCTAGATACATTATACCAAGCAAGTCAGTATATAATCAGACCTCCAGATAAAAGGGAGTGATAGTATTCTAAATCCATTATTTCTCTTCCAAACCCTATGTTGTGGGTACTCATTAGAATCGTCTCGATGAGACGATGCTAATGAGTACCCATAACATAGGGTTTAGTGCGGAGTGATTAATATTTTCAATTTTGAAATCAAAATCACTCCCTCTATCTGGAGCTATGATATAATTATGGAACCATAAAAATCCATTTGAATAACAACCAAACGAATCCAGAGGTAGAGTGGTCCTTTGACGTCTAGAAAATTTACTAAGAGTAAAAGATTTCGATCCAGATCATCCTGAGCCATCTGCGCAGGCTGAACTAGGCGGATACTTTTCTCAGATGCATTAAGCCGCCTTTTCACAGTGCATGGCTCGTTTAATTTCATGGCTAGTTCGACTATAAATTTCACAAAATATCAGATAATAGACAACTCTTAACTGACTTCAACTTGACAGTTTCTTGCCTTACATGACGACGTAATAAGATCAGTCCAAAGTACCGTGCAACCTGATAATGACCACCCAGTCGGCAAAACTATACTGCTGTTGTCTTTAGTTTTCACAAAGATTAATACCTGTTATCACCCCAAACATGAAATAAATAAAATTCATTCATTCATTCATTCGTTCATTTATTCATTCATTCATTCAAAGGGTTAAATACATTACTTATTTTCTATTTATCGGCCAACGAGCTTTACGAAGAAAGAGAAAAATATGGGCAAAAAAGAAATCTTGTGTACAGTGCACTAAAAATGCATACGACAAACAACCATAGTTTCCGATAAATTTTCGTTTTTCGCTCTAAATTATGGATGTTGGGCGGAACATTGAAAATTAATGATTTACTCTATGTGCGTTCCAACGCCAAAACGAGGTCAACAAACTTTGCTATCCAAATTTCAGAGTCATTTGTGTATTACAAACATAAATTCTTAGATTTAATTTGTTTTCTATTTGCAGTCTTTTGATGACGAACGTCAGCTGGTACGAACAACAGTGGGCTGGAACCCGCGCACTGGAGAAGAGAGCCAACCAGATTATGGAGCCTTTTCGTATCAACTCAACGAGGCGGGAAAAGAATCCGAAAACGTTATCGAGTTTGCCTGCAAGACTTCTACCATCATTTGCAATACATGTAAGAATTTCTATTTGTTCGGTTGAAATTACAGTAGCTGCCAAAGCTGAACATAGCAGGTCTTAAAATGCATTTAAATTTAAATCATATCAATTAAAAGTATTGTGAAGATGACGACCAGTGATAAAGAAATTAATTTCGAAATTAGGTTAAAACCTACCAGATCACTCTATCTGTTGTTTACGTTTTGCCCGATTTTAAAATTTATTTTTCTTCCAGCGACTAACACTTGGACCGACCACACAATAACAGATTGCCATCTTCACAATATTTTCCATATTTTCCATACTTTTAAATGGTATGACTTCAATCTAAATGCATTTTTACTCCTGCATTTTTACTCCTGCATTGATTTTCTGGTCGCTATTGAGCCTTTAACAATATCTATTTTCCCAATAAAATAAATGTATCATATCATTGGCTCCATAATGACATTTTACGGAACTTTTTGACCAATGGATTAGCACGTTTCAAATCTCTTGTACGAAAGGGTTTTTTTTTTTATCGGGATTTTAGTAACAAAATCCTCCAATTTACATAAAACAATGTTCAATTGACGTTGAAACCAGATCTTGTGTTGAGTTTTCAGCAGAATGTTTAACCTTTTACAAGACCAAAAAATTTTGGGCCTGTCCAAATTCAAAGCATTTGTAGACGCCAAAATAAAGGTGACACAAATCCCAGAATTTGTCTTCGAAAGGATTGAAAACATTTACAGTTGGAAAAGGAGAAAGCTCTGGTTTTCAGCATTTTTCCCCGTTTTTACACAGTTTTCAAATGTCCTTTTCCATATGACAGTTAAATCCAGGAATTGTCCGGTCAAGGGTTAACCCTTAAGCTGCTAAGGGCGACCTACTGACCTTTGCGGACAGTGCAGATCCAAGATCAGACTGCACGTTCTGTGCAGTCTGATCTTGGATCTACACTGTCCGATAAGGAGATATTGTTCTCCAAAAATCAAGTTCGAAATAACATCATTTGGGATTTTACTATCGTCTTGAAAGTTTATTCAACTTATTAAGCAGGATAAGGGTTAAACATTCACATACATGCAGGCTTATCTCGGTCTAATTATGCTTTGGTATCAACGGACAGAGTCTTACGGTCCAAAATAATTGCAAATTCACTTAATAAAATTTATGCCTTTGATAGTTAGCACTCAAAGTTCAGTTCAGTTAACTGAATGCAGTTCAGTGTCATTGACGCCTGAACGATTGCTTATCATGTTAGTGCAATGAAGCTGGGATATTTCAAGTTCGAATAGAAACTGGAAATGTTCATGAATTATTAAAACATTTTGAAACTTAAGCAAATACATAAACGAGCATTGTCTATTCAACTGTTCATCATTGTTTGTATCTAGTACTTTTTTTGCTGATCCGTTAGATACTTTGTTATGCCAATGAAAAAATAAACAGAAAGTTTTTTTTTTATTTTTTTGATTCAAACATTTAACGATCCTTTCTCAAAAACGCGCTGACTTGATGTATTCATGAAATTCAACCGGGCGCGCAGTGATCACGTTGTTCTGTCGGAAGTAGGCGAATTACTTTTAAAATGTAAATTGCCACGATAAAATGTAAATCTCTATCATCATTCGTAAATGCTTAATTACATTAATATTCATAAAAAAAAAATATTATCAGGCTTTTTTTTTTACCTGTCAGATTCTTTATATTGAAAATGAGAAATTTAATCATCTAATACTCAGTTTTTTCTTCTATACCTTATATTAGACCACGGTTCCGATAAATTTGCAAATCAGCGCTCAGTATTTGGTGTATATATATTGCATATATATAACTCTTTTTCAATCCACGTGGTCTAAGTCAGTTAGACAGAACTCGTGGGGGTTGTCTGTCTGAAATAGACACGAGCGTCGTGTCTATATCGGATAGACAACTTCACTTGTTATCTTCACTTCTACTTTTACGTGTAATTTTAACCCTTAGGCTGCTAAGCGCGACTTACAGACCTTTTGCGGAGAGCGTAGATCAAGATCATACGGCACAGAAGGTGCAGTCAGATCTTGGATCTACACTGTCTGTTAAGGATATGTCCATCCAAAAGTACCTTTGAAATAGTGAATATTTGGGTTTATACTATCGCTTTGAAGGTTTCATTTCTTTTATTTAGCAGGAAAAGGGTTAAAAGAAATGGAAAAATTCTTTACCAGACGACAAAACTTTAGACTATTGAAAACTGAAAGCATTTGCAGACGACAAATTGGATATATTGTCAAAAGTGTAGAAAGTTGTACGTGAAAAAGTAGAACACGTTCTGGGATAGAATGTTGATTACCAGTCTGTTCTCCTTTTCCCACAACGTTTTCAAAAATCCTCTTTTCAAGGGTCATGATAACACGAGATTGTTCAGAAAAGGTTTAGTCCTGATGTGTTCTTCAAATTCAAGACAGATTCCATAATTTAAGCCATATTTAATTTGTCGTCTGCGCATGTTTTTAATCCGGACAAGTCAAAAGCTCTGTCATCTGGTGAAAAAGTAAAGATATGAATAATGCTCTGTGAAAAAGGGGCTTAATGCATCTGCAAAAAGTATCGACCCAGGTCAGCCTGTGCAGTCCGCGCAGGCTGACCTGGGCCGAAACTTTTTGCTGTTGGTCAATTTTCTGCATGTTTAGGGACCATTCTACCTCATGATTCAGACGGTTGTCAGACAAAGTGAATTTTATTGATCCATGGCCAGGTGATGGCATGCTTGGTATGATGCTTCGAGGAGATGCACTAAGTTCCCTTTTACCAGAGCACGGCTCACTCATATGTATTAAAATGAGACAGGCCGTTAAAGTGATTCCGTTTGCATGAAATAATCCTGCAAAAGTCTTCATTAGACATTCACGGACATATTGTGGCTACCTCGCCTTTATTCCAAAGAGCTGCAGTTAGTCTCGCAAAAAGGAATAAGATACGCCCCTTTTGAATTAAGTGTCGTATGAACGAAAGGCAGAGCTAATTTCATACCACTGGGAAAACCTCTATCCACTGATTACAAGGCTTATAAACTGGAATCAACTAGTCTGGAACGAAGAGAGCGAACAAAAACATGCACTTTAATCTACGGAATCCTATTCCAGCCATAATACATATGGGCCATTCTCTGTGCTATTAATCTGCAGAAGTATTAATCCTGGTCAGCCTCCGAAGTCCGCGCGTGCTGGTCTGGATCGAAACGTTTTGCATTTTTTAATTTTCTTTATATCCAAGGACCATTCTAACTCAGGAATCAACCGATTGTTTGACAAAGTGCGTTTATTGATCTACTGTCAAATGATGACTCGCCTGGTACAATGAAACATGGAGATGCATGAAACTTCCTTTTGCCAGAGCATGGCTCACACACACACACACACACACACACACACACACACACACACACATATATATATATATATGAGAAATATAATGTGCTTCAACAGTTGAAATAATAATTATTATTAATTATTATTTCAACTGTTGAAGCACATTATATTTCTCATTTATATTTAATTAAACATTTGTGTTCATGTATCCTCTGGATCCAGTTGTCTTAAAGGTAATTCGTTGATGTTCTTTACCATCTTTCACCACTATATATATATATATATATATATATATATATCAACATTAGAAAAAGACGTCAATGGGAAGATTATCGTATCATCACCTTTTCCTGTGCCGGGCTTGGTTGATAGCCTGCAGGAATCAAATCCAGGGTCGCTGGTTCGATTCCCAGCTCGGCCAAAGTACATGTACGAAGCCGGCAAAGCTGTGGTTGACAAAATGGCGTGAATAGTTGAGGCTATGCTGATACCCAGTTTTAAATATAGCCATTTGCTGCTATAGTTTAGAAATAACTGACCAGATAAAATGGGAAAAACCACCGTAACAAGCACAACTTCTGATACAAAGTATGGTTGGCCTTCTAAGTGACGTGAACTTAGATACGGCTCGTATCTCTATTTATTGTATACCTGTAAATTTTCAAGCAGAAAATACATGTGTTGCACGCAGATGAAATATCACTCACTACAAATTTTCATAAAATCCGTACCTACACAGTGTCAAATACGGTTCCAGTTATGGTAAGATTACGTATTCTGCGCGTGAAATACGTACATAATGATTCGCGATTTGATTGGTCAAAATGTTACGTTATTATATTCATCCGCCATTCATAAAGCTAAGTTACGGCTCAATAAACTGCTATTTGTTTTATTTTTTCTCATTCGATGAAATTGCCAACAATAGCAATATTATTGTATTGAAAGTTGTAGATATATAATAAAAGGAATATTTTGTTGTAGTAACTTTCTATATGCTTTTATTAACTTACGCTGCGTAAGAAAACTTTGACATCTCGCTCGACCTTCGCGCAATATCAAATTTTCTTACGCGGCTCGAAGCAAATACATGAATGAGGAAAGTTGCGACATAATAGCATTCCATATTTTTCACATAACTCCCCTTGTTTTCCAGTATAATACAACCATTACGAATTTTCTTAGCTAACACACGTTTGAGATAAGTAGTATGTGACGTCATAATAATGTCATTTTCAGAGAAGTGAATCGGATTTTGTTCATAATTTTTCATACTCTGACCTATATTATGTAATAAAAAGGATCTGCCAGACGTAAGCATTTGAGATGAAATGCTATAAAATTTGTTTCACATAAAGTCTGAAAAAAGCTCAACGAAGGATCGCTGTATTAAAGTTTTTCTAGACTCTTATCATAAAATGATATCTCATATGCTAATCTGCATGTATGTCAGATCTTATATGTAAGCGTTGAAGTAGAACGTACTATCTCGCTGTTGGGTACAATATGTGAATATTTCTTTCCTGGTTGAACACAAACCAGTAAAATTGAATGTTGCATTCCTCCCCTAGAAAAACACGAGCCGTGCTCTGTAAAAGATGGTTTAATGATCTACAAAAAGTATAGACCACAGGCTAACCTGGGTCGAGACTTTTTGCCATCGGTCAATTTTCTGCATGTCAAGGGCCATTCTACCTTCTGAATTAGTCGGGTGCTGCACAGAATGGATTGTACGAGTCATAATTGTGTACGAGATGTCTACTTTGGTTGGTATGGTGCATCAAGGAGATGCATCAACCCCCACCCCTTTTTGCAAGAACGCGAATTACATTCTATACACACGCAAAGTGGGTAACGTGTATCGGTCGGCATGGGTTGATATTTAGCTTTCGGATGTGTAGCGATAAACTCTTTTGGTGAATAGTGACTAACTGTTTGGGTGTATAACGCCTAACTGTTTGGGAGTATAGCGACTGACTGTTTGGAAGTATAGCGACTAACTCTTTGGGAGTATAGCGAAAGACTGTTCGGGAATAAAGCGACTAACTGTTTGGGAGTATAGCGACTAACTGTTTGGTAGTATGGCGACTATCTGTTTGGGAGTATAGCGAAAAACTGTTTTGGAGTATGGCGACTAACTGTTTGGGAGTATGGCGACTAATTGTTTGGGAGTATGGCGTCTATCTGTTTGGGAGTATAGCGACTAACTATACGGGAGTATAGCAAATAACTGTTTGGAAGTATAGCGACTAACTGTTTGGGAGTATAGAGACTATCTGTTTGGAAGTATAGCAACTAACTATACGGGAGTATAGCAACTAACTGTTTGGGAGTATAGCGACTAACTGTTTGGAAGTATAGCGACTAACTCTTTGGGAGTATAGCGACTAACGGTTTGGGAGTATCGCGACTAACTGTACGGGAGTATAGCGACTAACTGTTTGGGAGTATAGCTAAAACTTTTTTCGAAGTATAGCGACTAACTGTTTGGGAATGTGGAAAGTAACTATTAGGCAGTATAGCGACTAACTGATCTGGAGTATAGCGACTAACTGTTTAACAGCATGGAGACTAACCTTTTGGGAGTATAGCGACTAATTCTTTTGGAGTATAGCGACTAACTCTTCGGTGGACAGCGATTTACTATTCGGGGTAGAGTGACTCATTGTTTGATGTATGGTGAATCACTGTTCCGGAGTACAGCAACTCAGTGTTTGAGAGTATAGCAAAACACTGTTGGAGTAAGGTGACTTACTGTTGGGGAGTAAAGCGACCCACTGTTTGGGAGTAAAGCATCTAACTGTTTTGGAGTATGCGATTAACTATTCGGAGTAAAGCAACTAACTGTGTCGGAGTAAAGCGACTAACTGTTTGGTAGTATAGCAACTAACTGTTCGGGAGTATAACAACTGACTGTTTGTGAGTTTATCACCTAATTGTTTTGAAGTATATCAACTAACTGTTTGGGAGTAGAGCAATTCACTGTTATGGAGTAGAGCAACTAATTGTGTGGGAGGATAACGACTTACAGTTCGGAGAGTAAAACAACTAACTGTTCGGGAGTATACGGACTCGCTGTTTGAGGAGTATAGCAACTAACTGTTTTTGAGTATAGCGACTGTTTGGGAGTACACAGAGCCGCTGTTTGAGAGTTTAGCAATTAACTGTTTTGAAGTATAGCGCCTGTTTTGGAGTATACGCACTGGCTGTTTAAGAGTATAGCAACTTACTGTTTTGGAGTATAGCAACAATTCGGGAGTACACAGAGTCGCTGTTTGAGAGTTTAGCAACTAACTGTTTTGAAGTATAGCGCCTGTTTTGGAGTATACGGACGCGCTGTTTGTGAGTATAACAACGAACTGTTTTGGAGTATAGCGACTGTTTGGGAGTATACGGACTCGCTGTTTGAGAGTATAGCAACTAACTGTTTTAGAGTATAGCAGCAGTTCGGGAATACACGGAGTCGTTGTTTGAGAGTTTAGCAACTAACTGTTTTGAAGTATAGCGCCTGTTTTGGAGTATACGGACTGGCTGTTTGAGAGTATAGCAACTAACTGTTTTTGAGTATAGCAACAGTTCGGGAGTACACAGAGTCGCTGTTTGAGAGTTTAGCAACTAACTGTTTTGAAGTATAGCGCCTGTTTTGGAGTATACGGACTGGCTGTTTGAGAGTATAGCAACTTACTGTTTTGGAGTATAGCAACAGTTCGGGAGTACACAGAGTCGCTGTTTGAGAGTTTAGCAACTAACTGTTTTGAAGTATAGCGCCTGTTTGGGAGTATACGGACTCGCTGTTTGAGAGTATGGCAACTAACTGTTTGGGAGTATACAGAGCCGCTTTTGAGAGTTTAGCAACTAACTGTTTTGGAGTATAGCCACAGTTCGGGAGTACACAGAGTCGCTGTTTGAGAGTTTAGCAACTAACTGTATTGAAATATAGCGCCTGTTTTGGAGTATACGGACGCGCTGTTTGTGAGTATAACAACGAACTGTTTTGGAGTATAGCGACTGTTTGGGAGTATACGGACTCGCTGTTTGAGAGTATAGCAACTAACTGTTTTAGAGTATAGCAGCAGTTCGGGAATACACAGAGTCGCTGTTTGAGAGTTTAGCAACTAACTGTTTTGAAGTATAGCGCCTGTTTTGGAGTATACGGACTGGCTGTTTGAGAGTATAGCAACTAACTGTTTTTGAGTATAGCAACAGTTCGGGAGTACACAGAGTCGCTGTTTGAGAGTTTAGCAACTAACTGTTTTGAAGTATAGCGCCTGTTTTGGAGTATACGGACTGGCTGTTTGAGAGTATAGCACCTTACTGTTTTGGAGTATAGCAACAGTTCGGGAGTACACAGAGTCGCTGTTTGAGAGTTTAGCAACTAACTGTTTTGAAGTATAGCGCCTGTTTGGGAGTATACGGACTCGCTGTTTGAGAGTATAGCAACTAACTGTTTGGGAGTGTACAGAGCCGCTGTTGAGAGTTTAGCAACTAACTGTTTTGGAGTATAGCCACAGTTCGGGAGTACACAGAGTCGCTGTTTGAGAGTTTAGCAACTAACTGTATTGAAATATAGCGCCTGTTTTGGAGTATACGGACGCGCTGTTTGTGAGTATAACAACGAACTGTTTTGGAGTATAGCGACTGTTTGGGAGTATACGGACTCGCTGTTTGAGAGTATAGCAACTAACTGTTTTAGAGTATAGCAGCAGTTCGGGAATACACAGAGTCGCTGTTTGAGAGTTTAGCAACTAACTGTTTTGAAGTATAGCGCCTGTTTTGGAGTATACGGACTCGCTGTTTGAGAGTATAGCAACTAACTGTTTTAGAGTATAGCAGCAGTTCGGGAATACACAGAGTCGCTGTTTGAGAGTTTAGCAACTAACTGTTTTGAAGTATAGCGCCTGTTTTGGAGTATACGGACTGGCTGTTTGAGAGTATAGCAACTAACTGTTTTTGAGTATAGCAACAGTTCGGGAGTACACAGAGTCGCTGTTTGAGAGTTTAGCAACTAACTGTTTTGAAGTATAGCGCCTGTTTTGGAGTATACGGACTGGCTGTTTAAGAGTATAGCAACTTACTGTTTGGGAGTATAGCAACAGTTCGGGAGTACACAGAGTCGCTGTTTGAGAGTTTAGCAACTAACTGTTTTGAAGTATAGCGCCTGTTTGGGAGTATACGGACTCGCTGTTTGAGAGTATAGCAACTAACTGTTTGGGAGTATACAGAGCCGCTGTTGAGAGTTTAGCAACTAACTGTTTTGGAGTATAGCCACAGTTCGGGAGTACACAGAGTCGCTGTTTGAGAGTTTAGCAACT
Organism: Tridacna gigas; assembly: GCA_945859785.2. NCBI lineage: Eukaryota > Metazoa > Mollusca > Bivalvia > Cardiida > Cardiidae > Tridacna > Tridacna gigas. The sequence continues at coordinate 2,705,265 of OX244033.2, forward strand.
AACTGTATTGAAATATAGCGCCTGTTTTGGAGTATACGGACGCGCTGTTTGTGAGTATAACAACGAACTGTTTTGGAGTATAGCGACTGTTTGGGAGTATACGGACTCGCTGTTTGAGAGTATAGCAACTAACTGTTTTAGAGTATAGCAGCAGTTCGGGAATACAAAGAGTCGCTGTTTGAGAGTTTAGCAACTAACTGTTTTGAAGTATAGCGCCTGTTTTGGAGTATACGGACTGGCTGTTTGAGAGTATAGCAACTAACTGTTTTTGGGTATAGCAACAGTTCGGGAGTACACAGAGTCGCTGTTTGAGAGTATAGCAACTAACTGTTTTGAAGTATAGTGACTGTTCGGGAGTATACGGACTGGCTGTTTGAGAGTATAGCAACTTACTGTTTTGGAGAATAGGGACTAACTATTTTCAAGTATAGGGACTAGCGAATTTGGAGTATAGGGACTTTTTGCTGCTGAGCATAGGGACTAACTGTTCAGGAGTATAACAACCAAATCTTCGGCAGTATAGCAAATATACATGTATATAGGATAGTGAACCCTTCACCACACAGTCACGACTTTTTACGAGTCTGAGAAAGAAGGCTCTTGAAAACATTATGGGAAAAGAAGAAAATGCTGGTCACCAGCATTTTCTTCTTTTCCCACAATATTTTCTGCCCATTTCCTTTACAGATGTCATCATTTGAGTCACATTTCATTTTTTTCTACAAATGCTTTGAATTAGGACCAGTCTAAAATTTGTCGTTTTGGTAAAGGGTTTATCGTTAGCGCACAATGCCAAGGTTTAACGACCCTAGCAAAATTGACTTTGAAGTCATGGCATGCAAAATGAGAAAATGCAGGTCATCAGCATTTTCTCGTTTTCCTACAAAGTCCCCCCACCCCCACCCTTACTGTTTGAATTGAGGCAAATTCCATCTTTTGAATCAAATTTTTACTTAATTGCTCGCGAATGGTTTTAATTTGGACAAGTCTAGGATGGCGTCGTCTTGTAAAGATCTAACCCTTAGGCTGCTAAGCGCGACTCACTGACCTTTTGCGGACATTGTAGATCAAGATCAGACTGCACATTCTGTGCAGTCTGATCTTGGATCTACACTGTCCGATATGAGATATATTTCCCCAACGGATAACGCTGAAATAGCAAAATTTGGGTGTTTACAATCGGCTTGAAATTTTCGTTTCATTTATTTAGCCGTTAAAGGGTTGAATTTGGCGGGTACAGGATTCCGTAGGATTTTGTATTGAAATGAATCTGTCTAATGAATTATATGGTTCTAATACGTCAACGATCTGTATTGTGTCATTGAACGAACACGGGAATATGGTAATGCATCCTGATTTTAGCCAGTGAATAACAAAATGAAATAGATTTTTTTTTGTTCAGAAAGAAAAGTTGAGGTTAGGCATGTGTAATGCTATTTCACCAGTGTCTTCTTGCGTTAACCGTTATCTTGACTAGCCCGCATAGCTCAAGTGGTAGAGCGCAGGACTTATAAAAATCACGTCTTGGATCATTTTAGGGTGTGGGTTCGAGCCCCACGGCTGGCCATCTAAAGTTACTAATAGTCTTTTGGATGAGACGGTAAACCGAGGTCCCGTGTGACGGTGCTATACACCGAGCACGTCAAAGAACCAGGCGCAACTTAGGATGGGTTTTGTCCTGTATCTTGCACTATCTCTCGTGACAAAACTAACAGCCTTCAGGGGTTGTTGCCTATATAGGCAACCGTTGGCGACGATAAATAAATACAAAATCAATCAATCACCGTTATTCTTGGACACTTCAACCTCTTACTAGACAAAAAATGTTCGACTTGTCCAAATGGAAAGCATTTGTAGACGACGAATTACGTGTGACTTAAATGATGGAATTTGCCTTCAATAGGGTAAAAGACATTGTTGGAAAAATAAAAGAAAATGCCTTTTCCGAACATTACTTTCCTTTTCCTACAATGTTTTCAAGAGTCCTGTCCTTCAGAGTCCTTAAAACACTTGTGTGTGTGGTACTGACTTAAATGATAAGAATTTGTACGTTTTTAGATCCGCAAGCCTTGGAAGTCCTCCGATTTGTTCTGTAGATGAGCAATCCTCTGGCAAAAAGGTGTTTATTGCATCTCTCCAAGCAAGTTATCACATGATTATAAATTCATAAAACCCATTTTGCCTAACAACCACCTCAAACATGAGGAAGGTATACTGGTCCTCTGACATGCAGAAAATTGACCAAGAGCAAAAGGTTTCGACCCAGGTTAGCCTGAGCGAACTGCGTTGTCTGTCCTGGGTCGATACTTTTTGTTGATTAATAAAACCCCCTTTTCACAGAGCATGACTCAGGCGCATGCATCAATCAGTGTTGTTGGCATCTTAAAAGAGCAAGTTCTGTGCAGTCTGATCTTGATCTACACAGTCAGCCAAAGGTCAGTGAGTCGCGCTTATTAGCCTAGGGGTTAGATTCACGCAGTATTTTCTTACATTTATTTCAGTGCTTGTAACGGTGCTTGTCGGGCTCTCGATGACGCTGCCAATCACAATGGTGTCTGTGGGTAAGTTTAGCAACAGGTAACATTAAACCTATAAAAGGCACACATTAGATCTCCGAGGGCTGTTCGAAAAGTAGCCAGGAAAGTGTCCTAAAGGGTTTTTTTTTCTATAATGCTTATTGACCCCGTGCATTGATGTACGAGGGTCTCCACATCTTACTATCATGGACATTTCATTTTGACATGAACGCACAGCAAAGGACAAAAATATGTTGTTTTTTTTTTTTCAAAAGGAAATGGGAAAAAACACGAATTGTGTAAGCACAAAAATGATAAAAAGGTTCGAATCTTCACAGCGTTTGAAAACAAATTAGAATAGTAATGAAAATAATACTTGCCATATCATTCATTTAAAAAAAAAAAAACTTAAATTTTCCCAGTTTATATCGAATTCTACTAGGTTTCTTGTTTCAACTGCAACTTTTTTGAGAATTTTGTATTTAAAAGATATAAAGTGTCTGACACCGGTAAGAGCGGGTATGTTTTTTGATGCCCGGCATTTATAAATATACATTTCAAAAGGTATGAGGAGAATGTTTTTAGCGCTCTGTGAGTTTTTTTGTTTAGCCAAATGGCATTTTGGTGATGTCTTTTTCAATTCTGACCTTTTGAAATGCCTTTTCTACAACAGACGAATCGGCCAATCATTACTTAGACCTATATAACTTTTCTGAATACTTTTCGAACGCTCCTCAAAATGTAATGTGCTCCAATCATAAGGTGCGCAACCGAGTTCTAAGATTACTTTTTTCCTCTTACGAACATGAAAGTTTGCAACAAATGCATAGCTCAAATACAAACCGCACCGGCTGGGATTCGAACCCGTGCGGCCAATATCCTCGTTTTATCGTGGTTTAAAAGACCAATACACTAACCCCTAAGCTGAAGAGAATTTTCCCTAACGCTGTGGTCAGGTATTGATTTTATACGTGAAGAAGCTATGCTGTAAGGAAGGAGTGATCTCCCGTAACATTAATGGCTGATACTTAACGCGATGCGCGGTTACACATTCGACAGAAAACATTTAGATTTATGTCCAGGGTCAATACCATACCACACACACACACACAAAATTCAAATTAAATTCTTCAAAGAGAATTTTCTTCCATCAAAAAACACATCACCTACAATTTCTAAATCTCGCAAGCTCTCGTGAAGTCTCGTCAAAAATCGTACCAACCAGAATTCAGCATTGCTGCAATCGGATCTTTACATATTTGTCGGTGAAAAGATCGATAGCAGCCTTCCAGTTTAAGCCTTCACTAAACAATCCAGTCTTTCAACGGCCCTGAAAATGAAAGCTCTTGAAAACATTGTGGGAAAAGGAGAAAATGCTGGTAGCCAGCATTTTCTCCTTTCCCTACAATGTTTTCTACAGTTTTGAGGACAAATTATTCTATTTCAGCCATACTGAATTTACCGTCTGCCATTGGTTTCCAAATCGACTGGTCTAACATTTTGTCATCTCGTAATGAGTTTACTGTAGAATGCGATTAGCCCAGTTTTGTCTCGCCTATTCATCTGTCACTTTCTTCGTTTTGTTTCTTAACGCCACGTTAGACATAATTCCGCTTACAGCCCGTTTGATGTTTTTATCGCTGTTTGATATCGAGTGACACGCAAATCAAGACGTATTTGAACGGATTAATTCCTTTCCAAATTGTTCCTGTATGTTATACAGCCCCGATACAGAAAACGGTCTGAAAACATCGTTTGAAAAGAAGAAAATGATGATCAGCAGCATTTTCTCCTTTATCAACAATGTTTCAAGGAATTCAAAAGCACGTCCCATCATTTTTCGTACATCTAATTTGTCGTCTGCAAATGTTTTTAATTTGGACGAGTCTGAAATATTGTCCTCTCGTAATGAGTCGATTCTTACCATGCTAGAGGCAACCCAACTTATGGCCTCCTCCACTCTTCAACATTTGACTGACCGACCGATCGATCGATCTATCAATTGATTGATTGGTGTTTTGCGCCGTTTTAATATTTCAGCTGTATAGCGGCCAGTGCACCTATCCATGCAAAGAATGTTGTGTGAAGTACCGGTAAAAGAACCTCTAGGAAAGCATGGATATGTGAACCGGCCGCGGTGATATCACTGAAATACTGTCGAAACGATGTTTAAACACCATGCAAGCTAACAAATTATTTAGGAACTGATAAGGTAATATTGAGACTTCCTCTAACTAATTGGAACCTCAGAGTAAACACTGAAATATTAAATACTACCATACGATATTAAAACATAGCAATACCAACGGTAACGGTTTCATCAAATGAATAAAATGCTCTTTCTTGTGTATTTGACACCTTTCTGATTGCCGTCAACAAGAAATATGTCCTAATTCATCTATTAGCCATGCTGTGGCAAAAGGAAGCTAAATGCATCTCCGTGATGCATGGTACCAAGCAAGTCATCACATGATCTTGGATCCTTAGAATCCATTTTATGTAACAACCGACTGAATCGTAAGGTAGACTGGTCCTTGGACATACAGAAAATTGACCAATAGCGACAAGTTACGGCCCAGGTCAGCCTGCACGGACTGTGCAAGCTGACCTGAATCGATACTTACCTCAAATGCATTAAGACTCCTTTTCACAGAGCATGGTTCATTTTATTGGTCGGACGATCGATGACAATAATTGGTGTTCTTGAAAATGGATTGCTCTCAATCCGATCACTTTTTCACCCTTAGGGTTGGAAGATCAATTGCCTTTCCTAAAACAGACAGGGTAAATTCAAGATCAGAATGCACAGAATGTGTAGTCTGATCTTAAAGCTACACTGTTCAGTACATTTTGAGATATTTTGACACGATCAAGACAAAAAAAATAATCCTTTGAACTTGGAAGATTTTAGTGGTTTATTGACGTGTTTCAATTTCATTTATTTTACACCTTAAGTGTTAACTTTCTTTCCGTAATTTGAATGGATTTCATATTTGCACGTTGTCTAAATATTTCTATTGAATATAGCTTGTAGACAAATTGAAATTGTATATTCAAGATATACGAATCTGAAGTTGAAAACAAGGGAAACTTAACCTTGTCTAGGTCATATCGAAAATCTGGTGCCGTGGTATATGTTAACAATGAAAATTCATGTCGTGATGAGTGCATCTAAACGATAGAAAACAGTCACGTGAGTACATACATGCTTACAATAGATAACGCGTGTCAGAGTATATACATGTAAACAATACAAAAGACCTGTCAGAGTATATACAGGTAAGCAATAGAAAACGGGTATATACTCAACGCGAGTCGTTATTTTAAAATGAAAAAAAATCGGAAATGCGTGTTACAGTAAAAATTCCAATAGAAAGCCTGTGTTGGAGTATATACATTTAAAGTACAGAACATCGATATAGGAATATATACCTGTATGGAATCGAAAAGTCCAGTCCTAGGATATACATGTATCAAACAGGAAACGCGAGTCATGGTATAGGTAGTTTCAGGTTCAGAGGGACACCCATCTTCGCAAACCAAGGGGACGATCACTACGTGGATCTTACCCCTTGGCTGATCGTGTCGAAATTTGTTAGCACGGAGACGCGCCACCTACTGGATTTTGATTGTTATCGCCCCTAGATTTACGTCATCGAAAACCAATCAAACGTCGCGTAACATAAGTCTTTTGGCCAAAGACTTGTTTACCTCTCTAGGTGTTGGGCTATGATCTGTTGAGTGCTTCGGTGTTGTTGTTTTAACGGGGGTGCTTGACAATTGGCCACTAAGGTTTGGTTCAGTTATAATTTGTTCAGCATGCTTTCTCCGCAATTCGCCAACAACTGAGTGCTTTTCAGATCGCAAACTTGACAGACGATTTATCAAGTCAAAATCTATTTCCGAAATCTTAAGTTTCGCGAAGCAAAAGCCACACATTTACTTTGACAGTCCATCATCTGGTGTTGGGATGTATCCTAAAACTTCATTTAATTGATTTGTGAAAGTGAATGTTGAAGAAAATGTTTTTCGTCTGTATTTTGTTGGTTATAATTTCCAGCATATCCGATATCTTTCTCCCGTGGTCATTTTTACGTTCTGCTGATGTCGGATAGCAAATGTAACGCGCTATTGGATTGGCGCTTTCAGTCCTGACTGCAACCAATGATTACTCGTATCGCGAGGCTAACAAATTTCGACTCGATCAGCCAGGGGGTAAGATACACGTAGTGATCGTCACCTTGGCCTGCGAAGATGAATTTTGAAATATCTTGAAAAATCACGTATCAATTTTTATGAAACTTTTCAAAGTCTTTTAAAATGACCTCAACTAACTCTCACAGCGAAAATTAGAATTTTTCTTGCGGAGAATTTTTTTTCCGCAAGAAAGAGCATTTTGCCTATTCCAGTAATGTTGAATTTTTGTTCTGAAGTTTAACCTTCTCCGACGGTTTCGCACAGTGGCCAGAACAGCAAACATAACTACACAAGTGCAGGACTTCAGTACCTCGCTTCAGTTAAATATGAGGCCCTGAATTTTTTTTTTTTTTTGTACAAATAACTTCGAAGTCTAAATTTTGTCCAGTGTTCTCTTTTATGGTGTCTGTTCTCCAGTTTTTTGTGTCAATTCTATTTTTGGCATGGTTTCATGTTTTATACCACTTCTGTTGAGATATGTGTCCGAGACCAACTGGCATTAAACTAGGAGGTTTACCAGGGTTTGTTTCGAATTGCATTTCGTGATGATTTTTGTCAGTTCGGCCAATACTAGCTCAATTGGATTTTGGTCACAATAATAAGATGATAATCTTAAAGACAGCGTAACCCTCTGATCATAAAAAATTCATCAAAAAACAATACTCTGGAGCTTGTGTATGGAACTTAACCAGTTCATACAATTCACCCTTCTTCATTTTATTGTTGTATGCTATACCACCTGATGTGAACCAAAGTTTGACTGGGTTTCATGAAAACATCCATGGTTGGGCGAGGAAAAGAAAACAAAGTGTAAACAAGTCTCCGATATTGAATCACCAAAATAAAACCCAAATAAAAAACGAGATAAGGGCCTCAAAAGTTGAACTTTTTGCTGTTCAAACAATAGACGACCACATTTACTGTACTTGCATGAGAATTGTTTTCATAAACAGGTAAACCCTTTACTCGGAATAGCCTTCAACCCTCCTGCCGTTTTTAAGCTTTTTTGTGCACACATTTTAAGTTTGCATTGGATGAAAAAAAAAGTCAAACTAAGTTATCAAAAATTCTGAAAATTTTACCCAGAGTTGGTAAAGGTAATATTATTAGTTATGCAAATTTTCAGTACAATAGCTACAGCATTTTTTTAAGATGTTTCAAACTTCAGGGGGTCCCTATGAAGCTCAAACTACCTATACATACATGCTTACAATAAAAAAAAAAAAACGTCGGGGTATACACTATACGTGAACAATAGAAAATGCGTGTTGGGGTATAAACATGTAAACAACAGATAAGGCATGTCCTTGTATAGCTCTCACTCGATAAACTTTTCATTATCAGTTTACATTATTGTTTATGTTTTGGATAACTGCTTTAAAATCACGTACCGTGACGAGATGGTTTATAAACCCAACTCGATAGCTTTTATATTCACGTTTCGTGGTTTTAAACATCTATCCCCTAAAACAAACAATAATATAAACAATTAATGAAAGGTTTATCAAGTTGGAGCTATACTGGTATACACATGTTTACGATAGAAAGCACATAAAATGTGTACATGTCCGAGTATATACATATGAGCCGTGCTCTGTGGAAAGGGAGCTTAATGCATTTGCAAGAATATCGAACCATGCCAGCGTGCACAGTCTGATTTTAGTCGAAATGTTTTGCTTTAGGCCAATTTTCTACATGTCCAATATACCCCCATATTCCACAGGTGAACGGCGAGCGACAGTGTAAATCATATATTACACACTAATATACTGAAAGGTAAACAACTCGTAATGTATTTTCAATACCCCATGCTGTTTACAAGTTTATCTCTTGAAAATTTTCGCGAATCAATGCAATCAGATCTCTTCCGAGTTGGGTTGTTTGACAGTTGCAAGCTAGATATTTCTTAGCAACTTGAAATGGCTCAAATTGTAACATGATTTTCTTGTAGAATAATGTTTCCGCTATCGATTGGTACTATAGATGTAGTAAAATGACTTGTAAACAGCATGGTATTCGTGACTGGGGTATGGAAAATACATGGAGTTGTTTACCTTTCAGTATATTAGTGTGTAATACAGGATTTACATTGTCGCTCGCCGTTCACCTGTGCCCGTATTCAGGCAATTGTTAGACTACATGGATTTTATGGATCCATAATTATGTGATAATTTGCTTGGGATAAAGTATAATGGAGATGCTTTAAACCCCTTTTTGCCAGAGTATGGCTACTATAAACAATCTGAACCGTGCTCTGGCAAATAGGGGCTTAATGCATCTCCGTGATGAATTGTACCAATTGTACCAAGCAAGACATCACATAATTGTGGATATATAAACCCCATTTTGTCTAACAACCAACGGAATTATTAGGTAGACTGGTCCTTGGACATACAGAAAATTGACAAATAAAAAAATATATCGATCCAGGTCAGCCTGCGCAGTCCGCGCAGGCTGACTTGGGTCGATACTTTTTGCAAATGCATTAAGCCCCCACAGAGCATGGCTCATATATAATGCGTATCTGACAAACATTGTATATACATATAAACAATTGATAATGCATATTTGAGTACATGCAAACAACGTTAAAGGTATTATATGTCGGAGTGTGTACATGTTTACGAAAGAAAATCCGTGTCGACGTATGTGCATATAAACATTATACATGTATATCAAAACAGACTTTTTTCCTTTTCGTGTTGGTCATCCAGGTGTTAACATTTACATTACTCGTATTTGTTTGAATAACTTTTTTATCATGTACTGTTTATGCTTGAGCTCCTGTCTTTGCACCAGCTGGTCTGAAACGATTTGTATTTCCTACGATCATGTAGATTTTCCGTCTATAGTCATTCTCTTACCTGCCTGTATGCATATTTGGCCAATATGTTGTCACACCAGCGCTATTTTGCTACTTTGAAATTAGAGTGAAAATTACTATCTTTGACCGTATGCAGCCCTTTCATTTGCAGACCGAGAGCTTTACTTTTTGTTTAGACCGAGCGGATGATAGCTGATTTTGAATCCTTTTTGCCAGAAAGATGATGACCTTGTTATGTCTATTAACAATTTAACAGACGACAGAAGACTCGTTCATGTTGAAAGCATTTGCAGATAATAAATACAGTGTAAATCAAAGAATGAACTTGTTTTTGAAATAGTTCAAGACATCAAGGAACTAGGAGAAAATGCTGGCTCCTTCTCCCACAGTATCTTCAAAGTTTTTTATCTCTAGGAATTAAAAACGAGTGATCGTTTAACAAAAGGTAACCTTCATCTTGTTTTAAGAAATAAATACATTGAATTTTGTTTCTTTGTTTTAATTTTTCAGGGGTCAAATATCTAGACGACTGCCCGAAAGAGCCTCGCATACCGGTATATTTATTAGTCGGTGGTTGTTTTGGTATGATTAAATTAATGTCCACGTTGTGGCGAAACATTCAGGCACGAAGGTATCAGGACATCGAACTAGTATTCGACGATAATGACGATTCAGATGGAGCATTTGCCTCCACAACATACCGGACGATGGACGCCATTTTGTTTCTATTTTTAGTGGGTTGGCAGGTTGCCGGAACGTACTGGACGTTAGAAATATGGAAACCTTTATTCAAACAGAAGTTGCACGAACCTCGAAATTGGTGTGACCAAACAGTTTACATGTTTACAGTATATCAGATTTTCGGTTGCTATGGAGTTATGGTTGTTTATCTTTTGGTGCTCATCCTCTTGACTTGTTGGTACAGATGCTTTCCGTGTAGACGACTTTGATCTCTTCTGTATGTCATAAAATAAATATCTTATATGTCATGAAAAATAAATATCTTAAATGCCATAAATATATATCTATCATATTTCATGAGATTAGATCTCGTTAATGCCATAGAATACAATTCTTACATGTTATTAAAACATTTTTGCGAAAAGAATGATAAACCTCCAAATTATGTTAAGCTAGAATGCTGTCTCCAGGAACTACTGAGTTAAACATTTTGACTCTTCGCCACATAATCCAGAGTATCGACGACCCTGAGGAAGATGCCTTTAGAAATCTTTGTGGGAAGAGGGGTTCTCTGGTAGCTAGCATTTGCTCCTTTTCTAACAGTTTTTTCTATGCTATCAAAGATAAATTACAAGATTTGAACGATATCTAGATTGTCGCAGGCTAAGACATTTAATTTGGACAAGTCTGATTTTTTGTCGAGTGGTAAAGAGTTAAAACACTCAATCAGAAGGTAAACACGCCCAGTGGTTGCGGCTTCAAGACCGATTTGTTAAGTGGCCGTATTTACATATCATCTAAATCGCAGTCAAGAATTTTCACGTTTCAAAGGAAAACGATTTCTGATTGCCTGAACCAAATCGGAAACTGCTTTTTTTTTTAAACTTACCATTAAAAATAATGCTTTTGAGGTTGGCTAGATCCCAGATTATATTTTTCACTTTACCCGCACTCTGGATCCATACTGTCCGCAAATGCAGTAAACGAAAATGGTGTAAAACACACTCATTAAAAAACAATTTATAGTGAATTTGTGTTATTGATAAGTATTACACTGGTCTAAAATCTTTTTCATTTACATCCTGTCATTGTCTTGTTTGATTGGTTTTTCGTTAATCCATCATCGTTACTGGTTTCCAATATGGGCAACGCTCCAGAAAGCTTTAGACATTTCAGTGAGGGATAGTGCAAGATACAGAAAGAAACCTATTTTAAGTTACGCCCCGTTCTTTAACGTGTTTGGTTTATAGCATTGTCATACGGAACATCGGTTTAACGTCTTCATCTTACTACAATATCATCATTTGAGCCTACAATGTAATTTTTTTATCCCCTGCAAATGCTTTTTACCATGGAGACGTGAACAATTTTATTTTCGTTGCCCTCTAATATATACCACTTTGAAGCGGCTGCCGGACAATTTTTAACGTTCTGCCTGTAGGTGTTATGGACACCGATGACATATGACTCCAATGGTATATAAATATGTTTCTTTATCTTTACTTATTACCAAACTATGTTTCAAGAACCTGATGAAAGAACGCTTATGAAAACATTACCGGCATTTTCTCCTTTTTTTTTCCACAAGGTTTTCGACCCTTTCATGGACGAATTGCAGTATTTGGGCCACGTTTGATTCGTAGTCAGCAAACGCCTTTCAAAAATTAAGAAGTGAAACTTTTGTCATCGTGTTAAGAATTTTCTGACCTTATCCTTAACTTGACCGTTGCTCTCTTATTTCGAGATCGGTTGCTACGGGGTTGCCGGAAAGAGTTTGACGTACTGCATGCAAGTGGTTTGGACACCATTGATCTATTTCTTTTTGACCCCTTTACATAACAATACTTTAAAAACCAAGGGGAAGAAGTCATGGTAACCAGCGTCCTAATTTCTGTAATGTTTTTATACCCTTTTCAGACAAAAAATCGTCATTGAAGCCACGTTTAGTTCGTTGCTGCCAGTACTTTCAAAGTTAAGGTATAGAATTTGGTCGTCTGGTACGTGTTAAAAGGCATTGTCCTTAGTTTCACAATAAATCTTTGTAGCATGCAACCGTGAGACGGTTGCCCTGGGGTTGCTTGAAAAAAGTTTGCACTGCATGCAAGTAGTTTTTATACCAATCATACATGTTTCTTAAACCTTTTACCAAACAATCCCGTGTTTTATCAACCCCGGTGAAGAAGGCCTTTGAAAACATTATGAGAAAAGAGGGAAATACTGATAGCCAGCATTTCCTCCCTTTTCCCTTTCAAAGGCATATATAATTACTCGAGCCAGGTTTGATTCGTCGTCCTAGTTCTGGTGAAACCCAGGAAATACATGAATATGTGAGCTGTCGACGTGATATGACTGAAATATTGTTGAAAGCGGCGTAAAACACCATTCAATCGATCAATGATTTGTCGTATACAAAAGTTTACAATTTTGTGAAGTATTAAGTTTTGTCGCCTGACAGAGAGCTATTTAGACCTTGTTCTGAATTTGACCGCTTCTTTCTGTCGCATACAACCTGTGGGTGTTTACTTCTGGTTTCATGTTTTGCATGCAAGTGTTTTGGACACAAACCCTTTACCAAACAGTTTCAATGACCCTGGGGAAGAAGGCTTTTGAAAACATTAAATAACCAGATTTTCTCTTTTTTCTCGTAATGCTTTCTACGCCTTCAAAGAATAATTTCATCGTTTGAGTCTTGTTTGATGTGTTGTCTCCAACGCTAACAGTTTGGCCAAGCCTAAAATTTCGTCGTCTGTGTAAAGAATTAATATCACTATCCTGACTTTGACCATTCCCCTCTTGGAGACAGTTGCTATGGGGTTGCCGGAAATAGTTTGACATACTACATGCAAGTGAGCCATGCTCTGGCAAAGGAGGTTTAATGCATATTGGTAATGCATTACGACAAGCAAGTCTTCACATTAGGGATTCATACCATTTAGTCTAACAATCGACTAAAACATTCGGTAGGATAGTCCTTGGACACACATTAAATTTTCAAATGACAAAAATTATCATCGCAAGATGGCATGACACGATAATTTTTGCAAGTGCATAAAGCTCCGTTTTCCAAGAGTGCCGCTGAAGTGTTTCAGACACGTATGATTGATCGTTCTTAAACATTTACCAACAATTCGGTGTTTTAACAACCATGAGGAATAGAGCGTTTTCCTAAAATGTTTTCTATCGTTTCACAGACAACTTTCACCATTTGAACAACGTGTGTATTGTCGTCTGCATATCTTTTTTGATTGTACAAGTCCAAAAATGGGTCATCTTGTAAAAAAATTGTCATTTATTTGACCGTTCCTTTCTTGGATGCGGTTACTATGGGGTTGCTGGGAAAAGTTTGACGTATTGCGTACAAGTGTTTTGGACACCAGACATATATGTTTCCCACCCTATCCCTACCCTTTACCAAACAATTCCATGTTTTAACGATCTCGAGGAAAGGAGGCTCTAGAAAACATTGTGGGTAAAGGAGAAAATGCTAGTAACCAACATTTTCTTCTTATCCCATAATGTTTTCTACCTTTGACGACAAATTTAAATTATTTAAGCTAGGTTTGAATTGTCATCTGCAAAAGCTTTCAATTTTGAGAATTCTACAATTTGTCGACTGGTACAGACTTTCTCGTAAATGAACTTGACTCCAATTTGACCGTTGCTCTCATTGGTACGGTTATTATTGGATTCCCAGAAACAAGTGTTTTTGACACCAATAATATGTTTCTTAAACAGCAATGTTTGTTTAACTTGCTTCTTTATGGCACAATTCTCCACTAGACAAGTCTTAAATACTCACAGAAGTATAGCTTTATGTGAGCCATGCTCTGTGAAAAGGGGGCTTGATGCATCTGCGAAAAGTATCGATCCAGGTCAGCCTGCGCAGTCCGCACAGGCTGACCTGGGCCGAAACTTTTCGCGACTGGTCAATTTTCTGTATGTCCAAGGACCAGTCTATCTCATGATTCAGCCGGTTGTTAAAGAAAGTGGCTATTATGGGTCCATAAGTTTGTGATTGATTGATTGGTATGATGCATCACGGAGATGCATTAAGCCCCCTTTTGCCAGAGCATGGCCCATACATACACGCACATGTGTGTGTGTGTGTGTGTGTGTGTGTGTGTGTGTGTGTGTACAGGATCTGACATAAGGTATTTCAGATATATACGATCTGATAAATGTTGATATTTGAGATGAAATTCAGGAAACGAGTCTGGATAAATGTAATTAAGCGAGCCTCTGGAGAGCTTAAAACATTTTTGTAGACGAGTTTGATAAATTTTTATCTCAAAAGCCAACGAATGTCAAATTATTTTTATCATAATTATAAATGTAGATCAATCCCAAAAATTGCATGTTTGAAATAGGGAGATTTATAACTGCGAAACATACGAATATGCATATTCTTGAATTAGACCGATTTGCTGTTTTGACAAATGTAATTCCCTAGAAGCTGACATACTATTTTTATGCTAAATTAAGACGTAAAGTAAAATGAACCTTAGATTTACCACTATCATCAAGCTGGCAGTTTGACCTGAAAATTTGTGTCTGGGATGGAAATAGGTGGTAGGAATGCAATGCCTTGACACTTAAGAAGACCCGCAAGGTTTTCCACGCCTTGGAGAAAATTGCGTAATTTGAGCCAAGTGTTATCGTTGTCTGCAAATGCTTTAAATATGGGTAAGTCGAAGATATTGTCGTTTGATGAAGAGTTCATTCCTTAAAGCTGTGTGCAGGCGGTAATGTCTTCATTTGACAGATACTCTCTGCCAGATCTTGCTTGGATACGGTTGCTAAGGAAATGAAAATGATTAGAGTTTGACAAGTTGCCTGTGAGTGCCATAGAATTTAATAACATATTCAGAAATAGCAAGGCTAATCATGAATTTGCGACGCAAACCTTTTTTGTAATGACCAAATTAACCGTTAGGCTGCTAAGCGCGACTCAAAGACCTTTTGCGGACAGTGTAGATCAAGATCAGACTGCACAGAACGTGCAGTCTGATCTTGGATCTACACAGTCTTATCAGGAGGTATCTTTTTCCCAC
Organism: Tridacna gigas; assembly: GCA_945859785.2. Lineage (NCBI taxonomy): Eukaryota > Metazoa > Mollusca > Bivalvia > Cardiida > Cardiidae > Tridacna > Tridacna gigas. The sequence continues at coordinate 2,720,534 of OX244033.2, forward strand.
AAATATACCCTTGAAAGTGCAGAGTCTTGGTTTATACTATCGGCTTAAAAGTTTCGTTTCGCTTATTCAGCAGGATAGGGTTTAAAGGAAGTATAAGCTAACCTTTACCCCCCCCCCCTCTCTCTCTCTCTCTCTCATGCAGTCTTTCAGACCCACCCATTATTTTCTTTTTCCAACAAAGTAAAGGTTCACCCGGTAAGGTAGCAAAGAATATTTGGTGATCCAGGCAGGGATTTCTGCTGTAGCCGTCTTTAACGGTAATGAAACCACTCGCTATTTTTCTGAAGTCGTCGATAGAAATCTTACGTGTAGTGATCAGTCTAGGTCCGTATTCACCAACCATCCTTGATAATATCCTTTGCCTAATTCTAGATTTAGAAAGTAACACAAGTTATGATTGGCTAAACCATTTGGTTTAGCCAATCAGATGTTGTCATTCTTTCAAATTTTGAAACTTCTCCAGAATAAGACTAAGATCAGAGCCCGTTTTCACCAGCTGTGCTAAATTTCATTCTTAGTCTTACCCTAGATTCAGAAAGAAACGCAATTTCTGATTGGCTAGGCCAAGAGTTTTGAAATTTAAAAGAAAAATCAGAATAAGACCAAGAATTTTTCATAGAATGGTAGGTGAATATGGATGCTTTGGTGAATATGGATGCAGTTTTTTTTTTTAGTAAAATAATAAGTCTTCCGTACTGTCTAATCTCTACCTACTCTCTCTGATACACACGAGAAAATTATAGATTTGTCAAAATTGAAATCATATGCAGACGAAATTTATTTTCCCTTTTTCACACAGTGCTTGAAAAAGCCGCCTATCACACGGTTGTTAATCCACGAAAGAACATTAATTACAGTTTCAGTCTCACTTTGCATTTTTAAATTGGATATTTTATCTTCAGTTTTGCTGCGTTTGGTTGAACTCTAATCTGAGGGAAAGGTAAAGGGATGTAACAACATGGAAACCTGTCTTCTCACCAAGTTATCTCCCTTTTCGGATTCCAGCCATGGGAGTTTCTTCAGTTGTTTGTTCTTCAACATCTTTCAATACGCTACTTCGTTTATATAGCGAAGGCCAGAGCAGCTACCAGTGTGTTCCTGTAGTGTCATCTATCAGTATTATGGACATTTTTTGGTGTTAGCAAATAACAAGATTGTGGGACACATATTAACTCTTTACCAAACGACGAAATCGTAGAAGTCCAAATTGAAAGCATTTGCAGACGACAAATTAAATGTGGACCAAATGATGGACTTTGAGTCTGAAAGGGTAGAAAACATTGTTGGAAAAGTAGAAAATGCTGGTTATCAGCATTTTCTCCTTTTCTTTTAATGTTTTCAAAAGCCATCTTTTTCACGGCCATTAAATCTCGGGATTTTGTGGTAAATGGTCAAGAGGCCGGTTTACTTTTTATTTTTCGAAATAAAATAAACAATGAAATCGAAATGACAAAGACACGCAATCTCTAGGTATTTTTAATTTGAAACAGTATAATTTTATTCATGTAAATTTGACTCCATGTACATATGAAGATTTAATGAGAAAATTAAAGAAATATTTTAAATTCTTAGAGAGAGAGAGAGAGGCGGAGAGATACCCTAACCACGGCAGCTTATCTCCTGAATCACAACAAGGTGTTGTGACTGGAAAAACTGTTGAGGCGATACGAGGATGAGTGTAACGATTGAACTGGGATTTTTTTTTTTTTTTTTTCTGTTCCATGGTCAAATATCAAAAGTCAGATAACGTCACGCACCTTTTATTCATTTTCCTACAAATATGACGCTCATTCGAAGCCAGATTACGAATGGAACAGCAGAAATCCATTTTTAACTATAGCAAGGGGGATCTGAAGAATGTCATTTTGATGGCATGCGAACAATTTGGATTCACGTTCTTGAAGTCGTCGAGCGCAAATGGTTCCACCCATCAGCGTATATTAGAAGGTCTCTCAGTTTATTGAAATTTACGACCAAAACTATATTCCCCTACTGTCCTTCTTCTAAAAGAAAATGAGATTTTCAATGAAATGTGTGATTGAGTGGATCTGTGGTGATTACAGGTATAGGTTGCGATTTAAGGGACGAAGTAGCACAGCAACAGTAGTCAAGATAGTGTCGTTCAAGATCTAATCTTGTTCATGTTCGCATTTAGGTACATATATATGGGCAGCTAAAATGGCATGATGGTAGGTTAGATAATTTAATGTGGCTTTAGGAATGCAGTGCGGACTACATTAATACAGCACATGGATACAGTCGCGCTATTTTTTTTTTTTTTTTTTTTTAAACACTTAGGACCGGTTGCATAACAGAGCTGGAACAAGGCCTAACCCAGGTCTGGGTAGATCAGGGCCCGTATTTACCAACCATTCTTAAGAACGTTCTTTGTCTTTTTCTCCAGAAATGTCTACATTTGAAAGTAACACAACTCCTGACTCCTGACTGGCTAAACCATTCGGATTAGCAAATCAGGAGTTGTATTACTTTCAAATGTAGAAAATCTTAGAGAATAAGACTTAGAATATTCTTCAGAACGGTTGGTGAATACGGACCCAGGATTTTAAGCTAGTTTAAACAAAACTAATTTGGCTCGAATCTACCTAGCCCCAGTCTATCCAGACTACGATAGCTATTCGCGTGGTAGGACCTTACACGTATGGGTACATTTTGTCAAGCGCTTCGAAGAACATGTCTAACCTAGGCGACAAGACACTTCACTAATACAGCAAAGAGGTATTCTTGTACTATGTTTTACTAGAACATTATCATTTCTGAATCAGAGAATACAGCAATGCGAAAAAAAGGTTAAACGAGATCAGACAACATAGATTCACTGATCGATCTCTTAGTACAATGTCCGTCTAGATACACTCAATGGTCAGAAAAAACACAGTTTAAGACTTCAGTATAGAATTTAACTCTTTACCGGACAATAAATTTTTCGTCCCAGTTGAAAACATTTTTCGACGTCAAAATAACCTTGGCTCAAATGCTGGATTTTGTCTCTCGAAAAGTTGAAAATATTTTTCGACGTCAAAATAACCTTGGCTCAAATACTGGATTTTGTCTCTCGAAAAGTTGAAAACATTGTTGAGGAATATGTTGGGTATGAGTATTTTTCCACAATGCTTTCAAAATTATTCTTCTCAAGAGCCATAAAGATCAGGACTTATCTTGTAAAGCGTCAAAGAAGTGTGTCTATCCAAAATAATTAACCAAAGCCTTTCTTGACATTGCAACACATCGGTTGAATTTTGGCGAGGCTAAGACTAAGATCAGATTGAATAGTAGATGTGTACTGGTCTTTCGCTAAACTGTCCTGATTTTAATTGTAAAAAGAAATTAGATGAAAGGTCTTAATCTGCATTGGAAATGTATTTCTAATCCTTTGTTTGTAAAAATTCTATCGTGCCGGGAAAAAAAGGAATAGTTCAATTATTCTTTTATCCGGACAATATAATTTCTTCCCGAATCTAGCCAAAAGGCGGAAACTATGGACTTAGATGTGTAGGCTGATGGTTGTCTATAGTGTGTACAGGATAGAAACGATAAAGGTTAAGAATGCTCAAATTTGATAATGAGTACGGTCATTGTTCATCTCGTTTACCTTCTCTACGTCAGAGATGCTGGTAAGGGTAGTGTATTCTTTGGATGTACAGCAATTCAGTCAGATAAATATTATTGCTACTTATCCTAACCTTATTAGACTAAGATACGCGTCCATTGAAAAAAAAGGCCAATTCAGATGTTATCTACCCCCTTTTACTGCGCAATATTCTTCGAAGATTACACCTACCTCTATGACGCATCACTATTCTGTAAATTGACACTAAAACAGCAAGCGAAAAAAAGCTATAAATAATACTTCTGTGGAAAAAATCAGGAAAGTATATCGCTACAAATTTCTTACAAAATATAATGATTTTCAAACGTGGAAAATAATTTTATAAAATACCAATGAAATACAGTTGTTTGCTGCAAATATCTGTAAACAGTTTCTAAATATACACATGGGACTAGTGTCAAAAGTACAGGAGGAATCCTCGGTATTTTGAGCAAATTCGTCGGTGAGCAAAATCCTCGGTGGGTTGATGACGTCATGAACAAAATCGTCGGTGAGCAACACCCTTGGTGATCTGATGACGTCATTATCAAAGTAAATCATTTCAAAGACAGCAGAATCCTCGCTGCATCGATGATGTCAATGGCAAAGCATATAAATATTTTTCTAGTATTTAAAAGTTGTAAATTGCCCTTTATGGAAAATGTTAAGTCACAGTGGTAAAACTGATTATGAAAAAAAACAAAATGCTGACACTGTTGCGGATGAATTCATCCGCTGAAAAAGTACGAAAAGACAGAGCACGTTTATTGATACTACAACAATTGTACTATTTACTGAATACTTCACCCATTTTTTTACCTAGACGACAACGTGCACCAACCTCTCTTATTTTACCCTAACGACAACGTGCAGTATATCCTTCAGGACACTGTCAATTTGTTTTTAAGTGCTTTAAACACTCTCTGTCTCCTTTACATATAATAGGAGGGAAGGGTTTAAATATATCTCAATGTGCTCCAAAACGCTTACTTTGCTTTTTTATATATATAACTTAAGTTTGCTTTTTTAAAAAATATATAGAACAATGAGTTGACAGTTTTTGGCACAAAAAAAAACCAGAACGCAAGTTATGTTTAAAAAGTAGGGGAGGCATCCACGCGGAAAGACGCATGGTTCGATTCCTCTCTGAAAATGACTGCCCCGTCTTCTACGTGCCAAAATTTGCAGAAACCTATTTTGTGTTTTAAACTGACAAGACTGTGCTTTTTTTACTTTAACCTTTTAAAACTGTTTTATTGGATTTTATACTATATTTAACGTTTTATAGAAATTATTATTTCTATATCATCGCAGTGGATGTTAATAACTTGAATTTAAAACAATTTATGGAAATGCATTGTGATGTGTACCCAAGGCAAGAAAAATCAAGTGATGAGTGTCTAAATAGATTACACACTGAAATGAGAAATTGAAAAAGGAAAAACAAATAAAAGCTAAAAGAAATAAACATAAAATGATTACCCTACAACAGGACTTTCTGTATGGACGGTTAAATGTTTTTGCCTGGTTCTTCTAAAATTTTGTACCTCCTCCGAAAGTGGCATTATTTAAACGATCTAATCGCGACATGTGTGAAAGCCCAACACCCTTTAGGAGGGAGGTGGCTACAGCGAAGAAACGCGCTGTAGATTTCCCACACTTTGATGCTGTTGGTTCAAACCTTAACGGAGTCGACGTAACAAAGCAAATTCCTACTACATCCTCTGTGGATTTTGTTAGTTCAAATCACGGTCGCGACATGTGTGAAAGCGCAGTACCCCTCGGGACGAAGGTGGCTACAGCGAAGAAACGCGCTGCACATTTCCCACACTTTGATGCTGTTGGTTCAAACCTAAACGTACGGCAGAAGCGTGTTTTTAACTAGATGACACGAAAGCTTGGGAAAGCGAGAAGTTTAAAAAGTCAAAAAGCAAGACCATCTTCATGAAATGGGATCTTGCAAAAGAACTCAGAGTAAAATATGCAAACCAAATAGCAACAGAGCAGGTACAAAATTTATCTATTTCCTTTAAAATACATGTATATCGTCATCCATCTTTCTCTCTCTCTCTCTCTCTCTCTGTCTCTGTCTCTGTCCGTAAATATTTATATATCAATTTGTTTATGTGAATTGGAAATAGTTTATTTTTGTATGCATTTCTTTTTACACTTTTGTCAAGATAGACAACAAAAAAGAAAATCTCTCATTTTTTTAGAGGATACCCACCTTTCGGTAAAAGAGCAAGAGGATTTGTTCAAAGGGCCATTTAATGCACAACCTCTCGTACAACCGCAAGGAAAGACGAAGAAAGCCCTTCAACTTCAACTTCAGGACCGCATCGGGACGTAAGAGTGGTTTACAAACGTAATACCGAAAACGGTTATCAACAATATAATAAAGAACATTGCTCTTCTCTTTTGGATTTATATTTTTAGCGACAGTCATGGGAAAAATGAAAAAAAGGTACTATGAAAAACCTTTTCTGTAATTCGTGTAAAAAGTGGATGGCGGAGTTTTACGTCAGCAGACACTTAAAAACTATGTCTCATTTTATGCAAAAACACTTTCTGGCAAATTTAGACAAACCAGTCTATACAAAGTCAGCTTCGCAAATGTCTAAGTCGAAACGACAATGTAAAAGGAAGCTGAACAAACACAAAAGGAATGTAACCAAAGAATAAAATACGTCGGAAAAACAGTTTAAAACTTACACCATACAAGGTAGCACAATAAAAAAGTGCTCTAGTGATCACAAAGCTAGCAGTGACCGAGGACATAGTTAAATAAGTTTACCCTCTGCATCTGATACGGCAAAACAGAATATCTTTGAAATAGAGCAAGAACAGAAAACAAAGAAAACATTTAAAGAAACACTCGAAAAGAAAACAGTAGTAGAAACTCCACAAAATGACCCTCGTTTGAATCAAATTTCATGGTATAATTGTGCTATTAGTAATCCAACCAGTTATAAGGACCATGAACATTGGTAGAAATGAGTTTGAGTGAAACTTTTTTGTTCGGATAAAGCAGAGAAGTATGCTTCATACGAATACCGTGTATCAACGCTTGAGCACTAGCCCAGACATATGAAACAGAAAAAATAATACTTTGCTCGCGAGAGCAGTTTTTTTCCCACCAAAGAAGGAGCTATCGTAGATATTGTAGAATACTTTGCTTGTGGAATTAGAGTGAGTCAGTGGACACCCCATGACATTCCTACGACCGAACACAACAGATGTTCCTCAGACTGCGCTTATGTGAATGGGAGCAAGTGAAAACAAAAGACATTTTAATCAGTTTACAGACGATTTAAACGTACATTCTCAATGGAACTGCGCTGTTGCGATGTTGGCACGAAAGCCATTTGTTTAACAGACATGGATGTTTAAAAAAATGTGTGAACATGGAATCTATCAAGTTTTCTTTAGTACAATGTTATCAGAGGGACAGCTATTGGAATTATATATGGACGATGTTTTCAGCTGTGCATGATGATATCGTGCTAGCAAACTGCTACAAAGGCCTAATTTGTTCTGAAGTTTCCCCCAAACTCGTTGATATTTTTTATCAGGCAGTCACTAAAAGCTGGTGTGTAAATTTAGTGGAAAACCAAAATGAAAAAAACTGTTTAACTGATCTTGTTGAACAGAAGGTTGTTTTAAATATGTATGTAATATGTTGTTGTATCGTGTAATATGTTGCTGTATCATGTAAACGGGGTAAAGTATATTAAAAAAATTTGTAATGGAATGAGTATTTTTGTTTTATTCTCTATCCTAGAATATAAATATAGAATTTTGTAGTCGTTTGATATCACTTTTATATACATTTTCACAATGGAAAGTGCAGTAAAACTAGAAACAGATTCTACAGCACAAGTAATAGTTTTTCTTTTTTTTTTTTTTTTTTTTTTCTGTATTTCCGATTGTTTTCACTTTTTCATAGCAAAATTATTCACAAGCATATTTCAACACACTGCCAAATCCTTCATTTATATTCCAGGTCCTAGCAACTGTTAAAAGAAGCTGATGGAGCCTCTACTAAACCGATTAAGGAGATTTATTACTGTTACAGTGTTGATCAACCCTTATTTGCAAAACTGAAAGAGATTATTCCTAACATCAGGTTCCACGAAGACCGTCCAACAAAAAAAAAAAAAAAAAAACGAGCTAGAAACTTTGCATTTGGGCGAACTACGGGAAAAGTTCTCGTCATTGATGATCTAATGACTGAAAGCACCCAAAGCGAAGATGTTGTTAACATTTATTGCAAATACGCACAGGTCAATATGCATTTTGTCCTGGAGGAGAATTTCGAACTATAAGTTTAAATACTCATTATTTCTTATTCAAAAATGCTCGCGATGAGCTTCAAATACAAACCTTAGGTCGACCAATCTTTCCAAACAAATTAAAGTATGTCATGGATGCCCATAGAAAAGCAACTGATAGTAAATATGCATATCTATGGGTGGATCTTTCACCACACTCCGATTTACAAACATAAATTAAGGAGCATGATTTACTTTCTCAGTTGATGATTATTTATCAGCCGGTGTAAAACATGACAAACTTTTACCAGACTCAAAGGGACTTTTTTAAGTTTGCGTCTTAGTACTTCACACAGAGAGTAGAAAATATTAGTGGAGAACATCAAAAAATCTCAGCTAAGTCCTATCTTTCGAATTGTTTTTAACGATATACAGGGTTGTCTTTCGCTATCTTATAAAGACAAAAAAGTCTGTCAAGATAGAAAGATATCATTCGTCACTTTGTCAGCAAAGGAATTTCGATAAGACGAAAGCTATTGTTTTTAAAAATGGAACATATTTCTACCTTTCTCAACCACCTTGAAAAGTGAATTATAGGCATGGCTCGCGAGTTAGTGCTGGTGCCCAAAAGTAAATATGAATTCATACTTAATTTGGCTAATCAGTTACGACAAACCTGTGGAAAACAAGAAATTGAGGAAGTACAGTCTAATGCTGAAAATAAACATGACAAAAAAGAAATCGAAAAATTGGACAATAATTCAAATAATCAAGACCCTGTTGGTACGGATAACGACTCAACAGCAGAACAGTTTGACAAGAAACCGAAACTTTACGTAGATAAACAGTTTTTAAAAAAAGAACTTCAGTACAAAAATTGTGAAGAGACGCATTATCAACCGAAAGAAATCACAGACCATATCGCAATTAAATAAGAGGAAAAAGTGGATAAAATATAAGATGTACATGTAGTTTTCAAAAATACATTGAAAGTGTTGTGAAGATGCACAAAGCTTAACCTACGATTCATCTTTTTTCAGTATGGTCCCCTTTAGTTTAAGCGCCATAATTTTGGTGCGAAAATTTTGGCGCCATTGATGGTAGCTTATATATCTCGCTTTGACGTTTACCTGAAACATATGACTGACAGCGGTTTGTCTGACTGTTAAAACTCACATATGGGGGAAAATATAGTCGTGAAAACTCGAAATAATGTAATGGAAACATGATGATGATGATGATGTTGATGATGATGAACAAATGGACTTTATGTGTACAATAGGTTTTAAGAAATATAGGAAGTAAAAATCATTGGAAACAACATATGGAATATCATGAAACAAAGAGGAAATGCAAAATGTGTGAAAAGTCATATGTTCGTCAATCCGATTTAAAGAAACACAAAAGCAGACAGCATGGATAAAAATATGAGAAAAAGGAAATAAGATGTATTATTTCACTGTCAAGTTTGTCATAAACAATTTTCCAAAGGGGTATGATTTCACCAGACATTATGCTTCTGCACACGGAAATCGATCTCAATGTGAAGAATCTACAAAGTTTTCTCTTACACACTTGGGAGGGAATTTCGAAATTATGATAACCTGTTTCAACATGCTCAACAGGAGCACCCGCTGAATCAAGAAGGTGGGAGAATGGCAATGGCAAACAAAACATTAAACTCGGACGAAAAAAGAAATAAATCTAAAAAAAAACTGACAAAGAAGACCGACAAGGTCATAGTGAAACGGCTTTTGGAGACAGCGTTTCAAAAAGAAACATAGATCCGAGACAAAACGAACGGTACTACGTGTTAGCTTTTTTTGCTTATATGCGAGAGCAAATAGATTCATATTTAGAAGAGAGGAAAAAAACTCGGTGGTATAAAGTGGAATTTGTGCGTGCAGGTTGAGGAGCAAGGGGATGACCGTAATGAATCAACAATAACGTCCCCCTTTTTCAGAAGCAACACATGCATGCTTCTATCGGGGGAATGTCTGGACGAGCATAGTTGAACGAAGTAATTCAAAAACTGTATCAAAGTCTAGAAAAAATCATGAAAGATGGATCAAATTTCTTTGTGAAGAGAATCCTGGAATTGGAAATCCACACCGTCATGTACAAACCCTTGACCGGATCTACATACATAGCTTGACGTAAATCACTTGTCTGTACTGATAGTATATCAAACATTTATAACAATGATGATAAGTGTTTCTTATATTGTCTCCTAGCGTCTTTATGCCTGTCAACTGAAGAACCTGAACGTCTAAGACATTACACGGCATTTGAACATAAAAATAGATATGTCTGATGTGATATACTCTGTGTCAATACCGGATATGCACAAGGTGGAGAACAAAAATGAAGATATTTCTGTAAACGTGTTTGGGTTTAAGGACAACGCTTAATTCATCTTCGAATCTCTAGACATGTAGGACGTCTTCACCATGTGAACTTATTATGGTTGAAATCGAATGAAACCTACCTTTGGAGATTTCACTGACATTGTAAAGTTCGACGTCACAAAGATCCCAGAAGATGGAGAAATATTGGATATATGAAGTGTCACTTATTATCCACCACATCTTCACAACTTGCATAATTGTTTTCCTTTGGCGCCACAGAATAGAATTATCGGTGATGAACAATTGTCAACACACACTAAATATTTACTGTGAAAATTAAACGGTAAAACAGACAGTGACTCATTGCCGAGTCGAGGTAAAGTGAGAAAACTGGTTACAACGCGCAAGGAAAAACATAATTATATTGTTCACTATCGAAATTTACAGCTGTACCTACGATGCAAATTAAAACCATACACAGAATTCAAAAATTTCTTCAAGAAGTTTGTATGAAGCCTTAAATCGATTACAATACAGAAATGAGATTACCAACCTTCCAGAAAAACTTCTATAAACTGATGAATGTGTCCGTCTTTGGGAATGTAAATCTCTCTATTAACACTTCTTAATGAGCAGTGGAACACAGATTTACTGTCAATGGCTAATTTAGCGGAAGAAAATGACGGAGTGCAATTTCTATTATTTGCAGTTGACATCTTGTCAAGAAAAATATGGGTAAGGGCGTTGAAAAATAAAACAGCGAAAGCTGTGTTAGGAGCAATGAAAAGTCAAAAGAAACCAAAAAAGATCCGAGCTGATCGAGGGTGAGAATTTGTTAATCGCTGGTTTAAGAGACTAATGGAAGATGAGAATATTTTTATTTTTTTACGACGCAAAATCCCGCCAAAGCAAACTTTGTTGAACGTGTTCAGCGCACAATCAAAAGTTCACTTTACAGAATGATTAGACACAATCGCTCATAATATCTCTCGATCAATGAAATCTAAAGGAATCTTAAGAAATTCATTAAGATCTAATACTAAATGTAGATAATAAAAATAGTAAAAAGATTTAGTAGAGAAAAAGTAATTTTTCTCGAGCAATAACAAAAATTCTGCTCTCCGCAACAAAATAATGAAAAAACGTAAAATTTGTGTAATTTATATGCTTTGCAATGACGTCACCGATGCAACGAGGATTCTGCTCTCTGTGAAAGGATTTACTTTGAGAATGACCTTATCAGATCACTGAGAATGTTGCTCACCGAGGATGTTGTTCCCCGACGATTTTGCTCATGACGTCATCAATCCACCGACGACTTTGCTCACTGACGATTTTGCTCAAAATACCGAGGATTCCTCCTGTAATTTTGATACTACCCATGGGGTTTGTGCAACAGACTGACAACAAAAATAATGCCCGGCCTTGCTGGGCTTATGCTGGTGAATCTTACAATGTAGGTTTAAGTGAGTAACAGTATTCTATTTTGAAATTCGCTGTTTTGATTGCCACTTTGAAAAGTAGTCCGACTCTGTACCCAAAATGCCCATTTCTGATAGATAGTTATTTTATAACTGAAAATTGTCCTGCTCTAATCATCTGCATTGTACGCCGATGAAATATCACACACGACAGAAAAAAAAAATCTGTATCTACCCACTGTGAATTACGGTTCCAAATATGGTATGATGACGTAATTCACGTGAGGAATCATACGTATTGAATAGCGAAATCTGGTCAAAATTTAAGCTATGATATTTATCAGCCATTCATAAAAATTACATTACTAGCTACTACACCATTGTTTGTTTTATTTTGTTGACCAGTTTATGAATAAAATGTCAAGAACTGCAAAATTTTGTCGTTGAAAAATTTAGGTATACAACAAAAGGAACAGTATGTTGTATTAACTTTCCTGATGCTTGTATTTACTTTCTCGCTGCCTAAGAAATTTTGACATCTCACTCAACCTTCGGTCCCGCGCGGTATCAAATTTTAAATACAAGCACCAGCTAAGTTACTATGTACGTTATATTCCGTATATATTTGAAAAATACCACCTAGCGGAAGATAATGTATCTAACCTACCACCGTGCATTTCAGCTGCCCATGTGTATGTACCTAAATGAGAACATAAACAGGATTAGTTCGTGAATGACAGTGTCTTGATTACTGTTGCTGTACTACTTCGTCTCCTAAATCGCAGCCTATCCCTCTAATCACCAAAGATCCCCTCAAACACATTTATTTTAAAAAATCTCATTTTCTTGGATGAAGCACAGTAGCGGAATATGATTTTGGTCGTGAATTACAATAAACTGCGAGACCTTTTAATATATGGTGATGGACGGAACCATTTGCGCTCGGCGACTTCAAGTACGTGAATCCGAATTGTTCGAATGCAATCAAAATGATATACTTCGGATCACCCTTGCTCTGGGAAAAAATGGATTTCTGCTGTACCATTCTTAATCTGGCTTCGAATGAATAAAGGGTTGCATGACATTCTCCGATTTTTGATATTTGACCCTTGAACAGAAAAAAAGTCCTTGTTCAATCGTAACACTTACCCCCGTATCGCCCGATTTATAGTCCCCTGAAGTTCAACCAGACTTACCCTCAACATTTTTCTATTCACAACACATTGTTGATATTCATATTTAGCGGCCGTGCTAACCCTGTCCCATATTTATCCTTTTCAACCCTAAACATAGAAATGCGAACTTAATATACCTTATACATATATTCTAATCCCTAATTTATAAACTTCTGCCACCGCCCACACTGCTTGCGGGTCCTTTTGTTGGAGGCGATATTATGTTATCTCGCCGTCCGATATTCAATCATTGTGTCAGTGTGTATGGGACGTACCAATAAGATTGTTAGCCTCTAGTTTCAACACTTAAATGACAATTTTTGTTAAACACGAAGTCTGAAGCTTTAAAAATGTACATAAGTAAAGATTTCTCTAATTGTCCTGTTTGAAACGCACCCTTTTTATTGCTTACAGTTCATTGTTTCCTCGCTGAGATTTCACTGCTGCATCAACAGCTGCGCTTAAAGTAGTTTGTTCAATGCAAATAAATAGTTGTTTGTCAAAATCCTCTTGTTCTTTATAACATTTGGCTGTTTCAAGTGCCTTTATATCCCCCAAATAGTATTAATTTATTTTGAAAAATCACAAAATGAAACCGTATTAAAGTAAATTACAAAACAAATCAGCACACACATGAAGCTTTAAATGTAATATTTTAATAGGAATGTTTTTTTTTTTGTTTTTGTTTTTTTTTTTCCATAGAAAAAGTTACGACGAAGCAAATATTTATCAGGATGACTTTTTCAGTCATGAATTACTTTTTAACTTACTCTGGGATTTTAAAAACAAGAGGGCCATGATGGCCTTGTATCGCTCCACTGGTTTATATATATAAACCATAAAAACTAAACATTTCAATTCTGAGCCAAATGGTTTCAAAATGAAGACGTACAAAGTTTTCTCTGTAAAAGCCCATGTGAAAGTTGAGACCCGCAAGGCAAAGCCATTTTTGATCCCAGAGCTATAATTACTTGAACCCTGGTAGAGGTCCACAAGATAAAGCCACATGCCAAAATAATACAAGTCTATGCTGTATGGTTATAAATAAGATGATTTTCAAGTTTTGTCCATATGAAGCCTCTGTAAAACGTAAGACCCCTGATGCAAGGCTAATTTTAAAAAAAAATATATCAAAACAGGAAGATTTCTTAAGTTGTCACTATGTAAGCCCATGTAAAACTTGTGACCCCTGCGGCGGGCCCGATTTTGACCCCAGGACTAAAATTTTGGCCTGCTTGGTAGAGGCCCACTAGATATAGCAACATGCAAAATTTGGTAGCTCTAGGCCTTATGGCTAGGTACAGGAAAATTTTTAAAGTTTTCTCTATATAAGCCTATGTAAAACTTGTGACCCCTGGCGCAGAGCCAATTTTGACCCCAGGGCTATAAGTTGAAGAAACTTGATAGAGGTCTACTACATAAAGCTACATGCCAAATTTGGTAGCCCTATGCCTTATGGTTTCAGACAAGAAGATTTTTAAATATTTCCAATATTTTTCAATTTTGTTTCCATGGCAACCAGAGTTTTTGAAGGAATCAAATTCTTTCAAGAAATTCCGAAGAGGACCATGGCAGGATCATTTCTGTGAAGTTTCATGAAAATTGGATGGGTAGTTTCAGAGAAGAAGATGTTTGAAATAAAAGTTAACGCACGGACGGACGGACGCACGGACGGACGGACTGACGGACGCACGGACGGACGCACGACGGACACCGGGCCATGACATAAGCCCGCTGGCCTTCGGCCAGTGGAGCTAAAAAAATCGATAGGGTTAGGGTTTGGCAAAGCAAAGACACCATCTCTAAAAATTTCATTAAATGGAAGGAAAGTGCTAAATTACAACGTTTCTCGTTAATGTAGCTTTAACACAGAAACACAGTATTTTTTTCTATCCATTTTTTTAATTCACTTCACAATCATCAGTTAAAATAGGGTTTGTCTGATATTAATAACAGAAGTAGATATAATAGTGACAGCATTGATGATATTAAACATAAGCGATAGTGACAACATAGATAATCATATAAACAACATTGATAATGATATAAACAGCAATGATAATGTTTTGTTGGATTATATTGATATATTATACCGATATTGATAACATCAATTTCGATGATGAGAACTTTGAAGAAAAGTTCCAGATGATGATTACAAAGATCGGAGGAAAGGAATGGAATGAAAGTAGTGATGATGCCTTATTGTTTAAACAATCTCTCAGATCATGATCCCATGCCGGAAGTAAAAAGTGTTTTGATACTTTTATTAAGCTCCTTCCTCCCCCTACTTTCGCAAACTGCAGAACCATAGTATTTCAGCGACGCTGACTTGGAGTTTCAGAGTTGTGAATTCGAGAGTGATGAGTTCCGTTCAATGAAATACCTCCATTTAATGTTTTCAGCAACCAATGAGAACGTGTTGATTCGTTGTGAAAAGGACATCACTGACCGTGTTTGAATAACAGAAGAAAAATGGAACCGAAATAAAATGATCAGGGATTTTTGATGCCAGTAATTGTCAAGTTTGGATATGCTTAAAAGATGTCTTTAACGAGATACAATGACAATATCCTTATTCACCTAAATGACAACTCTACATGTTTGGCTATGGGAGCCTTTAACAAGGAAAAGACATAGAGTTTTACATTTAAATGGAGTGATGCCTTAACACTGAGACCTACTGCTACAACTAGAGCCATATGCTGCAACACATATTGAAAGTGAACAGGTAACGTTTTATCATTTTCAAACACTTTTAGTATATTTTAATTATCATAAAAATATCTAAATATTTGAATGTGCGAAAGAATCTGAATATTTGATAGAGTTAAGTTTATCTATTGTCAACTTGTAACTAAATTATCTATTCATATAAGATATGTATGTCATAAAATAACGTCTTTTTCAATTTTCAGCAATCAGGGTGACCTAGTGCTCCCTTTGCATAGGAACAAAGGAAAACACATCAGCAGACAACTGAACAGGAGATTGCTACACCACGAGTAAAAACAACAAGATTTCCAAGAGGCCCCACTCCCAGCTCATTTGCTTCGGTAATCAGGGTGGGTATTTACGCTGCAACTCATTCTCAGCCATATTAGCTAATGACATTCTCAAATCAAAATTTGAAAAGGGAGATTTTCATTAGATACGTTATACTGCTGGGAAGAAAACGATGATATGCGATGTCAACGGGACAGTTTCATTTCATTGAAATTAAACAAAACCTAGGACCACGCTACCATTATGGTAAAAAACGCTACCAGAATTGTAACACTAAGGAATTTATTTATTTATTTTTTTATTTATTCTTTTTTTTTTTTAAATCTTATATGCAATTAACAAGAGGGATTAAATATTCGTTTTTCCATCTTAAAAAGTGCTAACAATGAATTCTTACCTGTTACTTCGAACATTTTTCAAGATCCCTCAAGAAAGTGAACATTTGTATCGTTGATTATACAAAATCTGGACCACTGAATATTTAATCAATTGCCAGCTAAACAGTGCTGATCATGAGAAGCGATCAAGAGGTGAAGAACCAGCACGGTCTAATAAAACATACTCTGTCACGACTGGTCTTTCTTCTACTTCAACCGAAAATTACTCATTTGATGACCAAACGATTAAAGCAATAATTAAAGAACAAGAGTCCAATGATCGATTCTACCAGATCTCTTGAACTATTCCATTCTTCTTTAAAAACCAAACTAAGTCAATAATTACGCAAATTTTATTCTCTTTCCGCAAAAAAATTAGAAATAGTGGACTATGATGGAAATGTCTTCCGTAGAACCATTGCGAATGAAAGCGTTTCTGAAACTTCTCCTCATGCTGTTCCTGTTCTTGACTGTGATGTCAACGACAATGCTCGAGATGGATTTAAGAAATGAAACTTTCTTTAGGGTCTTAAATTTGGACAATTTTCCGAATCATCGTATCAAGAAGAGCACCTTAATCAAATGTAATTTCAAAAGTGCCCCCGTTGTAAAGAAACAAAATATAAGGACACTAGAGAAAATATATGAATACTTGTAAACGACTACAGGGTACATGCTTTATCAAAATAGGGTAAGCGTACATCAAAAATGGCCGAGGCAAATGCGGCAAGATAATTACTCGTTAGCGGCAGCTCGACTGTTTCATAAGAAAGGAGACTTATGCGCATGCTTTTCGTCTGGAGTACAATTATCACAGTGGGGAACTAGTGATCAGCCCCTTACGGAACACATGTAATGGGCTCGAAACTGTAACTTAAAACGACAGGGTACGGTAAGAAGTCAACATTCGATCCACAAGTGTCTTTCGAGTAACCATCTATCTTAGTAGAGCTGTGTGGACGAAATTTTGTATCCGTCTTGTGATTGATAGACAAAGCGTTTCTCTGCTATTAATGTATTTTGACTTTTATTTAAGGGAAATCTTTAACGTATAGTTGTTTTTTTTTTTTTTTTTTCAATTTTATTAATCAGTCCATTACACCTGCATAATACATAATATTTTTGGAGGTTTTTTTTTTTTTTTTTTAGTTGTATAATTTGATAATTAAGTCTATCTTGATTACTTTCAATGTTATAATTTAAATCCATTATACAGGATGTAAGAAAATATAAGTAAATGAAAAAGGAACAAAACACTAAACAAGGCACCAGTTTAACAAAATCTGATATTCTAAAATGAATATCAAGGTTTTTTGACAATTTGATATCTTCATGATAGAGTAAGAAATAGGTATGTTAGTTAACGGGACTTCTTTTTTCGGTGAATAAGCTTTAAAACAGAGTTTTTACTCAAACCAATGCTTACACTTCTTAATCTAATCATCATTATTCTCAATCAGCACGTCATGTTGGATGCGAATCTGCATTCAATAGTAACTGAAAACATTCTGTTTGATATCATCCTCGATGTAGCGTTTCAATTCACACTGTTAAATACCAAAAAGGAAGCGCAAATGATGCAGCATAATCCTTTATTTCAGCTAAGAGTTATAAAGGCCAGAGTGACATGACATGATATTTGGAAAATTGAGGTAATTTTAGCAAAGTATTGTTCATATAAAGGTGTTATCTTTACAGATGTAATTTAGTTTGCTAGTTAGTTTTATATAACCACTTTGGACGTGTGTCCTGTGAAAAGAGGTCGTAATGTCTCCATAAGAAACACTGAAATGGAAAAGGGTGGTGAGTGTAGGTTAAATTGCGTTAAGAAGATTAGCTTTAGCAATTCTATAATAGTATCATGAGTTTTGCGACTGACTGGCATACAAAGTGTATCACCATAGGATTAAAAATCAGTTCAAGTACAGTCACTAACTCATATATTTTTTGTGGCTTCTTAGATTTTGATAAGACACACCATTCAGTTGTTACAGCTTATAAAACTGCTTTGAAGAAAAATATGGCTCATTTATTCATGACTTTAAAGCCAAAAGTAAGTGTTTCCTCTAGCAAGGCATGATTGTGAGCGCCGCACGCTACCTAACGCATGACTTTGCACCTATAACATAAGCGGGTTTCCTGGACGCAAGTAGTATGTTTTGGTAAATTGAGAAAAAGATAATTTTTTTGTATTATCATTAATAATCGGGAAGAAGAAAATTATGGATAAGGAAAATAGTGTTAAACTCGCTAATACGATTGCTGATTTATGGGACAAAAAGTTTGGGTGGAGAAAAGGGCAGTTTTCGAAAAGAAAGTGAGAACTTAAAAGAACGCACAAAAACAGTTTGAAACTCAACCATCTTTCAACCAAAATTTAAAAATATCAAAGATCAACAGAATAAATTAGAAACGTTACATTCACATGTCACAAGTTTGGAAAGGAAACTATCAACTCTAGCAGATGAAAACGAACAACTGCAACTTAGAAAACTCGAAAATGAGAAAAACTATAAAGGACTTTACTTTGAAATTGGGAAACTTTGTGGACCATAGTGACGAGTTGCGTGCAAAAAAAAAACATTGATTTAAGTATAAAGTTAGGCAAACAGACATTTGTGACGCTCTCGACAACAAAAAGAAATGCTTGGAGATATTTATTTCTGAAGTTTTATCTTATTTTAGACGTTTTACAAAACTGAGTTGACAACTTCATTAAGAAATGTTAGTGAAGATTACACAAATAATGAAACTAAATTAAACAAAGTCAACTCGGGAATAGCTAAAAAGGGTAAAAAGGTTAAGAAAATGTCTGAAGAAAATGAATTGTGGCTCTTAAATATTCCCCATACGTTTAATAAAGGACAAACTTCAACCTTGCAAGACAATGGAATCAAGCTGGATACTAAAAAATCTATTGATTCACTGTCAACAGTTTCAACTTTTGCAACCGCTACTGCTGAACTACTGTATCAACCCCTACTTCTTCAACTGGTATATCACCCTCTCCTGCCATATCAGCCTCCAAACTGCATAAAGCATCGACTTTGTCTGGTGTTAGTGATGATGATCTTGAAATAAAAACATTTTCTTCATCTGATGGTAGCTTTACAACTTTACTCTGTCCAGACTACATCAAGGTTAGTGATGATGATGAAGACACTACATCGACCTAAATGATTAAGATACGGACACTACAGAGCGTGTTATAAATAATAATAATCTACCGTTTGTCTAAATAAGATGTTGATTGGTGGGCTATTACTTATTTCAAGTTTTCTAAATTTTATGGTAGACATAGTGAAACACTTTTTTTTTTTTTTGTATTCTTTGTTGTATTGTTCAGTTTGTGTCTAAAAATTAAATTAATTGCAAAGGGAAATGGGGATTCAACATTATTTCACTTTTATCCAAACACTCATGGTACATATCCATGCTCTTCATGAAGATTCTATCTGTAATTTGCAGTCGCTGGCTGATTTCTCACATAAACAGCGCTGAAGATATTCAGCACTGAGAGAGGAGTTTAAGTTCATTTAGTTGGTCGCAATAACTACTATCAGGAACTGAATGAGTTGGAGAATCAAAGCAGAAATATTAACCCTTAACCCTTAAAGTGCCAAATAAATCAAATGGACATTTTTAGTCAAGAATAACAATCAGATAATTGTAATTCCATGGTTGCCTTTTGTCTGCAGAGTTGAGTTTCAGCAAAGCGGACAGTGTAGTCAACTATCACACTGCATGTCTTGTGCAGTCTGATCTTGATCGACACTTGCCGCAAAGGCAACTACAGTGGGAAAAGGCGTTAACTGAAATTAACTGTTTTGAATGTTTTGGGTAAAGCAGCTTCTAAAAACCAGAATGTCAAATGACGGAAATGAATATCTTTGGTTACTTTGTTTGGCATATAAAGATCAGGAACTAAAATATGCATGTCACGGCTTTAACCTATGACTATATGATGAAACTTATAACAAAAATCATGTCGATGTGAATGGAAAAGTAACTATTTTAAAAAAAATACCGATCAAATGAATACAAGGATAGATAACCGCAAAAAGCTCAAAACCTTATGCATAGAATTAACTCCCTTCACAGCTAAAAACCTTTTAAAGTTCCCTAATTACTCATTTTAAGCCAAATATAACCCATTCAGTCGATGTTTTATCAAACTACAGTTATTCTAGTGGCTTCATGACAAATATTACACCTGGCGGTTGCGTGATTGATCCTCACATTTATGCTGAATATATAAGTAGGCATATAAATAGAACTCTGAGAAACATTCGGGAAGTTTAGTTCGCATTCGCCAAAGGACTTGAGCCACTTCTCTGTTTGGTACTTATAAACACAGGTAAGCAATCCAGTTCGAGCATACTGTATAAGAAATATTGCAGGATAATATTTAATTGTTTTACATAAAAATGTGAATCAACACCTTTTCTATTTTTGACTATTCAAAATGCAAGACCCAAAAGAAATCTGAGCCGTCTTCTCACAAAATTCACATTCGTCATTTGCTTCGGCTACTTGTAAAGGGAAACAATGTTCAAAAGCACTGAGGTAGAAGGCCGAAATTTTCAAAAGCATTGAGGTAGAAGGTAAAAAATAAAATGAAATTGAGGAAAAGGGTTTTCTAACTGAAGTGATAACTCTTTCTTTAGAGTATTTAATAGTACGTCAATTACTATAGTTATTCGGTTAAAATATTAAAAAGCATTCACTATGATTGCACTATGGAAATGTTTGATAGCAAAAAAAACAAAGCTTGCAAGATTGACACAGAATTTTACTATTTTCAGCATGATATCTATCATATTACGGTCACAAGTAGCATATGTCTCGGTTTCGTCTGTGCAAAGCTAGGGCTCTGAAATGTCTTATCAATGGCCTCCCCCACAAAATAATCAAATGGTTTTCAAACCTAAGAGCAACAGCCTAAGAGCTCCACTCCCTCACCATAAAAGGGTGACAGTAGGGACGAAGCGGATGGGGTGGTAGCCAGGAGTAATCCATTCAGGCTTGAATTGTATAGCATGTAAACAATGAACTTTTATATGTTCATTAGATATGTGTATAAGATATGTTAAACATACTATGAAATACAAAGTCCACTTTAATATGCATTTTCCATTATAGCTAATGCTTTTTCAGATGAAATGGAACATATAACTTCCGTCAGAAAGGTATATCTGGAGTCACCTGCTGCTTTCCCCTTCCATTACAACGAGAGGCCCTAGAGGGTCTGACCCACACTACTGGAGTTGACTTTGCTTATTTCATGATGCAAACTGGGCTTGAACCGACAAAGATAGTATGATAATTGGGTATGGTGAATTGAACAAATGGTCTATAATTGAAGTACAATTTCTCGAAACAAACTCTATGGAATCCAGCTGAATATGATATGGATTTAGTTCTTATCGTATTCAACAAGCCCTACAAGTGTCAAACAAATTAGACCAATAATGTTTGCTGCTTAAGTAAAGAAGACTATGTCATCAACTGGTTGCGTTTCGTAAACAGACAGCTAGGTTTCCTTCCTTGTTAAAGGGGTTGAATCCCTTAAAGATGTAAATAATTTGTACATGTTTCAAAAGAATTGGATCAAATATGCGGACTAATGTAAATTTTCAACTCTAAATGGCAACTTTTCCTTAACTAATAGTGGATTTTTTTTTTTTCAAAATCAATGGAGTTCAAGCTAATGGTGATATGAAGAAACTGCGCGAGTTTCGTGAAAAATCTGACCACATGTAGGCTTTATCACTTAAAGAAGACAAAGACTAACAGACAGACAGAAAGAGGACGGAAACCGTGCCATGACATACGTTTTGCCGACCTTCGACACGTAGAGCTAAAAATGCTTGTCCAACGTTAAATATTTCAACTTTTATTCAGTTTTACTATCCTATCAGATTCGATTCCATGACATAAGCTCTGCTGACCTTCGACCAATAGAGTCAAAAATGCATATTCAGCGTTAAATATTTTAGCTTTAACTCAGTGTTATCATCCTATTAGATTTGATTGATCATATGCTTCTTGGTCATTGTATTAGAAAAATCACAAAAATTAGAAGTTAAATAGTTTACGATACAGCTCAAGTTAGTGAGAAAAGGAGACGGAAGAATTTATAAGTTTCATGTAAGTGTTTGTAGAAATATTTAATTGGTTAAGTAATTTTTTGTCAAGATAGATCAATTGTAGGACTTTGGTGATGAAGAAACGAGTGGTTTTCAAAGTTCACCGGATTTGATAAGTAGCGATAACAGTGAAATGGCACAAAAAAATATTTCTTAAATAATATTCCATCAAAATGTGGGCCAACTAGTAACCCCCATTTCTCTTTAAAACTTTTAAGTGGGACAAATCGCAGAATAGTCTCACTGGGGATTTATTTCCACAAACTAAAAATGACGAGGTTTTATGTTTAGATACCCAACTAAATCAAATCGGTTTCCCTAAATGAAGGAAATGTAATCCAACGGAATATAAAAACTATGGAGACTGGAAGTGTGTATTTATTTATTCATTTTAAAGTAAAGCAATAGTTAAGACGTTTTACCATGGATAGTCGAAGCTAAGTTAAAAACAACCAACATTAATCACTAACTTACCTTCGTTATGAAAATCGACTTTCGACTTAGCGAAAATGACCAAAACAGATGTATCAAGATAAGTACTCACTTGTTGCAACAGCCTATTTTATGGTAAGATACCCATCTAAATCAAATAGGTTTCCTTAAATGTAGGAAATGTAATCCAGCGAAATATATAAATACTATGATGACTGATATTGTTTCTTTATTTATTTATTTATTTATTTATTTATTTATTTATTTTAAAATAAAGCAAAAGTTACGACGCTTTACCATGGATAGTCGAAGCTAAGTTGAAAACAACCAACATAAATCACTAATTTACCTGCGTTATGAAAGTCGCCTTTCGACTTAGCGAAACTGGCAAAAACAGATGCATCAAGATAAGTACTCACTTGCTGCAACAGGCCTATTTTATACTCGCGAAGGTGATATTGGCGAGTGCTTTTCGTGTGGAGTAAGGATATCCCAGTGGGAGCTTTTGGATACTCCATTAACGGAGCATCGTAAATGGTATAGCAACTGTTTTTTGTTAAAAAGAATCGGGTGTATAGGCACCCCATCAGATGAACAACACGACACGTGCGGAATAACAGCCTATATTCGGGATCAGCGAGCATCAAATTTTAGTTTACAGTGGTGATGGATACCAATTTCGTTTCTTTATTACACTGATATTTAGAAATTATATATGCTAAAGAAATTGTGAATGTCATGAAAAATGTATTTTACAGAAAGGGTGATGGGTGTCAAAATGAGAGTCTCTCTCTCTCTCTCTCTCTCTCTCTAACTGATCGTACGTGCCTACTCTCAACGAAAGAACAATTAGAACTTGGAGTGATATTCTAATTGTGATGAACGAGGAACATGTGATAGACACATAGTATGGGTATTATATTCTGGTAGCTACATATCACTCGAAGTGATTGCTTTCTATAAACTAACACTGACTTGCCAGGACTGGGGCGATACATCGATGAAAATGGATGATCAATATGACTTTAGGGATACGTTACCTCGAAAGAAGACTCTACTTAATATAATCTTTGTTGCTGTAGTATCAGATCATTTATCTGCTATTGTTATTGTTCTTTTCTTGTTCAAATGATTAATGCATCTACATAGTTTGTTTATATTGTGTGTAATAAAAGATATTGTAAACACTGGTGTATAATAAACCTTGTTGTACAAGATTTTAAGCGAGTACTTTTTCTTCACTTATAATCTCGATTATCCGTTTTATACATAGGAAATATTTTTATAAAGAATGCGGATAAAAAATATACATTTCATAAGTATGGAAACTGTAGTACCATTCGAAACAGCATCTACAGCGCAAGTTATAGGTAAGTGTGAATACTTATTTTATCTGTAAAAATGTTTTTCATGAAGCTGCGCAAGTAAAAGGAAGTGATCTGTAACGATGATAGCGAAATGACACAGAAAAAAGTATTTCTATGTTAAATAATGTTCCATCTAAAAATAAGTTAGCTAGTAACCCCCATTTCTTGTTAAGCATTTTTAGTGGGACATTTTCGCAGAACAGTCAAGCTGGGGATTTATTTTCACAAGCTAACAATGACGAGGTTTTATGTTTAGATACCAAATTAAATCAAATACGTTTCCTTAAATGTAGGAAATGTAATCCAGCAGAATATAAATACTATGAAGACTGATAATGTGTATTTATTTATTTATTTGGGTTAGAGTTAGTATAATTTATTTATTTATTTATTTATTTTGAAGTGAAGTAATAGTAAAGACGCTTTACCATAGATAGTAAAAACTGTGTTGAAAACAACCAATATAAATCACTAACTCACCTGCGTTATGAAAATCGACTTTCGACGAACCGAAACTGACCAAAACAGATGCATCAAGATAAGTACTCACTTGAACCAACAGGCCTATTTTATCCTGGCGAAGGTGACATTTGCGAGTGCATTCTTGTGGAGTAAGGATATCACAGTGGGAAGCTTTGGATACTCCATTAACGGAGCATCGTAAATGGTATAGCGACTGTTTTTTGTTAAAAATAATCGGGTGTCTAGTCACCCCATCAGATGAACAACACGACACGTGCGGAATAACAACACATATTAGAGATCACCGAGCATCAAATTTTGATTTACGGTGGTGATGGATACCAATTTCGTTTCCTTATTACACTGATATTTAGAAATTATATATGCGAAAGAAATTGTGAATGTCATGAAAAATGTATTTTACAGAAAGGGTGATGGGTGTCAATATGAGAATCTCTCTCTCAAATTGAACATACGTGCCTACTCTCAACGAAAGAACAATTAGAACTTGGGATGATATTCTAAATGAGATGAACGAGGAACATATTATAGACACATGGTATGGGTATTATATCTGGTAGCTACATACCACTCGAAGTGATTGATTTCTATAAACTAAAACTGATTTGCCAGGACTGGAGCAATACATCGATGAAAACAGATGTATGGAAAACACGGATGATCAATATGACTTTAGGGATATATTACCTCGAAAAAAATATTCTATTTAATGTAATTTTTGTTGCTGTAGTATCAAACCATTTATGTGCTATTGTTAATGTTCTTTAGTATATTAATGTTTAACCCCATCGGGGCTTTGGCAAAAAATATGACCCTTGACGACTTGGCTATCTATACTAAACAAAATTTCAAATCGAACGCTCTTGTTTTTGATTCATGTCTTAAATGATATAAATTGAATTTTTTGAAAATTTTGACTCACTAAAGGATAGGATGTGGAAATGAATTGGTCAAAATATCCTTTCGTTGTTTTTGTTTGATTATTTTTAAAAACAAATTTCATTAGTGTTACCCTCAAAAGCAATTTTTTCAACTGCAAGTTCTTTCGCACAGTTTTGTGAGTAATGAGTTTGAAATCCAATCCCATCGATAACAGCTTGGCATCGACGTGTCATAGAGTGTACATAACTGATATTTATCTTAGCGGAATCTGTACCACTTGTGCACAAGATTCCAGTCTAGAACTGCATGGTTCACCTGTCAAAAGATATTCCGAACATGTCATTTTATTTCGTCCAAAGCATGTTCGATCGTATTTCAATTCGGACTGCATTGCGATCAATACATAACCGAAAGATGGGTATCAACCGTTTACTTAGTGATTTCATCTGCAGTACGTGGCCAAAACGGATGTACGGTCATCTTGCATGCAGAGCAGCTTGCCTGAGATTGGAGCAACTTGAGCAGGACTGGTCGACTATGGGCATTAGCCGTTGTTCAGCAATTTCAGTAGTAGTTCTCTTAAATGAGATAGGACTATTAAGCGATTTTTGGCATCCGGTTGTTACTTTTCGTTTAGAGCAAAGAGGCATCATTGACTGAGTTGGTTACGTTTCAAACTGTGTCCACACCGCATGATATCGATCAAATTGGCAACCGTAAAAAAAAGGCTGACCAGGTGCCTAGCCAATAATCTAGTAAAGATCAAGCCCAATTTATTCTTAATTTTCTTCTCTCTTCTATTTCGTCGTTTTCCCTCCAACAAAATAGATGCTAGCACCTTAACGAGCTAAGCACAACTTTTTCAATGTTTTACACAATGATCAGACTGCATTTTGTGGACAATGTAGATCAGGATTAAACTGCATAGAAGTAGGGTAAAAAGTACAGGAGGAATCCTCGGTATTCGGAGCAAAATCCTCGTTGGGCAAAACCCTCGGTAAGCAAAATCTTCGGTGATCTGATGACGTCATTGTGAAAGGAATTCGTTTCACAGAGAGCAAAATCTTCGCTGCATCGATGACGTCATAACAGGACATATAAAATCCATTGATTTTACGTATTTTTTCAATCTTTTTTTTAGCATTGTGAAATCTTTGCTCGGACAAAGTGGTCGTTCAGGGCATGTTCGTTGGTCAGACAGTAGGGTGAGGAGGTTACGTACTTTAAAAAAAACTTGAAACTTACCTTATTGTTTGTTTATTAACCGAACGACTCTTTTATCCTGGTTTTGATTTAGATGCAGTTGTTTCACTGCATCGACAGCAGAATTTAGTATTAACTGATCGATTTGCATATCATTTTGTAGTCTTTTCATAGTTTCTATTTTTGGTTAATTTCCAGTTGTTTTTGTTCGATATTAATCAATTCCGAATTAGATATGTTAGGCATTATTAGCACTAAAAAAAGGATCCAATTAGTCGTGTAATTATGACAGCCTAAGTTGTACAATCCTTGTGTATACAGATGTTATGTATTCTGAAACAGAAGCCTAAATTGCGAAATATCTGCATAAGTATGTAGATGACCTAAAACGAGTTTATGGTCTTGTTTTTTGAAAACGGTGAATGTAAGCATGACCTCGCCGAGTTCGAACGCGTGTTGAGTCACCGAAAAAAATGCTTACAAGTAACCAAAAAAGTAAGTTATGTAAATTTGATTAATGTCTTTTTCACGGCCACCCGTTTCGGTTTAAAAATTACAAATATCATTACAAAATGGGAATCTGCATGTTTTTTTCTGTTTATCCGTGTTGAAAAAATATCTTAATGTATCCCATATGATACACCAGTCCTTAACCCTTATATTTCATATAGAAATGCATATTGCTTTCACAATTTTCTGTATCGGTCAGTGTCTTTCATTTTGATCACAAACAAAAGTAGATATCTCCCCTAGTGTGTAGTTGAGCGTTTGGCTGTAGATGTTTTTATTTCAGTATTTAACACAATATAACAGACAAGAAACGTCAATGGGAAAAAAGATGCAATTAGATTTTCAAAAACTGGTACGCATGGTTTGCTTTTTTATATAACTTAAAAAACTGGAACGCTTAGTTTGCTTTTTTTCCCTTAATGTCAGGTCACACACACGATTCGAACCTCTGAGATTCCCTATGAAAACCTGCCACCTCGTGATTCGTTTCAGTGTGCTCGAAAACGTGTTCCTTGGATTTAGACCTTATTTTACCGCTGTGTTCTCGGAGTTAAGCATTATTTAACTTCTTTTATATTTTACATACTCTTACTTAAAAGGAATAATGGAATCTGCTCAATTAAACAAATTTTTGGATATGAACTATGACATGTATTTTAGACAAAAGGACTCTACCACTAGCGATATAAATAATCTACAGAGAGAAAAGGAAGAGTTGCAACGTGAACTGAACGTTAAAGATAAAAGGTTAAAATATCTAGAAGAACAATTTCATGTTCAAAAAATATTAAAAGAAGGATTGCAAAAAATTAATACTCAAAATGTTAAACACAGAAGAAACATTCAAAGTAAAAATATGCAAATGGATTTACAGCAACAGCTCATAAGTTTACAAACAAAGTTGTTAAATGACATGGACATATCTTCCATTGGTCAGCCGCCGCTTAAAAACCGTCTGAACCGTTCTTTAAATCATGTCTACATTCCCAGTCACATAGAAAAGGACATTTCCATCTCTGAAGAAACAGATAAGCAAGTGCCTCGTACTTCCGATATACATTTAGATCTTAACAGAGGTTCAAATCTCGGATCTCCAACCTTGCTGACGCCTACAAACCTAAGCACAGTCGCTTCTACGAATCAGAGCACAAATTTCCAACCCGCATTACAAACGTGTACAGCGCACAGTTCGATGCCAGTCATGCCTACTATAAATGCAGCCAGTTCGTACTTAAAGCATATCGACTGGAAAGACTCGCAGTCCAATCCCGAGTACGTCGGCTATAAATGCAGGCTTTCAATGTGATGTCATGAAAACGCACCAAGCAATTGATGCATTGACTGACAATAACTTAGATCTTAACAGAGGTTCAAATCTCGGATCTCCAAACTTGCTGACGCCTACAAACCTAAGCACAGTCGCTTCTACGAATCAGAGCACAAATTCCCCACCTGCATTACAAACGTGTACATTGATGTCTGCTATAAATGCAGGCAGTTATGCAGCTTTCAAGAGTGATGGTACGAATGCACGCGATATCATTGTCATTTGGCTCGCCTGAGAACTATCAAACCATTTCAGACGCGGAGGACAGTTGAATATATAAAGCGTAAGTTTTTTTTGTTTTTTTTTTTCCCAAAATATACGTGCTAAATGTGATTTGCCTCTGGGAAAAAATGAGAGAAGAGGAGAAAACACCTCACGGGCATGTTTTTCAAGAATATCTTCAAATATTTGGGATTCGAACCCGCGATCATAAATCCTTCACGCTATTGAGTTGCACAGTCGAGTCATCTGTATTTGAACAGCAGTACAGAAAAAAAACTGTATTGACATATACTGTTTTATTCTATTTTTCTATGCAGAACACAATTAAGTTTACACTGTCAAACTTTCTATCATAGAACTATAAAATAAACTGTTTAAAACTGCTTTAAAACTGCTTTATTAGTAACGTTCACAATGACAGCATTTGCAGATGACAAAATTTAGTAACGTTTAAATGTCAAAATGAAGGAGAACATTCTCGTCATGAACATTTTCTCCTTTTCTCATTATGTTTTCAAATATCTATCTAGCTCTGAGCTGTAAACTATAGAAAGAGTAGAAATCAATGAGATAAAATACTCCCAGAATAATTAGTAAAGATTGAAATGAGAGAAAAGTGTAATCTTTTGCCATTTTAACGATAAAGTTAACTAGAAAAAACAGAAAAAAACTTCATGATCAAAAATATCCACATGTAAAAATAGTAATCTACATGAAAGATAAGTGGTAGATCAATTAATTATTTGATCGATTTTTTATTTCTCATATGTCAAAATGCTTTTTGCCCCGGACGCGAATTTCGAACCATCAGTTTAAATACTCATTATTTCTTCTTATTTAAAAATGCTCGCAATGAGCTTCAAATACAGACCTTAGGCCGACAAATCTTTCCAAACAAACTAAAGTATTTCATGGATGCTTATAGAAAAGCAACTGATAGTAAATACGGATATCTATTGGTAGATCTATGCAGGGTTATCGTTCGCTATCTAATGAAGACAAAAATCGTCTGTCAAAATAGAAAAAAATCATTCGCCAATTTGTCAGCAATGGAATTTCAATGAAAAGAAGAAGGATATTGTTATCTAAAAATTTAAAATTATTTTTACCTTTCCTAAAAAGTGAATTATAGACATGGCTCGCGAATTAGTGCTAGTGCCCAAAAGTAAATATGAATTCTTACTCAAATTTGCTAATCAGTCACAACAAACCGGTGGACAACGAGAAAATGAGGAAAGACAGTCCAGTGCTGAAAATGAGAATGGCAAAAAAGAAATCGAGAAATTGGACAATGATTCAAAGTTTCAAGACTCCATTGGCACGGATAACGACTTAACAGCAGAACAGTTAGACAAAAGACCAAAACTTTACGTCGATAAACCGATTTCAAAAATGAACTTCAGTACAAAGATTGTGAAGAGGGGCAGTAATCAGATTGAGGTTTCTTGACAGTTTCCAGTTTCTTCCGAGCTCTTTCGATACTTTGGTAGAAAACCTAGCGCAAGAAGGGTTGAATGCTTTCCCACACTTATTAATGGAATTTAACTCGAAAAATGATCTTCAGCTGCTACTTCGCAAGGGCGTTTATCCTTATGAATATATGCACTCTTTTGAAAAATTCGACGAAAAAAACATCCCTCCAAAGGAAATGTTTTTTTCCTCTATAAAACGTGAAAACATATCGAACGAAGACTATGAATTTGTTCAGAAAGTATTCAAACACTTTAAAATGAAGTGTTTGCTTGACCTACACAATTTATATGTGAAAACAGACACAATATTGCTTTCTTCGATTTTTGAAAGTTTTCGAAACATGTGCATGAAACAGTATGGTCTCGATCCCTGTCACTTTTACACTTCACCCGGACTTTCTTGGTCAAGTTGTTTGAAAATGTCAGGCGTTCAGTTGGAGCTTTTAACATGTATCGATGAGTTGTTGATGATAGAATCCGGCATACGAGGAGGGATTGCTCAAATAAGCCACAGATACGCAAAAGCAAATCATCAATACATGCCAGATTATGATCCTAACAAGCCCAAGTGCCATCTCATGCATATCGATGCTAACAACCTTTATGGACAAGCCATGCAAGCGCATTTACCTGTGAGAGATTTTACTTTCTTAGAAAGACGTGACATGGAAAATTTTGACGTCACAAAGATCCCAGAACATGGGGAGACTGGATATATTCTTGAAGTATCACTTCATTATCCGCCGCATCTTCACGACTTGCATAATTGTTTTCCTTTGGCGCCGGAGAATAGAATTGTCGATGATGAACAATTGTCCACACACGCTAAGTATTTACTGAGAAAATTACACGGTAAAACTGACAGCGACCCCTTGCCGAGTCGAGGTAAAGTGAGAAAATTGGTAACAACGCTCGAGGACAAGGATAAATATATTGTTCACTATCGAAATTTAAAGCTGTACCTACGCCTAGGGATGTAAATCAAAACTATACACAGAATTCTAAAATTTCGACAAGAAGCTTGGATGAAGCCTTACATCGATTACAATACAGAAATGAGGAAAAGGGCAACATCAACTTTCCAGAAAAACTTCTACAAACTGATGAATGTGTCCGTCTTTGGGAAGGTAAATCTGTTTTATTCTTAATCTATAAATTTAGAATGGCTCGTGTATTGTTAAAACGATATAAAATTATTATTGCTTACTTGCAAATCGATGCTTTCTTCAGAAAATGTGTTTTTATCAAATGAAATAGTAAACATTTTCTGTTATCAACTCACCAATCATTTAAAACATTTTCTGTTATTAACCCACCAATCATTTAAAACATTTTCTTTTTTTAACCTTTTTCAGACAATGGAAATCAAAGGAAACACCAAGATATTGAGCTAATACATACAGAAAAAAGACTGAAAAAGGTTACATCTAAGTCTACATACAAACACACAACGATTTTCAACCATGACCTAGTTGCTGTTGAATTGTGCAGACGAAAGGTTTCCCTGGATAAACCAAGTTATTGCGGATTTACCATATTAGGTGCGTCATTTTACTTTGTTTCGGACTAATGTCTTAATCAAACGATTTTTGTTTTATTTTATTTTTTAACTATCCAGTATGAAATTTTGATATTTTATTGCTCGAAAAAAAATACTTGTTTTCTACTAAATCTTTTAACTGTTCTTTCTTTCTATTTTTCCTACCATTACAGACCTTTCAAAATGGTGGATGTATTCATTTTGGTACGATTACATCAAGGCAAAGTATGGAAACAGAGCAATACTTCACATGACAGACACCCATTCTTGCTTATTTTCGTGTGAAACGGATGATATATATCAAGATATGCTTGAAAGTATGGACTTGTTCGATACATCTGACTATCCCGTAAATCACCCTCTTTATAGTGAATGTAACAAAAAAGTTCTTGGAAAATTCAAAGACGATGCCAATGGAAAGATTTTACGCGAATTTGTGCGACTCAGATCTAAAATGTACAACTACGTCTGTGAAGACAAAGAAGAAAAAAGCGCCAAAGGAATTTCTACAGTGACCATAAAGAAAGACATAAAATACAGTCACTATAAAAATGTTCTCTTTAACGAAACGAGCAACATGTCTCCAATGAATTCGCTGACAAGTCATAAGCATCTGCTTTATGGTGAAACCGTCCAAAAGCAATCGCTTTCTGCATTTGACGATAAACGATATTTATTGAACAATGTCGAAAGTTTTGCTTATGGTCATTATAAAATCGGTATGCAAAATGGCAGTGTTGATCAAAATAATATCACTTCATTTGAGCTTGAGATGTTTGAAAACGTCATACTTTTAAAACAATATTCTTTTACCATCGAAGATGTTAAAGTGACACCATGTTGTATGTTGCACGAATAAATATTTTATTTTTCGTAAAGAACGATTTTTTGTTCTTCAGAATATTTCTGCTATATTTTACCGTTTTCATCTCAATTCTAGCTCAATTCCAGCTTTACATATAAACAAACACTTCTTGAAGATATATATTTTTATTACAAATGTTTACAAAATTTCAGTCATATCACGATGTAATGAATTCATTAATAAAAATTAAATTTGAGAAAAAAAAATATTCATTAATAAATCAGTCTGATCGACGGTAATAAATGGCTCACAAACCAATAAGCAAAGCGCTTATTTGTTTGTCATTTATTTTTCATTTTGAAGACATTGCGGAAAGGCCTGTATCATAATTTCAACAATATAGCGATAATTAATGTCTAGGTTAAATTTGCTGAAAACATTAATGAAACTCTGAAGCGAGCCTCCGAGAAATTTCTTATGTAAGAATAAAACACAGTGAAGTCCGCAAACACTCGAGTCATTGCTTTGTATTTGAAAATTGTTTAATGATACAGTTCTAGCTCTTCCATTTATCCAGTTTTCAATAAAACGAAAGTTTTCTCTCAACGATCTTCCGAAGGTATCTATAACCTCCATATTTCTATAACCATCATCGTATATTGATAACCAGTGGACTCCTATTTTGGAATCGATATCTGTATTAACGATCAAACCATATGAACGATTAAATCTTTCTTGGGGTAGACGATTCGCAGCAAACACTCCCACATGTCGACGTAAAATGGGATCGCAGTTAAAGCAGCATAAAAACTGTTTTGTATTCATCATGGAAAAATAACGCTTCTCTCTTTGTTCACTTCAAAATAACCCGGATCTTCACTATAAACAATGCAACTCATGGGTTCTGAAAATACATGTAATACGTAAAGGTTTAGAGATAATATTATTGTGTGAAAGAAAAATCCAATTTCTATGCATAAATATTTTTTTTCTGGTGAGACATTTGCGATTTTAGAAACATTGCGATTTTCAGAAACATTGCAGAACAAGTAGCTTAAATAAATCGAGTTTTCTAAATTGATTGAGGTTTATTGTACAATACTTGCAGGTTTTAACAAACAATCCTGAAGAATAAAACTTAAAAAAAAAACATTGTGGGAAAAAGTATTTCTCCTTTTCCCACAATGTTTTTACTCTTTCGAACACAAATTCCATCATTTTAAAACACATTAAATTTATCGTGCACAAATGCTTTTCATTCGATTACCGATTTACCGTTTTGAATAGGATTCATTAAGTAGTTACCTTTTAAAGCTTTGGTAAACTGAACATCCAATCTGACGTTTCCATTCTTTAACAAGCTTAGAAATTCTCCATGATGCGTGTAATTTGGTTCAATAAAATAAACAGTGAACTGCCGCTGGTAAAATGCTCTCTGTTCAATGCGTTGCCTTCATCGAATCGCCATTTACCACTTGACATCAACAAGTTAGTGTAAGCACGCATAACAGCTGTTCCATCAGTTGCATTAAAATCGCATTTTAAAGGATTACCACCAACGGCTATACCATCCAGATATAAAGCAATATGTCGAATGTTACAGTGTTCAAAGTTATATGGATTTGTCGTATAGTCTCCACTTACAGCCTTGCTCTTCACAAAGCCAATCACTACCTTGTCCGGTCTCCGTCCTTGGAACATGTTCTCCCAGTGGAAAGAGGTACTGCCTTTTGCGATACTTTGAGAATGGCATTCTACTTTCAATGATGCCTCAGTGCAAACAGATTCAGCAGAGAAACACACTTCAACATCTGTCAAACCACAAAAACCGACAGCAAACAGAAAACCAGAAAAGCCTGTTCGAAAAGAAAGTCCCAACAAATCTTCAGAAAAGGTCATCTCGGACCGCCTTCCAAAGGGGTCTGATGACCAAATACAACAACACAACCGCTTCCAGTGTCTTGAGGAAGACATGGAGGCGGAAAACGACCATGCAGATACAAATAAGCAAGGTCATATTATCAAACTGAATAATAAGAAATGAATCTGAACATACTTCCAGTCCTCTGTGGTATCTTATTTACTATGAACTTAGTAATGAATAATACCATTCTGCAATGGAATTGTCGTAGCATTAAAGCTAACTATGAGGAATTAAAACTTTTAGTGAACGAACAGAAACCAGTTGCAATATCTTTACAGGAGACATTCCTGAAAGATTCCGATAAGTTCTCCTTTAAGTACCACTCCTGTTATTTAAAAAATTATGGTGGCCATGATAAAGCTTCAGGGGGAGTTGCCATCATTGTGAACAACAACGTTCCGCACCATTATATCAATCTTGACACTACTTTACAAGCTGTTGCGGTAAACATTTCCCTCAATAAGACCATAACACTGTGCTCTATTTATCTTCCACCTAGTTCGCCCATTGATGTCAAGAAACTTGATGAACTGGTAGAACAATTGCAGGCCCCTTTCATTTTAATGGGAGATTTCAATTCCCATCATACATTTTGGGGATGTACAGATACAAACGATAAAGGTCGAAGCATTGAAAGTTTTGTCACAGAGCATAATCTTGTTTTGCTCAATGATAAGTCTTATACGTATCTTCATCCTGCAACTGGTTCCTATTCTTCTCTTGATTTGACTCTTTGTAGTCCAGAGATTTTCACTGACTTAAATTGGAAAGTCAACGATGACCTACATGGAAGTGATCATTTTCCTATACACGTATCGGAGGTTGGACCATCTATACAACAACGTCCAGAACGCTGGAGGCTACATAAAGCAAATTGGGAAAAATTCAAAATTCACTGTGAACAATCAATTTATCCCAATGCCTTTGACGAATGTGAAAATCCTGCAGAACTGTTCACTTCCTTACTTTACTCGGCTGCAGAGAAATCTATTCCTCGAACGTCGACAAAACCAAAGCACCCAAGCAAACCATGGTTTAACGATGATTGTAAGAAGGCTATAGCTGAGCGAAAATCTGTTCTCAGACAATTCAATCTGAGACCTACACAGGAGAATCTTGCAAAGTTCAAAATTGCGCGTGCGAGAGCGCGACGAACTATCAAACAAAGTAAACGTGGGTCTTGGCGACAGTACGTATCTAGATTGAATTCTAGATCGTCTGTCAAAAAGACATGGGAAATGATTCGAAAAATTAATGGCAAAAATACTTCAAATAGTATTGGTCATCTTGTTACTGATGAAGGGAATTTTACTTCTAAAGAAAGCATTGCTAATGTGCTGGCTGATACATTTGCCAACAAATCTTCTTCTAAAAACTACTCATCCACATTTCGAAAATTTCAAGCTGTGAAAGAGAAATCAAAATTAAACTTTAAATCCAGTAACACGGAACATTATAATAGAGACTTTACTATGAAAGAGTTAAGAAAAGCTCTTAAAAAATGCCATGATACTGCAGTTGGGTCTGATGATATCCATTACCAATTTTTCAAACACTTACCATATACTTCCCTCCATTGTTTACTTCAAATTTTTAATCAGGCTTGGAAGACAGGTGTTCTTCCAGACTCCTGGAAAGAAGCTATAGTTATACCTATACCAAAGCCAGGCAAAGATTCTACAAACCCAAGTAATTACCGCCCTATAGCCTTAACAAGTTGTATTTGTAAAACTATGGAAAGAATGGTAAATGACCGCCTAGTTTGGTTTTTAGAGAAAAATAAACTTATTTCCACAAACCAGTGCGGATTTCGTAAACAGAGAAGCACTCTTGATCACTTAGTTCGCTTCGAGACTTTTATACGTGAAGCCTTCATAAAGAAAGAACATGTTGTTTCTGTCTTTTTTGATTTAGAAAGTGCTTACGATACCACCTGGAAGTATGGGATTATGAACGACCTTTATGATTTCGGTATTCGAGGTCGCCTTGCTTGTTTCATTTCTGCTTTTTTAGATGAACGTCAGTTTAGAGTCCGGGTTGGAAATACATTGTCCAGCCCACACGAACAGGAAATGGGCGTTCCCCAGGGAAGCATCCTTTCAGTTACACTTTTTAGTGTTAAAATTAACAACATCGTTAAATCTGTTTGCCCTGGAGTAGAATGCTTTCTGTACGTTGACGACTTCTGCATTTGCTATCGGTCAAAACATATGCATACGATTGAAAGACAGCTTCAACAGGTCTTAAATAATTTAAGCAGGTGGTCAAACGAAAACGGTTTCAAATTTTCGAAAACCAAGACCAAATGTATGCATTTCTGCCAGTCGAGGAAGTTTCATCTCGACCCGGAGCTGACATTAGATGATGTTCGTATAGAAGTTGTCCCAGAGTTCAAGTTCTTAGGTCTTTTATTCGATTCTAAACTCACATTCATCCCACATATTAATTATTTGAGCAATAAATGCCAAAAAGCTCTGAATCTTTTACGTGTTTTTTCCAGTATGGACTGGGGAGCCGACAAAAAAGTCCTTTTGAGACTTTATAGAACACTTGTCCGTTCGAAATTAGATTACGGCTGCATTGTATATGGCTCAGCGCGGAAATCGTACCTTCGTAAACTGGATTCTATCCATAACCAAGGTTTACGATTAGCACTTGGCGCCTTTAGAACATCTCCTGTTAATAGTTTATATGCAGAGGCAAATGAACCATCTTTAAATTTACGCAGGAAGAAACTTTCCTTGCAATACTACCTAAAATTAAAGTCAAATCCCGACAACCCTACGCATAAAGTAGTATTTGAACCCCTCCACAAGGATGAATTTCAAAATAGAGAAAAAGTCATACCACCTTTTAGTTTGCTCTGTGAAGCGGATATGAGTTGCCTTGATTGCGATCTGGAAGATGTAGCGGAACATAAAATCTCTGAAGTTCCTTTATGGACTTCAAAAAGTCCAACCTACATATATAATCTTGCTTCAGACAAGAAAGCTACGACAGATCCTATGATATTTAAAAATAAATTCCTTGAAATAAAAGAACAATACTGCCTTCACGAAGAGATATATACTGATGGTTCTAAAGATGGAAACAAAGTTGCTGCAGCTGCCGTGCTCGATGGCGAGGTATATCAGTTTCGACTTCCTAATAATTCTTCGATTTTTTCTGCGGAGTTAAAAGCGATCGACCTTGCTCTCAACCATATTAAGCAAGACGCTTACTGGCGCTACATTATTTTTACAGATTCGTTATCTGCCATGCAAGCACTTGAGGGTGAGAAAACAGATAACCCATTAATCGTCAGTCTTCTTGAGAAGTTGTCCGGAATCTGTGAAAAAGCTGATATTGTTTTCTGCTGGCTTCCTAGCCATATCGGTATCGCTGGCAATGAGGAGGCAGATAAAGCTGCCAAGGAGGCATTGTCACTGGAAGTTTTACCTTTTAAAGTTCCTTGTACTGATTTAGTTTAAACATATTTATTTTACATCGATTGAGAAACAAGTTCTTACAACTTATACTAATCTCTCTCGATTCTGCTTCCTGGAAAATACACCAGTACTCGCGCCGAATGTGTGGGCCAATGAACAGTCCCAAAGTTGACATCCGCTCCCGGGTTTCGAACTCAGGACCTTTTGATTACGAGGCCGACGCTCTACCTCACAACCACGGACACCTTGTACTGATTTTAAGCCATTAGAGAATGATTTTGTTCAAAATGTATGGCAGCAATCCTGGAATGATCCAGTAAACCAAAATAATAAGTTGTTTACAGTGAAGCCAGCTCTTGGCGAGTGGCTTCCAGGGTTGCGGACAAGTCGCCGCGAGGAAATTATATTGGCCCGTCTTCGCATTGTTCATACATATTTGACGCACTCGTTCCTCCTCAAAGGAGAAGAAGCACCTCAATGCATTTCCTGCAATGCACCTCTTACTGTTCAACACATAATTGTAGAATGTATAGACCTAGCACCTACAAGAGACAGGTTTTTTCATGTTGACAGTATGAACAATTTATTTAATGCTGTAAAGTTAGAGTCTATTTTAGATTTTTTGAAAGAGGTAAATCTCTATAAAAAGATATAATTTTAGGTTCTATTGACCATCTGCTTTTTATACAAAAAGCCAGTAATAATTATTTCCTCTTAGTGTTTACACAGTATAGATTTTAATCTTATTTCGTAACCTTGCAGTATATCAAATAAAAAGCATTTCATGAACTGTAAGTGCGCCCAATATGACCTTTGATGTCGACGGGCCATAAAAGTTCATTCATTCATTCATGCATTCTACTTTCGTAAATGAATAAAGAGCATTCTGCTTCTCTAAAATCTGAGAATGACCGTAGATAACGGTGGGATTGACTTTGATTTTCTTTGCCAATACATAAATATCATCAATTTGAATTCTGAAATCCGTATTGCTATCTTTTGCCAACAGACAAAAATTGATGGGACTTCTATAGAGTTTCAATTTTACATCCACTTGGTTAATGAGATATCGATCCATAGAAAACAAATCGTGAAAAATAGGTCCCTGTAAATCTAAAGTTTTGCTTATCAGGGCTGCTCTTTCGTATAAACCATTGTTGGTGGAAGCTGGATCCGTAACACCAGAAGAGTCTGCGTCGTCGATTATCCAGACCTGACTTTGAATTTGGCTTGCCAACGCATCTTGACCATATTTCCACAGTGTCTGTATGTACGCTCGATATTGTAGGTACACGTTAAACTGGCTTTGTTTTGAAGCGTCACTTCACCCGTAGAAAACAATGCCTGTAAAAACAAGTTGGCAGGTCCAACTGGTTCCGTTGTTAATGCAGTACCGTCAGCCTTCTCCACTTTCAATTTCACATAAATTTGAGAATTCTTTAGATCGCAATAATCACTAGAATTTTGCGAATGAATCCTAAACTCGAACGGACTCTCGTCCGACACCTGAGATAATGGTCGAACTTCTTCATAATAAACGTCGTTCACGCTGGTTTGAGTCGGTGGCAAATCAAATAAAGCAAGTTCAGACACAAATCCTTCTTTAAATTGTTCTTCGTTAAACAATGACATTGTTAATTTATTTCGAAAATGTCACGCGATCGTTTAGTGCTGCGTTTTCTCTTGTATTTCCGTTTGATGGGTTGCGACGATTTACCTGCACCGTATTGTCTTTTAACACGTTTGTTCAATTTTTTTCCGATTATTTCGTTTCCTTTTGGTTCCTCTTCTTCGACGACTCTTGCTAGTCTGAGGCATATCTACGATTGCAGATGGATTTATATCCTGTCGTTCTAGTTATGACTTTGCTTGAGCCGTTGTCTGCTCTGCCGGTAAAACTGTTTTGACAGGATATTGCTTGTCGTCACGACTTTTTGTGCGATCAACAGGGATCATTTGTAATCTCCTACCACCGCCTGATTGATTCAAGGATGTCTGAACGGAGCTGACAGCATCAAATAAATCGACCCATTTTTTGTTGATTAGGAACGTATAATTTCATCGTTTTTACAAAAATGGATATGGTTTTAAATGAAGTGTTAAGCGCACTGGTTCAATCAACCCTGTCGCGTTTTTGTCAACCTCATTCGTTATATAGATTTCAAATTCTCTCACCTCACTCCTTTTGACATGAACATAGAACGGGTTGTCAAATACGTAGTTCCACTCAGATTTTTTTTTTTTTTTTTTTTTTTTTCAATTCGTCTCAGCAATGGTCTTTCTTCTTCACGCACAATACTTTCCTTGCAAAGATCTGAATATATGTAAAATACCATCCGATGCTTTAGATTTTGTTTTTTCCTTGGGGCTAAACTGAACTAATGCCACTTTCCATATCCACGGTAAAAATAAAGGTAGATTTAAATGTATTCTAAATTTAAAGGTTTGATTATTCTCGAAGTAAGCTTTGCTCTCATTACTTTTAACAAAGATATATCTATCCATGTCTGTTTACGACACGTTTTCACCAACGTCTTTGACCTCATCTGCGTCTATCCAGCTATTAAATGTCTTCGGAAATCCTTGCCACTCGACAAAGTACTGAAGCTTTTTGTTTTGCTTCCTCTTTCGTATGATTCGCCGAATAAACGACAAACTGTTCTTGTCTTTATTGACCTTTAGTAACTCAGCCGCGTAAAACAATCCTTTAATATTGTCATTTTTTAAATCCAGTAATTTGTACATGGGTATTCCCTGTTTCAACAATTTTGCAGACACCTTAAAGACCTCAGTAGTGAATTGTTCTTGATATGCTCGACGGAACGGTTGTTTAGTAAAACTTATGCGCATCAAATCACCAACTTTATAAGTAAACACGGGTTTAGTTTTCACCTTTGGTTTCTTTTTCAAATACATGTAAGCCCACACATCAGCCTCGTCTGTTTTATTGACCTGCATAGGCGTTAAACCATTCAAACCACGATGCGGTGTGTTATTATAATTACTGACGACGTTCTCTAGAGAATCGATGTAACGATACGAGCGATTGTGTCATTCATCATTCTGTAAAGTGAACTTTTGATTGTGTGCTGACCACGTTCAACATAGTTACCCTTTGCTGGATTTTGCGTCGTAAAAAAATAAATTATTTCATTGCACTCCGTCATTTTCTTCCGCTAAGTTAGCCATGGACAGTAAATCTATATCCCACTGCTCAGTAACAGATGTTACTCGCACATTTGCAGTCTTAAAACGATATTGTACTGGCTTTTGTAATGCATACGAATCTTGATTGCTCAACCATTGTCGCACATAATCGATCGTAAACACACCCAGATACTTTCGATCTAACACTTTCCATAACTTTTGCGGTCCACCATAAGCTGCAGGATTTTGTTCTTCGAAGTAATACTTAATTAATATATTTTCTTTTCTCTGATTATCCATCTCTCTTACAGCTAAACAAAAGATTGAAAAAATGCGTAAAATCAATGGATTTTATATGTTCTGTTATGACGTAATCGATGCACTGAAGACAGCCAAACAAAAGATTGAAAAAATAACGACCAGTTTGTCCGAGCGTGGATTTCCAAATGCTAACAAAAGATTTAAAATAAAAAGCGTAAAAAATCAATGGATTTTATGTGTCCTGTCATGACGTCATCGATTCAGCGAAGATTTTGCTCTCTGTGAAAAGACTTCCTTTCGCGATGACGTCATTAGATCACCGAAGATTTGCTCACCGAGGGTTTTGCCCAACGAGGATTTTGCTCCGAATACCGAGGATTTCTCCTGTACTTTTTACC
Organism: Tridacna gigas; assembly: GCA_945859785.2. Taxonomy (NCBI): domain Eukaryota; kingdom Metazoa; phylum Mollusca; class Bivalvia; order Cardiida; family Cardiidae; genus Tridacna; species Tridacna gigas. Next base: position 2,762,286 of record OX244033.2, read on the forward strand.
CTACTCATAGAACATGCAGCATGATCTTTGATCTGTACTGTATGCGTTTTGGTTTTAATTTTCTGACGAAAGCAATTTAGAAATTAAGACGAATTGGTCTTTTTTCCTGATTGAAAGCGTTTGTCGAATTTTTGGTACTTTGATGGTTAATGTTGAAGTCCGAGCTTCCAAACTTCAACGTGGCTACACGCCTGCCAATTTTGCAATAATATACAGAAATATGCACCGGAAAGCAGAGATATACTGGGTTCAGTGTATCACATGTCATTTGACTCTAAAATTAAGGGTCACGGAAACTTAAAAAATTAAATATGTCAATGTGTTAAGGTTACTTTCAGAAACAAGAGGGCCATGATGGCCCTGTATCGCTCCACTGGCTTGTAAATATAAACCATGAAGAGAAGTCTTCACTATATAAGCCCTTATAAAACTTTGACCCCAGGGCTACAGTCGGACTAAATGGGGAATATGTGTATTAGAAGAATAACATGCCAAATTTGGGAGTTCTTGGCCTTATGGCTAGTAACAAGACGGTTTCTGAACTTTTCACTCCATAAACCCATGTAAAACTTGTGACCCCTGGGGCAGGGCCAAACTTGATCCTAGGGCTGTAACTTGGGCCCTCTTTGTAGTTGTCCACAGATAATGCTATAATTATGCAAAATTTGGTAGCCTAAGCCTTATGGCTATGTACACCAAGATTTAAAAGTTTTCCCTATGTAAGCCTATGTAAATCTTGTGAAACACCCCCCCCCCCTCCAGCATGAGGCCAAATTGACCCCAGGTCAATAATTTGGGCACTTTTGGTAGACCCCAACTAGATCAAGCTAAATGCAAAATTTGGTAGCTCCAGGTCTTATGGCTAGGTACAGGAAGATTTTTAAAGTTTTCTCTATATAAGCCTATGTAAAACTTGTGACCCCTGGGGCAGAGCCAATTTTGACCCCAGGGCTATAATTTCAAGAAACATGATAGAGGTCTACTACATAAAGCTACATGCCAAATTTGGTAGCCCTATGCCTTATGGTTTCAGACAAGAAGATTTTTAAAGTTTTCTCTATATAAGCCTATGTAAAACTTGTGACCCCTGGGGCAGAGCCAATTTTGATCCCAGGGCTATAATTTCAAGAAACATGATAGAGGTCTACTACATAAAGCTACATGCCAAATTTGGTAGCCCTATGCCTTATGGTTTCAGACAAGAAGATTTTTAAAGACTTCCAATATTTTTCAATTTTGTTGCCATGGCAACCAGAGTTTTTGAAGGAATCAAATTCTTTCAAGAAATTCTGAAGAGGACCATGGCAGGATCATTTCTGTGAAGTTTCATGAAAATCGGATGGGTAGTTTCAGAGAAGAAGATGTTTGAAATAAAAGTTAACGCACGGACGGACGGACGGACGGCCGGACGGACGGACGGACGGACGGACGCACGACGGACACCGGGCCATGACATAAGCCCGCTGGCCTTCGGCCAGTGGAGCTAAAAATGAATAATGAGGAATATGAGTTAATCATCTAATAAAAGGGAGGTAATTAAGAATATGTTACCTGAATACGGTTCTTTTCGCATTAAATTTTCTAAGCCACTGAACATGTTCCCTTTTTCAAAATGGTAAGTGTTCTGATTAACAGGCATGTAAAACAGTTGGAGTTAGTCCACGAACACAACTTTTTGAATCAAATAAAACCAAAAATGTCCTTTTGAAAGCTCGCCAATTACCAGACATATCTTTGGTCCATAATGTAGGAGTCACACGCGGCATGTTTACAGCTTTTTAAAATTGTTTTTCGAGTATTGCAATCGACTTGCTACGAGAAATAACAAGAAAATATTGCACGTGTTCATTGTTCATCTGAAGCAAATCTTTGATTTGAACCTCCAGCCCTATGAATGAATGATTAGAAGTGGATTATGCTGGGGATCGTATGTACTACATAGAAACGTTCTACAAGATTGTGGCATGCAAAACAAAAGACAAAAATATGTATGTTTTGATTGGTAGTATCTTAGTTCAAAAAGTGTTCGGTTAGCTGTTTTACTCAGTGTAGAGATGTAATTCAACGAAGGAACTTCTTTTTATGAATTTTTAACAACGTATTAGGTCCAGTAGATCTAGTTATCTCCCCCCCCCCCGGACTTTTAGGATTGAAATAATGCTCATTAAATATAACATCCTTATCCATTTTAAATGAATAGTCCCATACACATAGACACAATGATTTAATACCGGACTGCCAGATAATTTTATAAGATATTATCGTCTTCAACAAAAAGGACTCAAAAGCAGTGTAGGCGGTGGCATAAGTTTATAAATTAGGGATAAGAATAAAGGTATTAGGATGAAAGAATAAAAAGGATAGATATTGGGAGAGGGTGAGAGTTGGGAATTGACAAGTGCACCAAGAATGATAGGTGTGAGTTAGGTTTAAAGATACATCTATACTCGTTTTAAGCCAGTTTTTAACCCATTTCATCATTATTTTATCAAACCATAATCATTCTTGTATCTTCCCAGGCGGTTGTAGGGTTGCATAGATTACGAGTGAAAGAAAATGCATTTTATTTTCTTGGAGCCATCAAAGAAATCGCTGTTTTGACGTTTCCGGTTTTACATCGAAGATTTCCGATGTATATATTTATCCTTGACACAATATATATCGGTAATTTATCTATGTTTATACAGCTTTCTGAAGTTGGAAGCATTCTAAAATATATCAATTTTTTCAGCATGTTTTCTCTCTGACTGTAAGGACGTATCTCTAAGAATGATAAGTGTGTCGATAAGAATAATAGGAAAGGGGATAAGTGTAGCCCCACTTTGTAACTACTGGTAACCTCCCGAAATAAATTTGCAGACGATAAACTTAAATTTATCATAGTAACAGGAATAATTAATAGGAATTCAAAATTTAGTATACATGTTTGAAAACATTGTTACAACAGCAGAAATATGCTTATCATAAGAATTTGCTTCTTGTTGAAACAATGTTTTTAAAATTGGTTTGTTGCAAGATGAACAATGTCAGCCATGGGAAGTGACGTGTCGCATTATGACACAGAATTCATGACAAGATAACCTGATCGTTCTGCCTGTACAAAAATGGAAAATGGACCCCTGTTAGTATCTATGCTTTACCACACTATTCCGAGTTGTAGCGATCCAGAAGAAGAAGACTTCTGAAAATATTGCGGGAAAATGAGAAAATGCTGGTAACCAGCATTTTTTTCCTTTTTCCGAGAATGTTTTTACCCATAATGAAGACAAATTCCATCATTTCAGCCACATTTTAAATTGTCATCTGCAAATGGCAAGTGCTTTCAATTCGGACAAATCTACATTGTTTAGTGTGGTAATGAGTTAACCACCAGTTGGGAAAAAGCCATATTGATGAAGTTCCAAGGATCGTAAAACGTAAATCCAAGATCTGAATACAAGTTCTGTGCAATCGGATCTTAGTCTTCAGCCTGTGTGTGCAAAGAAATTTTACGCCTAAATTTCTTGAAATACAAAGATGAAACATAAAACTTGCGTATTCATGAATTTCTTCCTATCTTTCAAATGTTCCCTTATATTTTCATCAAGCTTGGATTAACTCCATTGACTTAGCTGAAGAGCGGTACATTCTGATCCATCTGATCAGGATATTTACAGTCCTCCATCAAAAAAAAAATATGAAAATTTGACCTTGAAGCCATGGCGGTCATTACGATGAAGCACAAATTGAATGAGCCACGTTCAGGCAAAAGGGGGTTAAATGCATCTCCGCGACGCATGATACCAAGCAAGTCATCACAAAACGATTGATCATTTAAATCCATTTCGTCTAACAAATGACTCAATCATGAGGTAGACTGGTCCTTGGACATGCAGAAAATTTATCAATAGCAAAAAGTTTCGGCCCAGGTCAGCCTGCGTGGACTGCGCAGGCTGACCTGGTCGATACTTTTCGCAAATTTGTTAAGCCCCCTTTTCACACAGCATGCCTCATGTGTATAAAAAAGTTACTGCCCCTTCTTGAAAATTTCCCGTATCTTTTCTCCAAGTAATGCTAAAGGGTTGACTCCAACGAACTGGTTTAGCCACAGGTTGATCAAACCAAGACAGCAAAACACGTAAAGTAGTGATAATGTCACTATACTGACGCGAAAACCCGGTAACCTGTAAACAAAAAAGTGGGGAAAGCTTAATTACTCTTCAAAACTAATTTTTAGTAGAGGACTATAAAACCATACCTCTAAGATATGAATGAGCCGTGCTCTTGCAAAAGAGGGAAAATGCATATCCGTCATGCTTCATACTGACCAAGTCATCATGTAATTGAGGATCCATAAAAGAAATTTCGTTCAACAATCGACTTAATCGTGAAGTAGTATGGTCCTTGTACATACAGAAAATTTACAAAGAGCAAAAAGTTTCGACTCAAGTCAGATTCCGCGGACAGCGCAAGCATGAATCTCCCCTTTCTCAGAGCACGGCTCAAATAAATGTAACAAATATAGAGTGCGGTATGACAAATGAGAAAATTGTACTTAATTTGAATTTAACATTCCAAATTTGATTCTTGAACATGGTTCCAGGAAGACGAACGATAGCCTTCTGTTGAAGTAACAAGAATGCCAGGGTTTGTTTATTTCGGATGGTAAAACAACAAATAAATATAGAAGACCCTTCTCTTTGTATGATAATATAGATTTATTAAAATACTATTATTTCCTTTAAATGAAAGAATGTCTGTTTTGCCTCAGATCGTGACGCCGATTTGATTCTATGGTCAGAGTGTGCAACGATACATTCATCTGTCAAGGAAAATGGTTAGATATACAAAGACGTAAAATCTGCCTTGATGTAAATCTTGATTTTACAGCGATGTGGTATGTTGGATTTCTCTCTGTGAAAGTTAAGCAGCGTGCAATATGGATAGTCCTGTGATGGGTGATGACCAAGCTGTTGTGCGTTACGTAACATTATCATAGTTGATTGACTGATTGGAGTTTAACACCGTTTTCAACATTGTTTCAGTTATATCGTGGCGGCAAGTGCACCTATCTATGCTTTCCTGGAGTTTCTGTTACAAGTACTCCGCACAATATTCTTTCCAAGCCACTGGCTGCTTTCCCACATAACCAATGTCGAAACAACGGTCAGCGGTGAGAGAGGAATGAATCCTGTCGTAATGACTATCACCAATCCTCGGAAAGAAATTGGCCAGGCCGGGAATCGAACCAGCGACCTCCTGTTCTCAAGTCCTGCAGGCTATCGACTGAGCTACCGGAGCTCGGCAACTTTATCATAGATTTAAACCGAGTGCACAAGTCATCTCTGTATACTGCTTCATAATTGCAAAAGGGCACCTCGTCAAAGAAGGCTGCAGAAAACTAGATCATCCAAAATGTATGCTTGTTTCTAAAAATAGTAACACCTCACGATACAAATGAGGTACTGAAATACAAAATGACTCGAATACACCAAATTACGTCATCTTTATTTGCCCCCTAAGTGACGCCTATACTACTCTCCTATCTTGATGCCTTGCAAGTTAGAAGCGTAAAGTCAAGTTTACACCTTATTGTTCCCCATATACAAAAACAGAGACTGTTTTCACCAACCATTCTTAACCCTTAACCTACCAGATAAGTGAAATTAAACTTTCAAGTCAAAAGAAAGAACCCAAATGTTGCTATTTCAAAGATATCTTTTTTTTTTTTTTTTTTGGAGGGGGGGACAGCGTATATCCAAGATCAGACTGCACGTTCTGTGCAGTCTGATCATAATCTACACTGTCCGCAAGAGGTCACTGAGTCGCGCTTTGCATCCTAGGGGTCAATTTTATTCGAAGTCCAATTCTAGATTTAGAAAATAAGACAAAAAATATTCGTAAGAATGGTTAGTGAATACGGACCTTCATCGCATTTTTCATGAATCTTACATGTAAGAAAGGTCGAGTCCGGATAAACCACAAGAATTTCTCATCTTTCTTTGAAGTGCAAATACATGAAATTGAAATTTTGAGTAGGTAAAAATAAAATCCAGAAATCTGAGTTCTATGTAATTTTGACCTTACATATATATATAATGATAGCGGACAGTGATGATCAAGATCAGACAGCACGTTTTCTTGCAGTCTGATCTTAATTTGTGCCGTCCGCAAAAAAGTTCAACTGCAGGAATAGAAAATTGTAATGTAACTCGTCCACTTTTCTCTAAACCTTACAAATAAGAAGCAGCCATTATTGTACTTACCTTTTAGCGGCATCTTGGACATAACCAACCCGGTACCTGTACCTCGCGATTATAAATATAATTCCCAAAACTGCCGCGACACCTGAAAAAGACAGTGTTTATTGAAATTTTTCTGATTTTTTTTTTTTTTAAATATAATAGGCAGAGGCTATTTACAGTTAACTGTAAATAGCCAGATTTACGTTTTTTTTTTTTTGGCTATTTACAGTTAAAACGGATTTTAATGTTCTAATATGCATTAGGAGTTTCAATTTCAACCTGTTTTTTGAGGATTAGATCTACAAAGCGAGATTGATTTTCTCGGCTTGAAATGAGCATCGAAGTCTGATCTTCTGTTTGGTTTTACATTTAACACACATTATCATATTTAAAAAATACATTTCATACAGCTCACTACGTATGTTCATATTTATGCAGCAAACTCTGCCTTAGTTTTGGTGGTAATTTTGGTGGTGCAAATTGTTTGTTTTTACCATTTTTTGCCTCTTGCGGCATATTGCTATTAAAAAAAATCGACAAGTAGCCCATTCTGCCTTTATATGTATAGAAAAAAAAATCATCACCAATCCATGAAGATTATTCTTATGGCAGACTTTTTTTTACTTCAAATTAGTCTTTTTTTTTTTAATGAAGTAATCATTGCTGCTGACAGCTCACAGTTAAAGTTTGAGCTTTAAAAGCGATATGTATGTTACTGTGTATTGTAATGATGAATTGCCATGTATTTCAAAATTAATTTATAAATGTTCTGTTCTTTTCTGTTCTGCCCTGTCCAATAGCTGATGCATCATTTCAGCAAACGTTTAAGTATGAACAAAATACAGTTTGGGTTAAAGTTTCATGGTCAACTGTTGAAGTAAAGTAGGTCTGGTTAATCGTCAAAGAAACAGACACTACTGGTGAGCTGAGATTAAGACTTCTCTAAACGATAGACTGAGTGATTCAATATCGCGGATTTTTCTTTTAAATTGACGATAATTGAAAATACCCCTTTTTTTTCATCTATTCGCACAACTATACCAGCAATATCAACGAGTTTTCCTTTATAAAGTAGATGTATGCGAGACAACGAAATTGTTCATGTCTTATGTTAACTTGAGCCAAATTTTACAATTTTAACTGTCAATAGCCAAAAAACGTAGAATTGGCCATTTACAGTTAACTGTAAATAGCCGATTTTACGTTTTTTGGCTATTGACAGTTAACTGTTAATAGCCAATTCTACGTCTTTTGGCTATTGACAATTAACTGTAAATAGCCATTTTAACGTGTTTTGCGAAAAAATAAAGCATGGAGATTAACGTAATTACTATACAGATATCAGTCCTCCTCTGGCAAAAGGGAGTTTAATGTATCTCCGCGATGCATAATACCAGGCAATTCATCACTTTATTATGGATCCATAAAAAACTGTTTATCTAACAACGGACTGTATCATAAGGTAGATTGATCCTTTGACATACAGAAAATTGACAGTCCGCGCAGGCTGACCTGGGCCGAAAGTTTTCGCTGTTGGTCAGTTATCTCCATGTCCAAGAACCGGTCTACTTCATGATTTTGTCGTTTTTGAGACAAAATTTATTTAACCCTTTCCCACACAAGCCCTGGTTTTCACGTGTCTGCAGTACAAGTCTTTTGAAAACACTGTGGGAAAAGGAGAAATTGCTCGTAACGAGCAATTTCTCCTTTTCCCACAATGTTTTCTACCCTTTTTGATAACTTTCTGCCATTTTCATCAAATTTAAAATTGTCGTCTGCAAACTCTTTCAATTTGGACCAGTCCAAAATTTGTCGTTTGGGAAAGGGTTAATGGATCCACAATTATGTGATTAATTGCTTGGTACAGTGCATCACGGAGATGCATTAAGCCCCCTTTTGCTAGAGCATGGCTCACATGTTTTGAAAAGAGAAAAAGGATTTCCACATGGAAAGAGACTGAATTTGACCGTAAAGATATTTTTGTCTTTGAAGTCTGGATATTGAAAATTAACTCAATCAGGTTATAAACCAATTGGCGTTACTTGTGAAATCGACGAAATTCTCTGCCAACGAATTTACGTTTATCTCTGACACTTAATTGACAAAAAAGTACAAGGTATAAAATTGTGTAGTCACCTTGATGAACTGTCAAACCACATGTCCAAAGACCCATCTGGAACGAGATACCGAACTCTAAATCGTTTGCTCTGTAACACACAAACAAAATAGGTAAATCACTTTCAAATGAAAGGGTCCATTGTCTTCTCGAAGGAACTTGGATCCATCTCATTTTGATTGTTAACCCTAAGGCTGCTAAACGCGACTCACTGACCTTTTGCGCACAGTGTAGATCCAAGATCAGACTGCACGTTCTGTGCAGACGTGCAGTCTGATCTTGGATCTGCACTGTCCGATAAGGGCATATTTTCCCTGAAAAATACCCTTGAAATAGCAAAGTTTGGGTTCATACTATCAGCTTGAAAGTTTTTATTTTATTTATTTAGCAGGATAAGGGTTGGTACACAGAGAAAGATTTACTTAACACTTTCAGCGCCAAGGCCGAAAACAAAGCCCTTCTGCGGAGGGCATAGAACAATATCAGACTGCGCAGAACGTGCAGTCTGATCTTAAGATCTGTACTGTCCGCTTTATTAAGTCAAGCCTGTAAGATTAAAAGAAAATCTTCAGAGTTTCAGTGGATTGTATATCAGTAAGCACACGCCGACATGGGTCGAAACTTTTTTTCTGTTTGTAAATTTCCTGCATGTCTAATGACCATTTTATTAAGGGAGATCATTCCTTCCTTACAGCATAGCTTCTTCCCGTATAAAATCAATACCTGACAACTGCGTTAGGGAGAATTCTCCTTAGCTCAGGGGTTAGTGTATTGGTCTTTTAAACCTAAAATGTTGGAGATCTTTGCCCGTACGGGTTCGAATCCGAGTCGGTGCGGTTTGTATTGGAGCTATGCATTTGTTGCGAACTTTCATCTGGATTGGCCATTTAGCCATTTGTCTGCCCGTTATTGGCCTTTGAGCCATTTGTCGTTTAAATAATAGACTTCCTGCTTAATAAGGCTTTCCGTCATCAAATGATGACTTCTCTTAGGAGGGGGTGTGTTATGGGAGATCACTCCTTCCTTACAGCATAGCTTCTTCCTGTATAAAATCAATACCTGACAACTGCGTTGGAAAGAATTCTCTGTAGCTCAGGGGTTAGTGTATTGGTCTTTTAAACCTCGATAAAACGAGGATATTTGCCGCACGGGTTCGAAACCCAGCCGGAGCGGTTTGTATTTGAGCTATGCATTTGTTGCGAACTTTCGTGTACGCAATACCATTATACCTCAGGATTCAGCCGTATGTCTGACAAAACGGAATTTTATGGATCCATATGTGAGCCATACTCTGGCAAAAAGGGGGCTTAATGCATCGCCGTGATGCATTATATCTTTCAAGCCATCACATATTTATGGATCCATAATAGCCACTTTTTTTTAAACAATTGACTTTATTATGGGGTAAAATGGTCCGTGGAAATACTGAAAATTGACCAAAAGCGAGAAGTTTCGGCCCAGGTCAGCCTGCGCGAACTGCGCAAGCTGACCTGGGTCGATACTTTTCGCAGATGCATTAAGCCCCATTTTCACAGAGCATGGCTCATTCACGTGACAATTTGCTCTGTACAATGCATCACAGAGATGCATTAAACACCCTTTTCTCAGAGCGCCGCCCATGTATTGGTCAAACTTAGCACAAACATAAATGAGCTATCGTGATATAACTGAAATACTGTTGAAAGTGACTTAAATTACCTTTCCCCATATGCTCTGTTAGTCAATATTCTTTATGTAAGAACCATATAAACGAGACATGCTCTGTCAAAAGAGGGCTTAATGCATCTGCGAAAAGTATCGACCCAGGTCGGCCTGCGCAGTCTGCGCAGGCTGACCTGGGCCGAAACTTTTCGCTATTGGTCAATTTTCTGTATGTTCAAGGACCAGTCAACTGCTATAATTGAGTCGGTTGTTGAAAAAACGTGGGTATTATAGATCCATCATTCTATGGTGGCTTGACTGGCACAATGCATCACGGAGATGTATTAAGTCCCCTTTTGCCAGAGCGCGGCTTAAATGAAGTGTGTGTTGTGTTATGTTTTCTCAATTAACATAATGATATATTGCAATTAAACATACTGTGCCCGCACTATGCGAATAAACTCGGCCGGACCTTCCATCGTGGGCGGGTCGATTCCATACTTCCCTCGAGCAAGCCCCACGAGTCTTGCGTTAATTGCTGGATAAAATAAAACAGATTTTTTTTTACGATGAGAAAACTAAATATAGATAGCAATGGACGTAGTTATTGATTTATTAATTGAGTGGTATCTCATAGCGCTTTAAAAATCGAGCCATGCTCTGGCAAAAAGGGTTTTAAAGAATCTCCGTTATGCATTATACAAAGCAGGTCATCATAAAAGGGGGTTTAATGCATCTACAAAAAGTATAGACCCTTGTCGATATGAGTCGAAACTTTCTGCTGTTTATAAATTTTCTGCGTGTCCAAGGATTATAGAATCAAGAGTCAGTTGGTCGATTGACAGAATGGGTTTTATGGATCCATCCGTAATTATGTGATGACAAGCTTGGTGTAGTGCATCACGGGTTGATTGTTTGATTAAATGATGGTGTTTTACGCCGTTTTCAACATTATTTCAGTCATATCACAGAGCAGGCGGTACCGTACAGGACCTGAAACCATTGGAAGTTGTTGGTTCGAATCTCCAGCACGGCAAATTTCTTGATTGATGGTGGTAACTGCGAAAAGATTCATTCCCCTGTCACTGCTGATCAATGTACTGGCGATGCTTATGGGGAAAAGCAGCCAGTGGCATGGAAAGAGGATTGTGCGAAGTACTAGAGAAAGAAAGCATGGGTAGGTAGACTGGCCACCGTGATTTAACTGAAATAATGTGGCAAGGAGAGAAAAGTTTTGAAAATATCATAGAAAAAAATGTTGGTAAACAGTATTTTCTCCTTACCCCACAATGTTTCTACCCATTGGCAGACAAACCCCATATTTAAGCCATGTTTTATTCATTATCTGCGAATGTTTTGAATTTGGCCAAGTCTAACACTTTATTGTCTGGGAAAGAATTAGGGATTTACCTTTTTACCAAAAGACAAATTTCTGGACTTGTCCAAATACAAAGCATTTGCAGACGACAAAATTAGATGAAAATCAAATGGCTGAAATTGTCTTTGGAAGTGTAGAAAACATTGTAGGAAAAGGAGAAAATGCTGGTTATCAGCATTTTCTCCTTTTCCCACAATATTTTTCTAAAGTCTTTTTCCTTAAAGTCGATAAATCTAAGAATTTGTGAGGTAAAGAGTGAATTTTTTAATATACAGTACAAGTTGATTTTTCAGGTATTATACAGATCATTATAAATAATTAATTTTTACAGAAAACAAACGATTGAATGAACTTTGAATATACTTACCTAAAATGAAGGCGTGAAGCAATGAAACAAACAACACAAAACTGACATCCTCCAATTCAACCTGCGTCATCGTTTAACTTACAACTTATTATTTTGCTCCGCTTCTCACTGAAAACTTAACACAGAAAAAATATCTCATAAGCGATCTGAACGGTGTTCTAAATTGAGACCCTCATAATTACAGTCTGTTTTCTACCTTTTCTGCGCCACTGGTTTCTAAAACGTAAATGTTGGCGTTAAAAATAGCGAACCAGGATGAGCGCTACTGCTCTATCACAAAATTGTCAAGATCGGTTTTTTACATATACACAGAAAAAAAAAAGACCATGACATTTTTTATGTACTTTTTTTAATGTACTTTTTTCACTTTAACTGTACCATAAATCTCTTTCAACGACGGAAATTACAATTCAGTAAAAGCCAGACATGATTTCTATCTTATAGGCTTGACTAAATAAGCGGAGTGTGATAGTATAAATCCAAGATTAGCCTGGGGGGGGGGGGGGGGAGAGAGAGAGAGAGAGAGAGAGAGAGAGAGGGCGACAGATAGACAGACAGTCAGGAAGAGAGAGAGTGAAGGGGTGAGAAACGGTCGACTAGCCAGAGAAAGAGAGAGAGGGGGGATGACTTTTTAACCCTTTCCCAAACGACAAATTTCATTAACTTCCAAACTGAAAGCATTTGCAGGTAGAAAACATTTTGGGAAAAGGAGAAAATGCTGGTTACCAGCATTTTCTCCTTTACCCACATTGTTTTCAAAAGGTCTCTTCCTTGGGGGGGGGGGGGGGGCGGGAAATTGTTTGGTAAAGAGTTAAAACAAAAAACACTATTGCCACAGTCCCAATTAATGGTACACGATTAAATCTTAACCGTTCGACAAAATTTTAGATACCTTAATTGAAAACATTGCAGAGGACGCGTGTTGCTCAAAATGGCGAGTACATCTCTGAGAAGGTTGGAAAAAAAACTGTGAGGAAAAACCAGCATTTTCTCTTCATCGCACAATGTTTTCAAAAACTTGTCCGCTCTCAGATCGTTAAAATACGGTGTTCTGTGCAAAGGGGTTAACACACATTTGGGTCATTCGGCATCCTCAGATGATCCGGTGATGTAGGTACGGAATCGGCCGAGTTGTGACGAGTGATATTTGGGTGATATACCGTGTTGCTTTACCTGTCTCCAGCTATCAAATCATAGCATAGTACCGATACTATGCCTGACTGAATTTTTTTTTTTTTTTCAAATATACTATTCAACATTTGCGAGGAGCCTTATATACTGAGCAGAAAAAGGAAAGCAACACAGGATTGACAAATCAGAATATTTTATTAATATTTTAAACTGCTGAACTGCCACCACATACTAAATAATAGTGGCGAATACGTTCTTGAAAATCGTGGAGGCAAGTTTCATGATAATCTTCATTTTATCACGATTCAAGTTGAAAAATAATTGAGCCGTGCTCCGTGAAAAGGGGTCTTGGTGCATCTGCGAAAAGTATCGACCAGGTCCGCAGGCTGACCTGAACCGAAACTTTTCGTTACTGGTTAATTTTCTGTTTGTCAAAGGACCAGTCCACCTCATGATTTAGGCAGCTGTTCGACGAAATGGATTTTATGAATCCATAAAAAACATGACGACTTGCTTGCTATCATCCATCACGGAGATGCATTAAGCCCCCTTTTGCCACAGCGTGGCCCAATTAAACGCGCAATTTGTCCCTGTTGGTGTTCTGGCACTGCCTCCATTTAATTATGGGAGATATTTTCATGACAATAATGACGCATTTCGACTTTTCTTAAAACAATCTTGATAATTTTTGTCGTGTAAGGATAAAGTTGGATCGATTTTTTATTTCTCTAATGTGTCAAATTGGTTCCAGATACATGTATGCACGGAATGCAATCTGTGTATCCTTGGCACGCTGCTGTGCTTGTGAAAAAAAAAAAAAAAAACAAGTAGGCCATGTATCATTCCACTGCCTTATGAATAAGCCATATGTAATATTTGGCATATAAGAGACACAAAACCGTACGATCCCTTTACTGCAAAAATATTTGAGCCATGCTCTGCAGTCTGCGCAGGCTGACCTGGGCCGAAACTTTTCGCTGTTGGTCAATTTTCTGTGTGCCAAAGACCGGTCTACCTCACGATTCAGTCGGTTGTTAAAAAAGTGGCCATTATGGATCCATAATTATGTGATGGCTTAATTGGTACCAATGCATTACGGAGATACATTAAGCCCCCATTTGTCAGAGCATGGCTCATCTCATAGATAAAATTAGTCCAAACAGTTTTTCTCTTTTTAAATCCAAGATGATATCATGAAAAACAAAAAAGGTCGAATCAAGGGGTACTGTTACCAAATATTGATAAGTTCTGACATTTTTCGACAAGATTTCCAAAATATCAGTAGTAGAGAAACACTTCTCTTTAATATGATTCGTAAAGTTTTGGGACAAAAAAAAGAATGATGCAGACTTCGCTTTTATGTTAGAATTTAATAATATCTGGAATTAAACATCAAAATAAATCGCTACAAGAAAGTATATATACAATATCACACATGATACATTGTACCATGATAATTAAGGGCGATAAATGGTAACAACTGTCTCGTGAAAGTGAGTTATTTCCCTTGAGCATCTACAAGCTAAACTATAAGTTGCAATAAGCTATGTTGTTCGCCTGATAAAAAAATGGATCTAGATTTATAAACAGATCTACCAAAGATCTTTAATGCAAATTCACAGAGAATTCCAACCTTCATTTTCCAAGATTTTTAAGTTTTCAATATTGTTTAGTTTTGTTGCCATGGCAACCATAGGTTTTAATAAAACGATATTATCGAACAACATCTGAAGAGGACCACAGCATTTCTGTGAATTTTGGTAATGATTGGTTCCATAGCTTCAGGGATGTTTAACCCTTTACCAGACGACAAAATTTTAGCCTTGTCCAAATTGAAAGCATTTGCAGACAACAATTTCAATGTGGCTCAAATGGTGCAACTTTTCTTTGATAGGGTAGAAAACATTGTGGGAAAAGGAGAAAATGCTGGTTATCAGCATTTTCTCCTTTTCCCACAATGTTTTCAACAGGCTTCTTTTCCAGGGGCGTCAAAAGGCGGCATTGTGCAGTAAAGGGTTAATAACCACATGCAACTTGGTGGCAATTCCAATGCGCTCAGGCGATTACGGCGCTTCTCCAAAATCTTCTAAAATCACCGCAGAAGCATGGACATGTGCAAAACTTCTGGGTTTAACCCTTTACACTGCGATATAACTGAAATAATGTTGAAAACGGTGTTAATCACCACACAATCAGTCATTCTTGTTTGATAAAGGGTTAAGCATTTCCAGTCTGCTTATTGTAAGCTTCAGTAACGATCTCCCTGTGCTGGTCACAATCCTGCCGCTATGTTGTTGCGCTTCTATGGCACTTAAGTTTCCCCAAGACGCTTAGACTGCCATGCTTTCTTTACGGCACGGGATTTCAGGCTATGCTTAGTCTACGTTTACTGTGTTGCTGCAACCTTCCTATGACCTTAGCACAGGAGCTAATCAAAGAAAATGGATCGAATTGTTTCCATTGCTGTGCTCCAGCTTGCGATTATGAACAATACATTGATTAGACTGGATGTTAAAAGACAAGCCAGACTGAGAAGGCCCAAAATGGTTATGGGTCCATCCATAGTTGTCTGCAGAGCAAGGACTCCAATTTGAACATTATGACTAGCTTATGAGAGAACTCATCATTTTCTCACAATGTTTCAAAAGCTTTCTTCCTTAGGGTCATTAAAAGTTGGGATTGTGTGGTAAAGGGCTAAGGAAAACACCTCAGTAAGTAATTGTTGACATAAAATTCATACAGCCCTAATTTTTTTACCAAAAGGCAAAATTTCAGAATTGTCAAAATTGGAAGCATTTGCAGACAACATGATAAATGTGAGTCAACAAATGAAATTTGTTCTGGGAAGTGCAAAAAACATTGAAGGAAAAGGAGATAATGCTGGTTACCAACATTTTCTCCTTTTTCCACAATTTTTTCAAAGTCAAGAGCTTTCTTTCTCAGGGAAATGAAAAGTCCGGATTGTGTAGTAAAGGGTTAGAAGGGGCTAGTTTTTATTCCATATTTTTTCTCTTGACCACAATGTCACACTCTATTAGATTTGTTAGATGTATTTGAATCAGGATAGATTAAATGTGGATAAGCTGCTGGGGGGAGCGTTATTTTTCCAATGCATTAAACAACTTGAATCAAAATAAAGTACCGGTACAGTGTCCATTTATTCTAGTAACCAACATATAAATAGTGTAGGAATCAGCACTAAATGTACAAAATGACAAAATTTCATCAAGTCAAAAACTCATCACTGATATTTAGTACAGAAAAAAAAAAAAAAAAAAGACATTAGCATGTAATTGTTTACTTTTTGTAGGTGTGAATACCACAAAACTTTCACAAAAACAATTTGCCTCCACTGGGATTTAAACCTGCAACCTTAAAAATCACAGTCCAGCAACACTGCGAACAGAGTTATTCTTGCAACACTTCTTCTATCATATTCAAAACATGTTTTTATCTCTTGTTACCTAATAAAGCTACCATTTAACACAATAGATGGGAAATGCCTGTTTTCTTCTAGTAATAAATGACTAATTTTCAGAAAATCTTAAAATAATTGAGCCATGTTCAGGCAATGGGGGGCTTAATGCATCTCCGTGATCAACTAGAAAGTCATCACATAATTATGGATCCAAATCCAATTTGTCTAACAACCAACCATATCATGGGGTAGAATAGTCCTTAGACATAACTTTCAGAAATTGACCAACAGCAAAAAGTTTTGACTTGTGTCAGCCTGCACCGACTGCAGGCTGAAACGGGTCGATACTTTTGCAGATGTATTAAGCCCCCCTTTCACAAAGCATGGCTCAATTATAAGTTACAGCCATGCTCTGTGAACAGGGAGCTAGATGCATCTGCACAATTTATTGATCCATGTCAGCCTGCGCAGTCACCGCTGGTGACCTAGGTCAAGACTTTTTGCTATTGGTAAATATTTTGCAGGTCACTTGGTTGTTAAAAAAAATGGATTTCACAGGGTCCATAATTAAGTGATGATTGCTTGGTATCATGCATCAGAGATGCATTAAGCCCCCTTTTCACAGGGCATGACTTAGTAATGCTCAATAAAGCTTTTCTCATATCTAACATAATATGAGAGGTGTTTTAACGCTGTCCCAAACAAGCCCTGGTTTTCACGTGTCTGCAGTACAAGTCTTTTGAAAACACTGTGGGAAAAGGAGAAATTGCTCATAACGAGCAATTTCTCCTTTTCCCACAGCATTTTCTACCCTTTTTGAGACCTTTCTGCCATTTTCATCAAATTTAAAGTTGTCGTCTGCAAACTCTTTCAATTTGGACCAGTCCAAAATTTGTTTGGGAAAGGGTTAAAAAATACGCAGCAAAGTTTATTAACTTTTTTTTCGTAATACATGCCCAAGTTTGTGTTGTAATCTATCAAAGACACATCAAAGTATGTTTGGTCAAAAGTTTCAAGAAATTTGTATTGTTAACCATTAACAACATAATCCTGCCTTCAAAAGACCCTGGGGGAGAAGGCTTTTGAAAATTTGGCTGGCAACAGCATTTTCCCATTTTTCCCACCATGTTTTTTACCTTTCCAAAATCACATTTGTGTTTTTAAATCACATTTACTTTGTTGCCTATAATTGCTATCAACTCTGACAACTGTAAACTTTCGTTGTTTGGTAAAGGATTAAAATGGTCATAATTTTGGGGTATTTTGAACACCCCTCATAATTCTGATGGGAATCAGTTATTACAAGTACAGTAAGACAAAACTTCATCACATCAAAACAAAACTCACCTGCCCAATAGCGGAACTGTGTCTTCCTCAATCATGTGAAAGTAAACAATTATCACCTTTACTACACAAATCCTAGTTTTAACGACCCTGTGGAAGAAGCCTTTTGAAAACATTGTAAGTAAAGGAGAAAATGCTGGTGACCAGCATTTTCTCCTTTTCCAATGATAGTTACTACCCTTTCAAAGTCAAATTTCCTATTTACAGAAGCATTTAAGTTGGCTGCAAATGCTTTCAAGAAGCGCAAATCTAGAATTTTGTTCTTTAATAAAGAATTAAAAGACTTCACTATTCTAGAATCTAAATTGAAATGACATTAATTGCTAGAATCAGTAATACATGTGAGCATGCTCTGTGAAAAGGGGGTTTAATGCACCTGCAAAAAGTATCAATTCAGGTCAGTCTGTGCAAGCTGACCCAAGTTGAAACTTTTTGCTTTTGGACAATTTTCTGCAAGTCAAAAGATCAGTATACCTCAAGATTCAGTCGGCTGTTAGACAAAACGGATTTAATGGATCTATGATTATAGAATAATTTGCTTGATACGATCCATCACTGTGATAAATTAACCCTTATCCTGCTGAATAAAAGAAATGAAACTTTCAAGCTGATAGTATAAGCCCAAAACTTTCCCGTTTCAAAGGGATTTTTGGGGGGAAGATATCTCCTTATCGGACAGTGTAGATCAAAGATCAGACTGCACGTTTTGTGCAGTCTGATCTTGATGTACGCTCTCTGCAAAAAGCCGGTGGGTCGCGATAAGCAGCCTAAGGGTTAACCGTTTACCAATACACAAAATTTTGCCAAAGTTGAAAGCCTTTCCAGGAAACCAATTAGAGAAGCTTAAACTGTGGGATTTGTTTTTGAAAGGATATAAAACAATGTGGGAAAAGGATAAAATGCTGGTACTCAGCATTTTCTCCTTTTCTCACGTTTTTAAAAATCATTTTCCACAGGGTCGTAGAACTCTGGATTGTGTGGTAAATAGTTTAATCCACTTTTGCAACAGCACTGCTCACATGTTGTACAATATGACAAAAATTTCATCAATTTTTTTAACCCACAAAACCAATCAACATTTGAGCCATGCTCTGTGAAAAGGGGGCTTAATGCATATACGAAAAGTATCGACCCCAGTCAGCCTGCGCACTTCGCACAGGCTGACCTGGGTTGAAACGTTTTGCCATTTGTCAGTTTTCTGCATCTACAAGGGCCAATGTCCCTCATGATTCAGTCAATTGTTACACAAAATGGGCTTTACTGATCCATGATTATGTAATGACTTGCTTGGTATCATTCATCACGGAGATGCGTTAAGCCCCCTTTTGCCAGAGCATGGCTCATTTCCTTTTATAACAGTTAAAGCTGCATAAAACTAGATTTTGACCAAAGGCACCATCTTCGAAGAAAGTTGATATTTAGTACAGAAAAAAAAACAAAAAAAAAAAACATTAGCAGGTAATTGTTTACTTTTTGTAGGTGTGAATACCACAAAACTTTCACAAAAACAATTTGCCTCCACTGGGATTTAAACCTGCAACCTTAAAAATCACAGTCCAGCAACACTGCGAACAGTTATTCTTGCAACACTTCTTCTATCATATTCAAAACATGTTTTTATCTCGTTACCTAATAAAGCTACCATGTAACACAATAGATAGGAAATTTTATCACAAACTGGGAAATGCCTGTTTTCTTCTGGTAATAAATGACTGTCAATAATTAATTTCTGAAGTAATCTTCGCAGGCAAATGAGAATTATCATTTTTTCACAAAGTTTTCTAAAAACAACTGCAAAACAAAGTCCGGCTGTAGGCCACTTTAAAGTGACATCAAACCAGATTAGTTTCTCAAGTTTTGTAATTTTTATTTGTCTGCAAAGACAGATTTCAAACTAAAATATAGACACAAGAAAAAGTAAATGTACAATTACCCAATTTTTGGTAATTTTTCTGTAATATTTTCAATTCTCTTACAAAAGGCATAGCCATTATTGTATAAGTAGATATAAATACATTTTAAACACCGAAGAATAACAGTTGCCAGGATAGCTCAGTGGTAGAGTGGCTGCGTTATGGTCATAAAGGTCTTGGGCTTGAATCCCAGTGAAGGCTAATTATTTTTGCAGTATTACCTTTTGTTTTCTTTCCCTCAACTTCCTTACAAAAACAAGAGGACCATGATGGTCCTAAATTGCTCACCTGAAATGCAACTCAGCTCAACACCATAATGCTACATGCCAAATATGAAAGCTCTAGCCCTTACGGTTTGGGACAAGAAGATTTTTAAAGATTTCCCTCTTTATCTCTATGTGAAATCCGAGACCAACAAAAAATATGGCTAATTTTCAGACCAGGGCCATAATTTTTAGTGTTTTGGTAGAGGGCCACTAGATGATGCTACATGCCAAATATGAAAGCTCTAGCCCTTACGGTTTGGGACAAGAAGATTTTTAAAGATTTCCTTCTTTATCTCTATGTGAAATCCGAGAACCCACAACATAGGGCCAATTTCCACACTAGGGCCATTATTTGAAATATTTTGGTAGAGGGCCACTAGATGATACTACATGCCAAATATGAGAGCTCTAGCCCTTATGGTTTGGGACAAGAAGATTTTTAAAGATTTCCTTCTTTATCTCTATGTGAAATCAAAGAACCCACAACATAGGGCCATTTTCCACACTAGGACCACAATTTGAAGTAATTGGTAGAGGGCCACTAGATGATGCTACATGCCAAATATGAAAGCTCTAGCCCTCACGGTTTGGGACAAGAAGATTTTTAAAGATTTCCTTCTTTATCTCTATGTGAAATCCGAGAACCCACAACATACGGCCAATTTCCACACTAGGGCCATTATTTGAAATATTTTGGTAGAGGGCCACTAGATGATACTACATGCCATATATGAGAGCTCTAGCCCTAATGGTTTGGGACAAGAAGATTTTTAAAGATTTCCTTCTTTATCTCTATGTGAAATCCGAGAACCCACAACATAGGGCCATTTTCAACACTAGGACCACAATTTGAAGTAATTGGTAGAGGGCCACTAGATGATGCTACATGCCAAATATGAAAGCTCTAGCCCTCACAGTTTGGGACAAGAAGATTTTTAAAGATTTCCTTCTTTATCTCTATGTGAAATCCGAGAACCCACAACATACGGCCAATTTCCACACTAGGGCCATTATTTGAAATATTTTGGTAGAGGGCCACTAGATGATACTACATGCCATATATGAGAGCTCTAGCCCTAATGGTTTGGGACAAGAAGATTTTTAAAGATTTCCTTCTTTATCTCTATGTGAAATCGGAGAACCCACAACATAGGGCCATTTTCCACACTAGGGCCATAATTTGAAATATTTTGGTAGAGGGCCACTAGATGATGCTACATGCCATATATGAAAGCTCTAGCCCTTATAGTTTGGGACAAGAAGATTTTTAAAGATTTCCTTCTTTATCTCTATGTGAAATCCGAGAACCCACAACATACGGCCAATTTCCATACTAGGACCATTATTTGAAATATTTTGGTAGAGGGCCACTAGATGATACTACATGCCATATATGAGAGCTCTAGCCCTTATGGTTTGGGACAAGAAGATTTTTAAAGATTTCCTTCTTTATCTCTATGTGAAATCCGAGAACCCACAACATAGGGCCAATTTCCACACTAGGGCCATAATTTGAAGTATTTTGGTAGAGGGCCACTGGATGATGCTACATGCCATATATGAAAGCTCTAGCCCTTACAGTTTGGGACAAGAAGATTTTTAAAGTTTTTTCTTTCGGTTGCCATGGCAACCAGAGTTCTTCATGGAATTCAAATCTTTGAAGTATTCTGAAAGGGCATCACCTAAGGATCATTTCTGTGAAGTTTCATTGAAATCTGATTGGCGGTTTTTTTTGTAATTGTGTACGGACAGACGGACGGACGGACAGACAGACAGACGACGGACATTGACCGATCACAATAGCTCACCTCGAGCACTTCGTGCTCAGGTGAGCTAAAAAGGAGAAAATGCTGGTAACCAGCATTTTCTCCTTTTCCCACAATGTTTTCTACTCTATCAAAGACATAAATTATCATTTATGTTACATTTATTTTGTCGTCTGCAATTGCTTTCAATTTGGACACGGTCAAAATTTTGTCGTCTGGTAATGGGTTAAGCAGTATATGTTTGACCTTTCACTAGAAAATCATGCATTTTCCATTTTGTGAGCAAGAAATATTCTTAAATTGCAACCAAAAGTTTTTAATTTATATGAAATAGGAACCTATCGGGTGACGCTACCCATCAGATTTCAGTGCTACTGGAGCCAATTTTTCATAATCAAAAAAATTATTTTCAATTCCAATTCATGCCATTCTTTCATTTTTGTGCACATCTAGTCAAACAAGTTTAAAATTTGTGAATTGAAGAAAAAAACTTTTTTCCAAAATCTGCTGAAAACTACCTTTAATGCCACATTGCAAATGATAAAACTATAGGCCTCATGGTTTGTCACAACAAAATCTTCACATATTTCCCTGTTTATTTGTTTATTGTTCTCTCTTTCTTTTTTTTCCTTTTTGTAAAATGGTTTCAGCCTGTTTGACTTATGATTTATTACGAGAAGATCCTTAAGGAAATTGTGAACAGGCAGCTTTGGTATAGGCTCAAGACAATGATGCTATCTAGGGTTTTCCATGACCCCTTGTTTCTTTGAATTTTGAGGGTTTTGACCCCCCAATTTTTCTAAATGACCCCAAAAATTTCTTGTTTAGCTTCTTAAATTCATATGAAGGGGGGTCATTGTGACCCCTTAAACAGGAGGTTGAGGAAAAAATACCGTATATACCAGATACAAATAATAGTATATCAAAGCCAGAAGCCATTCTTATTTGATTGGTTGGTTGGTTGTATTCGGGTTTAACGCCACTTTAACAGCTAAGGTCATATCATGGCGGTCGGTGACGCACATGTGTTTTCCTGGCTTTCTCACACCAGTACTAACACTACTTTTCTTTCCAAAGCCACCGACTACTTTTCTCACATGCTTCTGCAGAGGCGAGAACGCATACCCGGGGCATTGGAGGAAAGCCATAATGTGACCCCAATAAGAATTACTCTAACAACTTTTGGCAGAGGGTCCCCAGAACTTTGCTACAAAGAAAACATGAAAGTTTTAGTCTCTCACTTGTCACATGTAATTTTCTTCCTTTTCTATGTTAAATAGGGTGCGCCCGCGCAGAGCCCAAACTCCACCCAAAGGTCAATTTTTAAACTTTTGGTACAGGGTCTCAAGATCATGTTACATACAAATTAAGAATGCTCTAGCCCTTATGATTTGTCAGAACGAGAGATTTAGAAGATTTTCTTCTTTGTTTCCATGTAAAATTGGGTGCATCCGAGCAGAGCCCAAATATGACCCAAAAGAGATAATTTTAACAATTTTTATAAAGGGTCACCAAATGATGCTACATGCAAAATATGAATGGTTTGTCACAAAAAGATTTTAAAAGATTTCCAACTTTAATTCTATGTAAAATAGTGTGCGCCCGGCCAGAGCCCAAATATGACCCCAAAGGGATAATTATAACAATTTTTGTAAAGGGTCACTAGATGATGCTACATGCAAAATATGGATGCTCAAGCCAATATGGTTTGTCACAAGAAAATTTTAAAAGATTTCCTTCTTTGTTTCCATGTAAAATAGGGTGTGCCCTGGCAGAGCCCAAATATGACCACTGAGGTTTAATTTTCACAATTTTGGTAGAGGATCATCATATAATGCTACAAACCAAATATGAATTCTCTAGGCATTATGGTTTGTCAGAAGATGATTTTTTAAAGATTTCCTTCTTTGTTATTATGTGAAGTAGGGTGCGCCCGGGCAAAGCCCAAATATGACCCTAGGGGATTAATTTTAACAATTTTGGTAAAGGGTCACCCAATGATGCTTCATACAAAATATGAATGCTTTCGGCCTTATGGTTTGTCACAAGAAAATTTTTAAAGATTTTTTCCATTTTCAGCCATTTTGTTGCCATGGCAACCACAGTTTTTCATGGAATTAAATTCTTTTAATAATTTTTGTAGAGCTTCATCCAAGGAACATTCCTGCCAAGTTTTATCAAGATTGGCTATCTGGTTTTGGAGGAGAAGATTTTTAAAGAAATTGTTAACGGACAGATGTACAGATGGACGTACGACGGACGATGACCGGTCACAATAGCTCATCCAGAGCACTTCGTGCTCAGGTGAGCTAAAAACCCTTCTCTCTCTCTTCCCCCCCTTCCCCCAACAAAAAGAAAAAAAAGTTACTCAGGTTTTATGCTCCTTTTACCCTTTACCACACAGCAAACTTTAGACTTGTCCATTTTAAAAGAACTTACAGACAACAATTAAATTGTTTTTCAAATGATAGTATTGTCCTTGAATAGGTAGAAAACATTGTGAGAAAAGGAGAAAAATGCTGGCTATGAGCATTTTTTTGTTTTCCCCAAAATGTTCTCAAGTCTTATTTCAAAGGGTTGTTAAAACTCAGGACTTTGTGGTAAAGGGTTACAAGGCAGAACCTTGTAGCAGACATTATATGTCAGTATTAACCCTTCTAGTGCTTAGCACAACAGCAGTTGTCTGGCTGGTAATGTAGGTAAAGAATAGATTGCCATTTGCAGACAGTGTAGATTCAAGATCAGACTGCACATTCTGTGCAGTCTGATCTCCGATCTACACTGTCTGCTACTTTGTGAAATATTCTTGCATGAACATGCTTGACATTGCAATGTTTGGGCCATTTTTCTTGTCTGAAAAGTGATTTTAGCACTCTATATGTTAGTGATAGTGAAAGCCTAATCGGTAATACATTACTAGTCATACATGTACAATTTGGCAACATGTCATCCTGTCAAGCATTCACTTAGCCAACAACATAACTGTTTCTCTGACAATAGTTTGAAAGTATAATGAATCTTCCTCATACTCCAAGCTCTCGCTTCTATTTCTCTTTCTTACTGACTCAATCTCAATCCAATCCAAAGGTTGTTCCACAGTAA
Organism: Tridacna gigas; assembly: GCA_945859785.2. Taxonomy (NCBI): domain Eukaryota; kingdom Metazoa; phylum Mollusca; class Bivalvia; order Cardiida; family Cardiidae; genus Tridacna; species Tridacna gigas. The sequence continues at coordinate 2,786,952 of OX244033.2, forward strand.
AAAGGTATGTTGTTTTTTCCTCATATTTATCCACCAGTTTAAGACCCTCTGCTCTCCATTCAACAGGTGAATATTTGTCCGCAATGTGGCTCACATCTTTTGCCGAGATACCAAAACAGAAAGTGTTGTTTTCCATTCCGTGTGTTTCGTAGTGCTTCAACATCTGTCTTGTGCAGTCTGTAAGAACAGACTGCGGGAGATTTATGTACTGTTTCAGCGTCAAAACCACCTCAAGGATGTTATGAAGCTTGTCCAACCTTTCCAGTCTCTCTCCGAGTTCTAAATCACCTTTGATGAAGTAATCAAGGTTTCCAATCGTTGCCAAATTTTTAGAATTCAGTAGAAATACGTAATCCCTGGTCAGCTTTAAAATACCTATCTCTGCAAGGTACTGGATTGGTAGCAGCCCCACTAAACTTGGTATGCGCATCTCTCCTTTGTAAGAATCTCTTACCATCAAAGCAATAGTTGTGTTGTTAGGTCCTTGAATAAAAGGCTGCAGCTCACCACTCTTCATAATGGAAATAATGTAGGAAAAGGCTTCAACAAGCTCAGAATAAGATGTGCAGTTCTGAAGGACCTGATAGAGAATAAAATAGGGCATACTCATAAGTAATTATTGAGGAGCAGACGTGAAGCAGTCATTAAATTCTGAATACAGATTATCTTTACTAAAACCTATGTGGCAAGTGAAATTGAAACAATTCAAATGAGTTCCCACCAGGTAATTTGTACCCTCTTTAAAAAACACTGAACAGTATCAGTACTGCATAAAGGCCTGGTGACTGCACTGCTCCTAATATTAAAAATTGTCTGAATTTTATGCCCAACTACATGGCAAAACTTCTAAATAGTTAGCAAAGCCTATGGTCAATGTGGCTAGCAAACAATGATTGTGCGCTTTGAAACTGTCTTTTTAACTATTCACAAAAAAAAAAAAAAAAAAAAAATGTTTAGACTTTCCAAATCTAAAAGCATTTGCAACTGACAAAATAAATGTGGCTCAGATGATTGGATTTATCTTGGAGAGATTAGAAACATTGTGGAAAAATGAGAAAATGCTGGTAAACAGCATTTTCCCACAATGCTTTCAAGTCTTCTTATTCAGGGTTGTCAGGATTTTTTGGTATAGAGTAATGGTCTTTATTGATAAAATACTTCTATTTCAGAAACCAACACACACCAAACAGAAGGGTACTTACTTTCCATAGATGATCTGTGAAGTCAAAATCATTGCGTTCATTGAGAGTCAAAATGTCGTCTAACAAACATTCTTCTGATGTGGTCTCTCCCAGTCGGTGCTCCACAACATTGCAACCAAGCTTCAGCTGTTGAAATATAAAATCCTTCATCTGTAAAGCCCCTTTCACAGTTTAATGTAGACTTGCCTTTATGGTGTAGATCAAGATCAAACTACAAAAAATGTCCAGTCTGACCTTTGATCTACGCTGTCCACTTTGCTAAATCTTTATACACAAAAGCAGCCATGAAATTCCTATTATTTGGGTCTCATTTTTTAACTGTAAATGAAGGTACTCTATGGGTTAAGTCTTTGTTAACCCTTTACCACACAATCCGGAGTTTTAATGACCCTGAAGCAGACGGGTTTTGAAAACATTGTGGGAAAAGGAGAAAATGCTGGTGACCAGCATTATCTCCTTTTTCCACAATGTTTTCTACTCTATCAAAGATGGATTCCATTATTTGAGCCACACTGAATTTGTCATCTGCAAATGCCTTCAATTTTGACCTTGAAATTTTTTCGTGTGGTAAAAAGAGTTAAATGAAGGCAATTGGCTTATATCAGATAAAACATTGTTAGAAGGAAAACGCTGCTGATCGGCATTTTTTCCTTTTCCAGCGATGTCTTCAAAAGCCTTCTAAGGATTGTAAAAGAACATAGGATTGTTTGGTAAAGGATAAACTCACCTGTTCAATAAGTTCCTCTATACTCTCTACTAGAGGTCTCTCCTGCGTGCCCACCCAGTCTACCTGGGTAGTGTTGAGTCCTTGTACCAGTGACTTCAGTATCTCTATTTCCTGTAAATATATATGAGTCATGCTCTACGAAAAGGGGGTTTAATGCATCTGCGAACAGTATCGATCCAGGTCAGCCTGCACAAGCTGACCTAGGCTGAAACTTTTTGCAATTGGTCAATTTTCTGTATGTCAAGGGACCAGTGTATCTCATGATTTAGTTGGTTGTTGAAGAAAATGGATTTTATGGATCCACAATCATATGGTGACTTGCTTCGTATGCATTAAGTCCCTTTCCCAAACGACAAATTTTAGACCCTTCCAAACTGAAAGAGTTTGCAGACGACAATTTCAAATTTGATGAAAATGGCAGAAAGTTCTCAAAAAGGGTAGAAAACGCTGTGGGAAAAGGAGAAATTGCTCATAATGAGCAATTTCTCCTTTTCCCACAGTGTTTTCAAAAGACTTGTACTGCAGACACGTGAAAACCAGGGCTTGTTTGGGAAAGGGATAAGTCCCTTTTGCCAGAGCATGGCTCATGTAAAATGCTTTTACAGTCAACCTGGAGTCCAAGACCACTCACAGCTAGTAATAAAAATGGTTTGTATTGATTGTATGGTGTTTAACACCATTTTCAACATTATTTCAGTTATATCACGGCAGCCAGTGCACCTATCCATTCTTTCCTGAAGTTTCTTTAACCAGTACTCCGCACAACATTCTTTCCAAGCCACTGGCTGCTCTCCCACATAACTATCTTTGAAACAATGGTCAGCGGTGAGAGAGGAATGAATCCTGTCGCGATGACTATCATCAATCCTCGGAAAGAAAGTGGCCAAGCCAGGGATTGAACCAGCGACCTCCTGTTCTCAAGTCCTGTACGCTACCGACTGAGCTACGGGTGCTTGGGAACATTGTTTGTAATAGCAGGTGGTCTCATATGAAAATTCAATTAAGTTGATTTAACTCTGTTGCTAATGACAAGATTTTAGACTGGTCTACATTCAAAGCATTTGCAGATGACAAATAAAATCTGGCTAAAATGATTGGGACTTGTTCCTGAAAGGCTAGAAAACATTGTGGGAAAAGGAAAAAATTCTGTTTACCAGCATTTTCTCCTTTTCTTACAATGCTTTCAACAACTTCTGTCCTCAGAGCCATTAGAACATGAATATGCTTGGTAATAAGTTAACCCTTTACCACATAATCCCCACTTTTAACGACTCTGAGAAAATAGCCTTTGAAAACATTATGGGAAAAGGAGAGGATGCTGGTAACCAGCATTTTCTCCTTTTCCCACAATGTTTCCTACCCTTCCCAAAACAAATTTCTATTTTCCAGTCACTTTTATTTTGTCGTCTGCAAATGCTTTCAATTTGGACAGGTTTAAAATTTTGTCATTTGTTAAAGAGTTAAACAACCCACTCTTTCGATGTCACATCTGTTTTCAGCCCATTACCACACAATTCCAAGTGTTAACACTTAAGCTGCTGAATAATAAAACGCAAACTTCTACTCAGTACTAAACGCCCAAACATTGCGGTTTCAATGTTGATTTCACAGGAAAGAAAATACCGTATCGGACAGTGTAGATCAAAGATCAGACTGCACTTTCTGTGCAGTCTGATCTTGATCTACACTGTCCGCAAAAGGTCAGTGGGTCGCAATTAGCAGCTTAAGGGTTAACAACTCTGGGAAATTAAACTTTTGAAAGCATTGTTGGGAAAAGGAGAAAATCCTATGCAAAAACATACCATGTAACACATTTTCTTTTTTTACCAATGTTTATTGGGTTATTGAAATTGGTTTTGGGAAGGGAAGAAAACATTGTGGAAAAAGGGAAAAAAATGCTGGTTGCCAACTATTTCTTTTTCCACAATATTTTCAAAATTTTTCTTTCTCACAGGGTCGTTTAAAGTAGGGATTGTGTGTTAGAAGGTAAGGTGTTATGCAATATACTGGTCAAAGAAATAACAAAAACGCATGGATTGGTCACTGACACTTGGATATGAACACAATAATCTTGACAAAATTCTGTTGTAGACAGCGCAATCCCGCCCCGCTGGCCTTATTTCAAACTAGCATTTATTAAGAGTGGTGCTTAGACCTTGACCTTGGAGAAAGGTCATTAAATCATGCGCTCTGCACATCGTCTCACAATGATACACAAGTGTGTGAAATATTTTGAAAATCAGACCAGGGGTTCAGGAGATATGGAGCAGACAAGAATGTAGAGCATTTGACATTTGAAGCCGTGTTGTGACCTTGACCTTGAAGGAAGGTCATCGAATCATGCGCTCTGCACATTGTCTCATGATACACAAGTGTGTGAAATATTTTGAAAATTGGACCAGGGGTTCAGGAAATATGGAGCGGACAAGGTATGACTGACAGCCTTGACAGACAGACAGACAGACTGACAGACGAAGGCCATTCCTAGAATACCCCTCCCGTTTTGTGGCGGGGGATTAAAAATGACCTAAACAGAATTGATATCTATTAATACCTGAAACAGGCTAAACGCTGGACTTCGACAATTGCCTGAAGAGACCTGAATATTCACAACCGCTTTTGACTCCCTGGGAGGATCAAACAGTGGTATCAGAGTCATGTCTGATCGCTTTTTCCACTGGAATGTCATTCTTATTGAACTTCTTGCGCTCGGGAGAACACTATCAGTTTCCATGAGCAAGTCATATTTTGCTTGGCAAGTTACATCAGGTGACCCAAAATTAAGCTGCACCTTCCTATATACACTGCGTTCTTCAGCCTGTTTTGAGATAACCTCTGTACTTTTCAGTCCTATAAAATTATTCTGTTTATCAACAAGGGCTTTTACACTCATGCAAGAAATTGGCTGAATGTGTTTTGCATCACACAACACAGCAAACATAGGAATACTGTTGTTGCTGAACCCAAGGCTGTTCTTTCTGTCTGTCAGCACAGTAGAAAACAAAGACAATATCTTTCTACAAGTCTTCACTGATAAGCCACAGTCAATAGTAGAATATCTGTCACCCAATGACTGAACACAAGATTCATCAATAGCCGATAAATCTGCGATGACATCAAGTTTCAAAGGTGAGCCACAGACAGATGAGGATTCATTAACAGATGAGCTTGAAGATGCCTTTTTCCTCCGAGTAACAGATGAAGGCATGACAGATTTCTCCTCCTCTCCATCCTTCCAGAACAGATCTGACTTACATGCGAGAAGAAATGGAAATGTGATTGGAATTATTTCTCCGAGTCTTTTTAACCTCCTTGATGAGGGTTGGCCATCTCTTATCCACCAGAACTTACAACCAAGATGGTCAATTTCAGAGGCTGGCTTAGAACTGTATGCAGATTCTCTTTGTAACATTAGTCTAAATTCTTTAAGGAGTTTGGGATCCATGACGTTCCAATTAACTTTGTAATGTTTTATCTCTTAACAAATCGCTCTGAAATGCAACTAAATATTGTCACATTTACAGCATATATCTCATATACCAGTACCTATTTTAACACTTTTAACCTTTCCAAAACAACTAAATTAAGCCTCTCCTAAGTTATGCCACCTATGATTTGGAATAGTCTCAGATTTGGTCATTTGGTACAGAGTTAAAGCAAATTCCATTCTTTTGAGGCACGAAGTTGTATCTCTCTTTTTATTTGGCAGCTCAGGTTAACCCTTTTAACGCACAAAATTTGGACTTTTCAAAACAAAAAATTGTTGCAGACAAATTAAATGTGACGCAGAGAAAAATATATATAAAAGGATAAAAAAACATTGAGCCCAGCTGGCTAGCTCAGTTCAGACCTCCAGATAGAGGGAGTGATTTTGATTTCAAAATTGAAAATATTAATCACTCTATCACCTATGTTATGGGTACTCATTAGAATCGTCGCATCGACACGATTCTAATGAGAACCCACAACATAGGGTTTGGAAGAGAAATAATGATTTAGAATACTATCGTGGTCTTACCTATTTTCGTGGGACTAAATTGACAATTTTAGCTTAAGCATATCTAAATGAAGAACTGATCACAAGAAACATTTTATTAACAAAAAAAAAAAAAAAATCAAATTTAAATACATATAAAAACATAAATTCTGCCTGGATCATGCATATTCAACGGCAAGAACATATTTCACCCTTCAATATTTTGCCGGAAGCTGAATTGGCACATTGGAAAACATGCCCGCATTTCGTGGCTTTCAATATTTATAGAACAGCTCATAAATAAAAACTAAAATTCATTATGTACACCAAAACTCATTAAAAGCCTTAACTATCACAAGCAGGGACTGTTTTGGACAATGAAAATGGACAGCTCTGAGTCAATTATCCTAAGTTTTTGAAGCGCGATGAAAAGGATGGATTAGTGTCATGGCGGCCATTTGCCCTCTCGTGATGGCAGCATCAGAATACTAAAATAACATAAATTAAGGCATTCTGGTCCCTTCTATCAATTTATATGCACCTATAGAGGACAGATTAGGAATTATTTTAAACACTATTTTATCGTAAAACATCTGAAAAATATTGAATATCTTAATAAAAAGGCTGGAAACATTTTCTCTCTATAGCAGCGAATGTTCTGGAAAAATTGTTCATTCATATGCGACCGAACAAAATAGGTCACAACATTCTCTGATCTAATTACAGTCCGGACTCTTGTCACATTATTCCAGTATGGTCACATGACTTTATGGCATTGAGACTTATGTGACTATGTCACGTGTCGGGAATTTTTCAGTATTAAAATAAATTATCAGACAGAGAATTTGAATTCCACACGTATCGGGTTGAAAAAAGCAATAAGAAATTTGTCACCAAAATTGATCTTTCCTTTCATAACATGCGTACTGTCTTGTTTTTGTTGCATTTTGTAAATTAGCAGCAGTGACACTGTTGTTTACATTCAAATTAGCAGTTCACTCAAAACAGTGACGTCATTTACTTCATAGTTCGTGAGAAAACTTGGGTATCATTTTGGGTTCGAAAACTCGTACCCCACAAAAATAGGTATGTTGACCATACAGGGTGCCCAATCACCTACTGCAGTACGTAATTCACATATAAATTCTGCTCCGCGCATACAAATATTTTGTGCTTACGTGCATGCACGCACTGTCAAATGAATGCATGTACAAAAAGGAAAGTAATTACATAAACTGCACGTACAAATTAGATACCATTTCGTATTGCATGCCAAACAAACAAAACGAAAGTAGTTTTCCTGAAAGTGGGTACCACGCTTTGTCTTCAACATTGAGCGCGGGTTACCAAATATTTCACTATGTATATTTTGCGGCTCCCTCGTCTGTCTGAATAATTTTCGCTACGATTTTTTAAGGTATCAGAATCTATGTGTACAGGAAATCTAGTAATGAATTTTTAATGAGAAATTAAAATAATTTAATAATATTATGATGCTCAGTTATTGTTAAAAACACATTTTTTGATATATAAAAGCTTAAAAATTGAGCCGCAAATTAAATGTGTAATTTTCGTATGTATGGCGTCTGCTGCGGAAAAAATGTCATCACAACAAAAGCTGTTAAAATACATTGTACAGCATGAAGATCTGAGAAAGGTAAGTTTACACAAGGATTCTACCATTACACATTTTGTTTATTTTGCCCTAACATGACATAGCCTTTATTTTACAGAGTTTGAGCTTACAATGAGCCAATCGGCCTGCTCCTCTGTGATTTTAAAATAACCAGATTTACGCACATCATCTTGGACAATGAGCATCAATCTGTCTACGCTCCCTTTTTTAAGCAGTTCAAATGTACTTTGTAACTTTGAGAAAGGAATAAAGGAAAAATCTTCCATAAAGGCGGTTGATTGTCAAAACTCAGGGCCGTGTTCGGCTTTTAAACCCTGACCGCTGTTGCAATTATATCCAAGTATATGCATGCCCTGGAGACACGATACACCCATATAATCACCAAATGCACAATTTACTAACTTAATTAAGATCCCGTTCATTATGGTAAAGGACCTAGGGTGTTAAAATTCATTGATAAAACTGAGACAGCCCAAAGTTACTCTGTACCCCCTAATTTTTCTTTGTACCCCCACTTCAAAACCTAGGGGGTACAATGTACCCCCAACTCTTTCTTTGTACCCCCAATTCAAAACCTGGAGGGTGCATGTAAATTGAAAACCCAGTGGGCATGCTACCATATCACTCCCTCTTATCTGGAGCTCTGTCAGTGGTTACCTTCAGTCTGTTTGCTCCGATGTTATTTTTGTGATTGTTTCTCGGTGCAAACCTTCAGATTGAAGGTACTCGGTGGTCAGTCTATCCAACTTGTGACCTGGTGGTTGTGAGTTCGATACTCGGCTGAGGCAAACTTTCCGGCTATTTTTCGCCTCTCAACTCTGGTTCAAAAGTAGTTAATGACTTGGAAAGAACGTTTGTTTCAGTACTGGTTTGTGGAAGCTAGGAAAAGTATCTGTAAGGGCACTGACCGCTGTGATATGACCCAAACTGTTAAAACGGTCAACCGATTATAAACAAAAAACATTTTGGAAAAAGGTGTCGTATCTCCTTTTTCTACAATTTTCTCAAGATTAACTGAGAAGGGTAGCGGAATTAACATGACAGATGTTCAAAACCAAACGGCGCATTCAGAGCATTGTTGAAACTCAGGGATTTACATCTTCTTACAGTACAAATAAACGCATACAACATTGGGGTTAATTTTTAAAGCCCTTCTCTGATCCTTTTGAAAATTTCCGCCTCGGAGGTTGGGGAAAATATTGGAGGTTAAAAAGTATTGTCGTCTTAAAATTCTATTTAGAATTAAATCAAAATAAATCGATTTGAAAAGCTTACTAAAAAAGATACACTTGACAATATATACTTTAAAAGAAAAGCTAGTAAGAATTATGTCATGATTTTTTATGTATATTTTAGAAAGATAGATAAATGAAATAATTCGAATTTGAGAATTCCCGGGATCTCATTTTTTTTTCCGGGACATTTGAGCGGCTATAGGCCATACCATTTTTTTTGTATCTGCAGCAGTGATTGGATTGTGTTGCACCGTTATTGACCAATCAAATTTCATATACAATAAGGTCTTTGGCTTGAGTCGCAAAATGGCCGCCGATGTGAAGTAAGCATGTGAATCTCGTAGCAAATCAAACAAATTGTAGCATTTGATCTATGTCCCTGATTCGCCCCAAACAGATTCGGTCTTTACCGCGTTCGTCCTGGATTAGCCCACCCTTTCCTCCACAACCGACTCATGCATTTTTTCCCCTCAAATCTTATACCAAAAAAAATCAATTGCAAGAGTATGGTTTTTATCTTTTTTTGTTGTTGTTGTTGTGGGGGGGGGGGGTCCATAGAAAAACAAAATTTTAACTTAACCCATATTCTGCCAAATAAGTGAAATAAAACTTTCATTCAAGCGGATGAAAAAACCCCACATTTTGCTATTTTAAAGAATGCCTTTTCGGATAGTGTAGATCCAAGATCAGACTGCACATTCTTAACAGTCTGAATGTGATCTACATTGTCCACAAAAGGCCTTTGAGTTGCGCTTAGCGGCCTAAGGGTTAAAGTGATGAAAGCTTTGAAAGTCAGCCTAGTTTTAAAGACTATTTCTGTTTAGTCATGATGAGTTGGCAATTATGTAGATTAGGCACCTGTCACAGGCAATTATGTAGTTAAAATTGTAATAAGGTTTTTAGGCATTGCCGGACTCCTTACACATAACGGCCAAGGCCCACATGAACACTGTTGTCAGAAACTGCTGACATATCCTTGACAAAACAGATCTATTCCAACTTGTTTAAAGATCATGTTTTAAAGATGTGTAAGTGGATGAATGCATGTTGGCACCGATATGTTTAAATATTCAAAAACAAATATAATAAATACAAAACCTCGGCATTAGTTGTGAATCATTCCCCATATATTAACCCTTTTCTTTTATGGGGAAAAAAAAAACCCAAAAAACTTGCCTTACTTAACTCTTTACCAAACATCAAAATTTTAGACTGGTCTAAATTGAAAGCATCTGCAGACGACGAATCAAATGTGGCTAAAAATTGAAATTTGTTTTGGGGAGGATAGTTCTAACATTGTGGGAAAAGAAGAAAATGCTGGTTACCAGCATTTTCTCCTTTTCCCACAATGTTTTCAAAAGGCGTTTCTTTCAGGGTCATTAAAAGTAGAGATTGTGTGGTAAAGGGTTAACCATGTATTTTTTGCGATGCTACATGGATAAAGGATTTTGAATTTTCTTATGGGAAAAGGAGCATTTGCTTGTAACAAGTTGCTATTTTTCTCCTTCATGTTTTCCAAGTATGATTCAAAATAAGTGTTTATATATTTCAATCCATCCTCGAGATGTTTTTCCTCTTTTTCATCTGAGCTTGATTTTGTAGGTCTTGAACTACCCTGGACATACTTACTGAAAATGCCATAAAAGCCATTTTTAGGCTTAACCATTACCAGAAGCCGAAATTTTAGACTTGTCCAATTTGGAAAAAGGTGACAAATGTTGTTCACATGACACAATTTACTTTTAATGGACAGAAATATTATGAGAAAAAGAAGACGACGCTCTGTACATGTACAAGCATTTTCTCTTTTTCATGTAATATTTTTAAGGCCTTATTCTGCAGGATTGTTAAGGATTAGAGGGGCCAAATTTGATTTATTTTTTTTACATGAATCAAAATTTCTTGTTAAACATCGATGAATACTACTAAGTATATTTTTTCTGCAAGTGTTAGAAATCTGGGCTGTTAAATTAAGTGAAAAGGTGTTCGGTGTTTAACTCTCCAGAGTTTTTATGACCCCAGAGCAGAAGACTCTCCAGAGTTTTTATGACCCCGAGCAGAAGGTATTGAAAATATTGGTGAAAAAAGAGAAAATGCTTTACCCTATCAAAGACCAGCATTTTCTTCTTTTCCCACAATGTTGTCTCTCTATTCAAGGACAAATAGTCAAGTACTACACTTGGAAAACATTTGAATTCTTACCTCTAAATTCCTTTAATGTGGACGAGTCTAAATTTTTCCCATGTGATAAGAGCTAAAAAATGAGATTGTCTTGGAACTTTCTCTTTTTTTAACTCAATACTAAGCGACAAAATTTCAGACTTGTCCAAATTGAAAGCGTTTGTAGACAACAAAATAAGAATGACTCAGTGAAATTTGTTGATTGAAGGGTAGAAAAACTGTGGGAAAAGGAGAAACCAGTAAAATGCTGGTAACCAGCATTTTCTCCTATCTCCACAATATTTTCAAAAAGGTTCTTCCTCAGGGTCGTTAAAACTCGGGATCGTGACGTAAAGCGTATAGAGACCAGATAGGATGTCAGCTCATCTATTAGATCTCACGTTATCCACACAAGTTATTGAGTCATGTGATATTCCCATGAGCCTTTGGGAAATTTTTTAGTGAAATCTAAAAATACCCTCACTCTTTACCAGATAATAAAATTTCAAACACACATGTCCAAGTTAAAAGCATTGGCAGATGATAAATTCAGTGTAGCTAAAATGATGGAATTCATCTGTAAACAGTTTTAAAACGTTGTGGGTATAGGAGAAAACGCTAGTTACCAGCATTTGCTCCTGTTTCCACCTTCCAATAGTATTTCAAATGCTTTCTTCCTCAGAGTTGTTAAAACTCGAGATTGTATGGCAAGGAGTTTTCCACATAGTCCCTACTTATAACGACCGTAATGGAGGAGCCTTTTAAAAACATTGTGGGAAAAGGAGAAAACCAGCACATTCTCCTTTTCCCACAATGTTTTCTAAATATTTCTTTCCCAGGGTCGTTAAAAGTCAGCATTGTGAGGTAAAGGGTTAAAACATTGGTGCAGGGTTGTATTGAATATAGTTTAAGTTGTTTTTTTTTCTCATTCTTAGGACTGCAAGACCTTTGGAATACTACAGAAAGTTTTTGGTAAGTACTATATTTAAGGAACACAGAATAGAATGTTGACCCAATATTCTCCTGGGGAGAGAAAGCTGACCTTAAATATATTGGCATGACTGTTAACTCTTACTTAGGGGAAAAAAAAAAAAGCAAGAATAAATTGCTTCAGCTGGGATATAAAACCCTTCAAGAATCATAATTCAGTAATTTTACCAACTGAGCAACTGTTATTCTTCCATGTCATAAATGTATTTATCCCTTCTTATCCAAATACCATCCATCCCGTTATTAACAGGATAGAAAATTTTACCAAAAAAAACCCACAAACTTACGTAATTCCTTGTGTTTACTACATGTATATATAAGCCATGCTCAGGCAAAATGGAGCTTAATGCATCTCCATAATGCATTATACCAAGCAAGCCATCATATAATCACAAATCCATAATAGCCACTGTTTTTTAACAATCAACTGAATTATGGGGTAGAATAATCCTTTGATAGGTGGAAGTTTGACCACTAGCATAAGTTTCGGACCAGGTCAGCCTGTGTGAACTGCGCAGGCTGACCTGGATCGATACTTCTCGCAGATGCATTAAGCCCCCCTTTCACAGAGCATGGTTCATATATTTTTATCTGTAACTAAGTTTTAAAAGCATCTGTGCATATGAATGGAAATAACAAATAATCCTTCTGTTAACCGGTAGAGCGCCCTGTTAACCCGTAGAGCGCCCTGTTAACTCTGAGAGCGCCAAATAAACCCAACAGACTTTTTAAGGCTAAAGAAAGGGCAGAAATATTGGCAATTCTATGGTTGCATTTGTCTGTAATGTTTCAGTGTAGTAGACAGTGTTGATCAAAGATTAGACTGCATATTTTGTGCAGTCTGATCTACACTGGCTGAAAAGGCAACTATAGTCATGGAGGTGATGTAAGGGTTAAGATTTCATAAAAAAAAAACTTGTGAATGGAAAACTAGTGAGGTGCACCTTTAAGATATTAATATTTTTTACTGGCTGGGTGATCAGTATAAAATGTGTTACTTTGTAATATCAGTACATTTTGCAAGGAAAGGGACTGTTTGTTTAACCCTTTCTGAAACAACAAATTTTGGACTCTTCCATGTTCAAAACATCTGCAGATGACAGTTTCAACATAGGTACAGCTTCTCTGATACAGTAGTAAACATTGTGGGAAAAGGAGGAAATGCTGGTAACCCAGCATTCCTCCTTTTTCCAAAATGCTCTCAAAAGGGTTCTTCTCAGGGTTGTTAAAACTCAGGATGGCGTGGGAAGGGGTTAAAGACTTAACTCTTAACCAAACAACAAAATTTTGGACTCAACCAAATTGAAGCATTTACAAGACAAATGAAACATTGTTAAAATGATAACATCTGTCTTTGATAGGGTAGAAGGCATTGTAAGAAAAGGAGAAAATGCTGGTTAGCAGCATTTTTTCCTCTGTCCACAGTGTTTTCAAAAGCCTTTCAGGGTCATTAAAAGCTGTGATTGTGTGTTAAAGGATTAAATACTGTCCTTGTGTTTTCTTCAGGAGAGAGATATAAGACCTGATGGGAGAAGTCTAGAAGAATGTAGACCAACCTTGATTAACCTAAGTAGGTATTTTACTTAACTCTTGCAGAGGCTGATCATTTCTTTAATAATTGTTACGTGGGAAAGCAGCCATTGGCTTGTGAAGAATGTTGTGCCAAGTACTGGTAACAGAAACTTCAGGGAAGCATAGATAGGTGCACTGGCTACCACGACATAACTGAAATAATGTTGAAAATGGTATTAGACACCATACAATTAATCAGTCAATTACTCTTGCTTAGCCTGATAGCTCTGTCAGCCATGTACAAGGCTTGAATTCAAGTGATAGCAGGTTTGAATCTCAGCCTGGCCAAATTCTTTTCAAGGATTTAACTCATTACCAACAAGATTTTAGACTGGTCCAAATTCAAAGTATAAGCAGATATCCAGATGACAGATTAAATATGTTAAAATGAAGGAATTTATCTTTGAAAGGGTAGAAAACTTTGTGGGAAATGGAGAAAATACCGGTGAACAGTATTTTCTCCTCTTCCCAGAATGTTTTCGAAGGCTTTACTATTCAGAGTCATTAACACTCGAGATTGTGTGGTAAAGGGTTGATAATGTTCAACTGGATTCATTCCTTTCTCACTGCTGCAATGTTTAACTCTTTACCACATGACAAAATTTTAGACCAGTCCAAATTGAAAGTATTTGCAGACGACAAATTAAATGCAACTCAAGAATTGAAATTTGTTTTGGAAAGGGTAGAAAACATTGTGGGAAAAGGAGAAAATGCTGGTTACCAGCATTTTCTCCTTTTCCCACAATGTTTTCAAAAAGCTTCTTTCTTAGGGTCGTTAAAAGTCGGGATTGTGTGGTAAAGGGTTAAATGTAAAAGTAACCAGTGGCTAGAAAAAAATGTTCTGCAATGAAATGGTATTGTAGGAACTTCGGCAAAGCTTTGAATAGAGATAGGTCACCTCTCTGGTGCATTGGTCACTGGTATTACTGAAGTAATGTGATATAATGTGATGTAAAGTAACTTTTGAAAGGGAAAAAGGGGGCTTAACCCTTTACCAAACGACAAAATTTTAGCCTTGTCCAAATTGAAAGCATTTGCAGACGACATTTTCCATGTGGCTCAAACGGTGCCATTTTTCTTTGATAGGGTAGAAAACATTGTGGGAAAAGGAGAAAATGCTGGTTACCGGCATTTTCTCCTTTTCCCACAATGTTTTCAAAAGGCTCTTTTCACAGGGTCGTTAAAAATCGGGATTGTGTGGTAAAGGGTTAATGCATCTGCAAAAAGTATCGACCCATGTCAGCTTGCGCAGTCCGCTGTTTGTAAATTACATGTATCTGCATGTCCAAGGAACACTCTTCCTCCAGATTCATTCAATCACTAGACTAAATGGACTTTATGGATCCATGATTATGTGATGACTTGCTTGGTATAATGTATCTTGGAGATGCATTTAGCCCCCATTTGCCAGAACATGGCCCATATTGTTTTGGTATTGACAGTTATTTGACATTTCATTGTGCTAACAATGAACGATTGCTGTTTTTATGGTTATTTTGTTTAGACCTTTTACCACACAGTCCCAAGTTTTGATAACCTTGAGGAAGGAGGCTTTAGAAAACATTGTTGAAAAAGGAGAAAATGCTGGTAACCAGCATGGTCTGTTTAGCTCATAATGATTTTTACCCTGACCAATACAATTTTAATGTCCGAGTCACATTTATTTTGTCTTCTGCAAATGCTTTCAGTTTGGAAAAGTCTAAAATTTTGTTGTTTGGTAAAGAAGTAACTCTTTACCATACAGCAAAATTTCTGACTTGTCCAAATCAAACAATTTGAAGACGATTCACATGGCTCAAAAGATGGGAACTGTCTTTGAATGATGAAACATTTTGGTAGAAGGAGAAAATGTTTTTAACCTGTATTTTGGCTAGATGTTTCAGAGCCCTAGCCTAACTAGTACAGATAGAACCTAGGTAAAACATGACATAGTTAAATGGTTGCCGTGATATGACTGAAATAGTGTTGAAATTAGCATGAAAGTACCACAATTCAAAGACGCCTTAGTGTTGAACCCTTTACCACACAGTCCCAAGTTTTAACAACCATTAGAAAGAAATTGTTTGAAAACATTGAGGGAAAACGAAAAAATACTGGTTAACTTTTTCCCACACAACAAATTTTAGTTTAGACACTCCCACATTCAAACCATCAGCAGACGACAAATTCAAACTTGATACAAATGTGCTTAAGCTCTCTGATAGGATAGAAAACACTTTTGGAAAAGGAGAAAATGCTGGTTACTAGCATTTTCTCCTTTTCTCAAAATGTTTTCAAAAGGCCTGTTTTTCAGGGTCGTTAAAAGTCGGGATTGTGTGGTAAAGAGTTAAGCAGCATTTTCTCCTATACCCACAATGTTTTCTACATATTCATGGACAAATATTATTTTTTTCAAGGCTCGTTTAATAAAATTTTATCGCAACAGTCAACTCATGACAGATCCTATATATCTGAAAAGTATTTGAATTGTCATCTGTTAATTCCTTCAATATGGACGGGTCTAAAATTCTGCTCTCTGGTTAAGGGTTAAGTGGACCTGTAGTTTAGAATGCATGATTAATCAAAATGCCTTTTGCTATTTTTCCAGGATGTATAACTACCGCTGAAGGCTCAGCTATAGTGAAAGTTGGAAACACAACTGTCATGTGTGGCATTAAAGCTGTAAGTTGCATCAAGTATAGCTTCTCTTTGTTTAGTTTGTTTAAACCTTCACAAAATATATATAATGTAATAGTGGGAACAGCAGATTTTGCTGGTAACCAGCATTTTCTTCTTTTTCCACAATGTTCTCCATCTACCAAATACCAAGCCCATCATTTAAACCATTGTAGCATATTTTTCTATAAATGGGTACAATTTCCATTTGCATTTTAACACACAAGAATGAAGAATGTTAATGACAGATAAATTTTGTTGTAACTGTCCTGACCACCAAAAGCCGCAAAATGAATCCTCTGCCAGTAAAAGTACGCTTACAATAGTGTTGACTCGTCCAAATTGAAAGCATTTGCAGACGACATTTGAAATGTGAATCAAATGATGTAAATTGTCTTAAATAGCCTATAAAACATAGTGGGAAAAGGAGAAAAAAACATTGTGGGAAAAGGAGAAAATGCTGGTTACCAGCATTTTCTCTTTTTCCAACATTGTTTTCAAAAGGCTTCTTCCTCCTGGTCTTTAAAACTCAGGATGGTGTAGTAGAGGGTTAAAATGAGAATTAATGTTTGCAACATTAAAGATTGATTATTGCCATACTTGAATAAAATTGACATGTATGTTTAAATTTGGCGGCTAATGGACCTCTAATTTGTTTCCAAACAATTCTAAGTTTTAACGATCTTGAACAAGAAGACCTTACAAAAAATTGTGGGAAAAGGAGAAAATGCTGATAACCAGGATTTTCTCCTTTTCCCAAATTGTTTTCTACCCTTTCAAAGAAAAATTCCACTGTTCAAACCACATTTGATTTGTTGTCTGCACTTTGCTTTGAATTTTGAGAAGCCCAAAATTTTATCATTGGTAAAGAGTTAACCCTTTACCACACAATCTTTACTTTTAACGGCCCTGAGAGAGGTAGCTTTTGAAAACATTGTGGGAAAAGGAGAAAATGCTGGTAACCAGCATTTTCTCCCTTCTTCCACAATATTTTCTACCCTTCCCAAAACAAATTTCAAGTTTTGAGTCACACCTATTTTGTTCTCTGCAAATGCTTTCAATTTGGACTTGTCTACAATTTTTGTCATTTTATAAATAGTTAACAATGATATACATGTATGATATACATGTACATTTTATGAGCAAAGCATGGTTCTTTTTTTTTTTCCAGGAAGTAACTACTCCAAAAGCGGAAGAACCAAAGAAAGGTTTTATAGGTACGTGTAGTAGTTCTATTACTCAATTACCGCACAGCTTATTTTGGTAAACCAGCTGAGCCTGTTTGCTGTTGGAAACTCACATGGAATGAAATAAAGGGGTTGCTTGTTCGAGTCACTAGCTCAGCCAAAATTCTTGCACTTGTCATTGCAACAGAAATCATGTCTTTCTCTACACTGTGAACGTTTTTGACAATGCCTGTGTGGGAATCCCAGTGGCTTAGAAAGACTGTTGTTCAACCAGCATTTTCTCCTTTTACCACAATGTTTTCTTCCCTATCAAAAACAGAAATCAGCCTTTGAGCAACATTCACATCATCGTCTGCACTTGCTTTTAATTCTGTTGAGCCCAAAATTTTGTTGTATGGTAAAGAGTTAAACCCATTAAGATTATGCTGTTTAACCTTTTATTGCCTTATGTACTTACTGTACTGTTTACCTTTAAATGGACCATGCTGTTGCAAAAGGGGGCTTAATGCATCTCTATGATCCATGATCCAAATCAAGCCATCCTATAATTATGGATCCATAATAGCCACTTTTTTTAACAACCCACTGAATCATGAGGTAGACTGGTCCTTTGACACATGGACTATTGACCAATAACGAAAGGTTTCAGCCCATGTCAGCCTGTGCGGACTGCGCAGGCTGACCGTGTCAATACTTTTTGCAAATGCAGTAAGCCCCCTTTTCACAGAGCATGGCTCAAATTTAAGTCTGTTCCATATCGAAGGTAATTACAGATGACAAATGTGGCACAAATGATAGGTGTTTTACCAGCAAAGTAGAAAACATTGTAGTAAAAGAAGAAAATACTGGTTAGCAGCTTTTTTTTCTTTTTCCAACAATGTTCTGAAAGCCTTTTTCCTCATGGTTTTTAAAACAAAAGATTGTGTGGTAAACCATTAAACCATATAGTGCTGAACCCATATTCTTATGCTGACTATTTAGATCAAGATCAAATTGCACAGAACATGCAGTCTGATCATGGAACTAAACTGTCTGTTCCTTTGCCAGATTTTCTGACAAAACATCCTTGAATTTTCAGTATTTGCATCCTATGGGCATACTTAGAATTTTCATTTATTTTAGCACCTTAAGGTGGTGGAATTTAAATTTTTTGTTCATTTTCAGTGCCTAACATAGAGTTATCTCCCTTGTGTTCCCCGTCCTTCAAATCTGGTCCACCTGGTGAACAAGCTCAAGTTCTTAGCCAGTTTGTTAGTGATGTCATCAAACAGTAAGTTTGTAACTTTTTCTTCTGTTATTAAACCATGAAAACAGGTCAACCAAACAACAACGTTTGAATATTGGCCATATCACAAGTATATTAGCAGATGACAAATAAATAGTAGTTCAAATGACTGTATTTATTGCTGAAAGGGTAGGAAACATTAAAAAAAAAAAAAAAAAAATGAATCAAATCAAAGAAGACCTTAGTCAAAATCTAGTGGTAGACCATCACTGTCTCTTTGTACAGTAAAACCTCTCCTCATGACCACCCTGGCAATACGAGCAACCCGCTATTACGAACGATTTTGTCAGAGCGGAATTTTTCCTTCTTCATAATCAATGACCACGACCCCGTAAATACGGGCACCCCGCTATTCGGAAATTACGACCACCGTTTTTAGTACCAATAAGAAATTACCTATAGATTTTAAACCCCGGAAATGACCACTAATTTTCACAACTTCCATTTCGACCGGATAATTTTCACGCGTCCATAATCGCAAACTGTAAGCGGTTATCCTTGTACGAACATTCTCGGTCCAATGGAACCGACAATCAATTATCGATCTTTGTTTATCTATCGACTATTGTCACACGATTTTGTTTAGTGATCAGGGTGTTACCTTACATAATCAAATGACCAGTGAACTGATAAGAATTAATTCATCTTTTATGTGGTAATCAAGCTTTTATCACACATTGCTGACCCGGGTGAAAAACGGTACCGTGAAAAACATGTCAACATCGGGGTACTTACAATTTGTATTTCAAGACGCTTAGGTTAATATCTAATAATCGACATGGGCTGATTATTTTGTTTTTGGTACACATTAAAGCCATACTAATATTGTACAGAATATGCCATTTGTAAACAGTTGAAGACTTTAACTGTGCGATTGATGATTAGTAGGACTGTTTGAACATTCAACTTGGATCAAAATGGAGGGAAAAAAAACGAAAAGGAAAAAAATAAACTGTAAACGTCAGGCTTTTCAATGATTAGCTCTTATTCCAAATTCTTTGCTTAAAAATGAAAATCAGTACGTGAAATATGGGTTCTTCAGACACAAAATAAAAAGCAGAGCAAAACAGGGAATATGACAAGTTAGAACTATCAGTAACATTAAATTTTGTAGACTTTTAAGTTCAGTTTCTTAATTTATGTACACATCTGACTAGAAGAGTTTAAATATGCAATTATGAATGGACATGCACTTAAATGTGGATATATTCATAAAATTCAACAAACATATCAGCTTTTCAACAAACTTGAAAATTTTCTTGTCATTTTCATGTGTTTGCACAGGCTTCCCTGACTAAAATACATGAACATTACTTTACACATACTTTAAGTCCACATAAGTCTACATAGAGTCTGGGTTTGGTTGAAAATCTAGCTTGGTTAAACACAGAAATCAGACCACCCTGCTAATAAGACCAGTTTTCAAAAGTACCACGGGTGGTCTTAATAGAGGGGTTTTACTGTATTAGGTTTATCACCATTTTCAACAATATTTCAGTCAAACCGCTGCATCCAGTGTACCTACCTATACTGTACTGGAGTTTGCTTTATAAGTATGATGAAACTTTCTCTTGCAGCTCAGAGTGCATTGACTATGAAGAACTGTGTATATTGCCAGGAAAGGTAAGATATTTCATAGTGATACAAGGAAGTATCAAATTTGACCCAAGAATAAGGAATTCCTTTGCATTGCTTGTTTGACTCAAAGTATTCCCTAGGACAGAAGTAGTATTCTTCATCTTCTTTTATAACATTAGCTCAGCTGTTTTTGAAGAAAATGTAGAGATATTGTCATAGCCCTGTTGCCATTTACATCATTGTGCAAAAACTTTGACATTTTATAATTTCTGTCAATACTGAAGATATTTACTTCACTTGTTGTTAACTATCTAAAGGGGAACCCATACATCAGGGGCAGGTAATCATCAAAATCTTTTTAACACAGACTTAAAATTTCACTAAAAATCAAGATATTTAAAAAGCAACAGCAGTTGAGCGCACATGCTGTGCTCATCTTCAACACTTAATTAAAGCTCCAATTGTACCATTTATCAAAATGCTTCAATTTTTAGCTTAGCTTTTTTGTGAAGAAAACACCAAGGAGTTTTCAAAGCCCTCTCGTATTCTATATCTTATTGCAAAAACCTTGACATTCCCACGATTACTGGAGACATTTACCTCAAACTTGGGCTAGCTGTTAACCATTGGACCTGTAAATCTAACTTTCAGCCATGTTTATGTTTCAGTATGTTTGGGTGTTGTATTGTGACATGGTCTGTCTAGATTACGATGGAAATGTTGGTGATGCCAGCGTTTTATCATTGCTAGTGGCTTTTAGAAATAGTAAGTAACTTCCATACTTAATCCTTTATCTCACCATCAAGAAGCCTTTCAAAAACATTGCTAGAAAAAAAGAGACTAAGAAAGCAGTCTGAAGGACGTCTATATCCCCTGCTGCAGCTGCACCTTGACAGCACTTCATTGCACTGAGTCTTCTGTAATCACCCTTTCATTGTCATATCATGACTGAAATACTGTTGGCGGACATAAAACACCAAACCATCCATCCATATATTTGGCTGCATTGATGAATTCATACAAAACTGATATATCATTATAATTTCTTGATAATATATCTATAAACACAAAATCCACAACACACAAAAGTTGCAAACATGAAACCTGAGCTTCAAACATAATACCCATGCCTGGGACTTTGGCCATAAATTGTGACTTTAAATGGCCATGGATATGGGTTCTGCACATTTTCTTTTTCTGAGGTCAATATGTTATGAATAATGTGTATTTCACTTATGTTTAATGTGATCTATATATATCTGAAGTATGAAGTCAGTAGCTTTTATAAAGTGAAAGTTATGCTCCAGATAAAAATCCAGTATGTAAAACAATGAAGGACAATTACTCCAAAAATATTGACCACAGAATATTGACCACAAAATTAATGATCTTGTACACTGCACTTGTCCTCAATGTGATCTATCTGCATATGAATTTTGAAGTTGGTAGCTTTAATACATTAGAAGTTATGCTCCGGACAAAAATCCAATTAGTAAAATAACTAAAAGCAATAAATCGAAAAATAATGAAGAGTTTGGGAAAAATTGTAGAAAAACATCACTGTAGAGGCCACATTTTCAGTCCAATACTCATGAAAATTGGTTAGTATGCTTGTCTTGATGATATCTGGGGCCAGTTCAAATGTAGGTTACATAGGGTCAAAAAGTAAGTCATTTGGACAAATCGTAAAGAAACTTAGTGTGCACTCTAGTTTTCAGTGTGTACTCATGAAACTTGGTCAGATTGTTTGGGCTGGTGATTTCTATGAAGTGTTTAAAAATTGGTCAGGTTGGGTGAAAAATCAGGTCACTGGAAGAAATCAAACACAAAACCCTGTATGCTTTCTAAAGGCCACATTTTCAGTCAAATTCTCATTGACAGGTTGTCGACATTATGAATCCTAAATCACTTTACTAAGGTGAACACCTAAGACTAATGGCCCCCTTGTTTGGTGAAGAGTTAACTCTTTACCACACGAAAAAATTTTAGATGGGTCCAAATTGAAAGCATTTGCAGATGACAAATTCAACGTGGCTCATATGATGGAATCTGTCTTTGATAGAGTAGACAACATTGTGGAAAAAGGAGAAAATGCTCGTTAACAGCGTTTTCTCCTTTTTCCACAATGTTTTCAAAAGGTTTCTTTTTTAGGCTCTGGTTTGTGTGGTAAAGGGTTATTGTATCTTTATCCTTTTTGTTGCAGCAAGCCTGCCCAAAGTGACGTGGAATGAAGAAGATGAGAAACTTGAGGTTGATCTGGACAAGAAATGTCCATTGAATATACATAGTCACCCAGTTTCCTCAACTTTCATAGTCTTTGATAAGTAGGTACTTTTGTAAAAATGTTCTTTAAATCATTTCTAGACAAACAAAAAGCCAAACCCAATAGTTCAGTTGGTAACATACATGGCTTGAAACCAAGAGGTTGCTGGTGTGATCCCACTTTTCAACCGAATTCTTTCAGGGGACTGATGAAAGTCATGGTGACAGAATTCTTTCTATCTCTCTTTGCTTAACAATGTTTCTACAATGCCCAGGCTGACCTGGGTCGAAACTTTTTGCTTCAGGTCGATTTTCTGCATGTCAAAAGACCAGTGTTTCTCATGATTCACTTACTTGCTAAACAAAACATTTTATGGATCTATGCTTGCGTGATGACTTGCTTGGTATCATAAATAACAGATGCATCCAACCACTTTTTGCCTGATTATGGCTCATATTTACTGCCTTGCAGTGAAGAAGGTATGAAAACATTGATCCTAGCCATTGCATCTTTTCACATCAAGTTTTCCGTTTCTAAATAAAAGCTATTTCCATTGTGATTATGACAAGTGTTTTCACATTTTGCAATACCGTTTTCACATTATTGTATTCATGTATGAAACTTTGAATAATGTTTTTTGCGTAGACACGCATTGTTTCAAATTCATTTTGGGTGTTTAAAGCGCCAAATAAACCCAAAATCCCTTTTAAGTCTACATATAAGACCCAAGTAATCGAAGTAATATGGTTGCTTTTGTCTGTAGTATTTCAGGAAACCAGACAGTGTAGATCAAAGATCAGACTGCACATTTTGTGCAGTCTGATTTTGATCTACACTGGCAGCAAAGGCAACTATAGTCGTGAAAGGTTATTTAACGGGTAATAAGTTAAAAGAATTACAAATAATCATGTATTTTTAGCTCACCTGAGCACAACGTGCTCAAGGGGAGCTATTGTGATCGGTCATCGTCCGGCGTCCGTCCGTCCGTCTGTCCGTCCGTCCGTCCGTCTGTCTGTCTGTCCGTCCGTTAACAATTTCTTTAAAAATCTTCTCCTCCTAAACCAGATGGCCAATCTTGATCAAACTTGGCAGGAATGTTCCTTGGGTGAAGGTCTACAAAAATTGTTAAAAGAATTTAATTCCATCGAAAACTCTGGTTGCCATGGCAACAAAATGGCTGAAAATTGAAAAAATCTTTAAAAATCTTCTTGTGACAAACCATAAGCCGAGAGCATTCATATTTTGTATGAAGCATCATTTGGTGACCCTTTACCAAAATTGTTAAAATTATTCCCCTGGGGTCGTATTTGGGCTTTGCGCGGGCGCACCATATTTTACATAGAAACAAAGAAGGAAATCTTTAAAAAATCTTCTGATGACAAACCATAATGGCTAGAGCATCCATATTTGGTATGTAGCATTATCCGATCATCCTCTACCAAAATTGTTAAAATTATCCCTCTGCGGTCATATTTGGGCTCTGCCCGGGCGCACCCTAAATTAAAATCTTTAAAAATCTTCTTCTGACAAAACATAAGGCTGAGAGCATTCATATTTTGTTTGAAACATCATTGGGAGACCCCTTACCAAAATTGTAAAAATTATTCTCCTGGGGTCATATTTGGGCTTTGCACGGGCGCACCCTATTTTACATAGAAACAAAAAAGGAAATCTTTAAAAAATCTTCTGATGAAAAGCCATAATGGCTAGAGCATTCATATTTGGTGTGTAGCATTATCTGATGATCCTCTACCGAAATTGTTAAAATTATCCCTCTGGGGTCATATTTTGGGCTCTTCCCGGGCGCACCCTAAATTAAAATCTTTAAAAATCTTCTTCTGACAAAACAAAAGGCTGAGAGCATTCATATTTTGTTTGAAACATCATTGGGTGACCCCTTACAATTCACTTAGAAAAATAAAGCAAAGCCTATCATGAAGTCATGTTTTTTATTTGTTTGGCTGTTTTCAAAGAAAATCTGAGGTATTGCTATAGCCTTGGCATCCATGTTGTTGGCATTCTCGATGTAGGCACCCGCATGCGGTGCTCTTGTGTCTCCCCACATTGATAAATTCAGAGCATTATGTCAGTCCAATTATCCAAAACTTAGAATTGTGTCTCCCAGCTGTTGTTTCTGGCAGCACAATCTGTCTGTCTCTCTGATCATCTGCTTTTCCAATTCCAGATGAAATCTCTGAATATGTTAGGGTGATTTTGATATAATTTCATACATTTGTTCAGTATAACCTACTGGCAGTTGTGTAAAAAACCAAAAATTTCATAGGCTCAAAACCAGGGTATGCCTTATTTGAAAAGAATAGCCTGCCCTTAATAGACCATATAGGTTACAAATATACTCCGGTGAGCGATATAGGACCATCATGGTCCTCTTGTTAGACCCATGAAGAGGAAAGCTTTTTAAAACATTGTGGGAAAAGGAGAAACTGCTGGTAAGCAGTATTTTCTTCTTTTTCCACAATGTTTATAACCCATTCAAAGACAAATTCCATCATTTGAGCCTGATTGAATTTGTCAACTGTAATGTTTTCAATGTGGACAAGTAATGGATAACTTAGGTCTCATAGAAAAAACTGACAATATAGCTTCAAGATCAGACCGCATGGTTATTGATTTAAGTAATGAGACTTGCTTATAGTGAAAATGAACTCTAATTGAAACATGATGCAGTTTTTGTCCATTGTGTTACAGTGACATTTTACTGGTTGATCCAACGGTCGAAGAGGAAGGTTTATCTACAGGGGTGATAAACGTTGTAACTACAGAAAGTCAAATCTGTATTGTTAGAAAGCCTGGTGGGTATATACCAGTTTGACTTTATACCACAGAGTCACAAGTTTTTAATGACCTTGGGGAAGAAATCTTTGGAAAAACTGTGGGAAAAGGAGAAAATGCTGGTAACAAGCTTTTTTCTCCCACAATGTTTTCTAGCCTTTCAAAGATGAATGCAATCATTTAGGCAGTATTTCATTCGTCATCTGCACATGCTTTGGACTGGGACAAGTCCAAAATGTCTCTTGGTCAAGAATCAACATATTAAAGTCAGTCTCCACATATCAACAATGTAGGCGTTTTGATTATGATACACAGTTAATTCCTCGGTTTGCCACACATTTTTCGCCGTCTTAACCCTTTACCACACAATCCCGACTTTTAATGACCCTGAAATAGAAGCCCTTGGAAAATATTGTGGGAAAAGGAGAAAATGCTGGTAACCAGCATTTTCTCCTTTTCCCACAATATTTTCTAACCTATCACAGGCAGAAATCATCATTTTAGCATCATTTAATTTGTTGTCTGCAGATGCTTTCAATTTGGTCCATTCCAAAATTTTGTCGTTTGGTAAAGAGTTAACAGTGATACACAACTTGTCAATCTGCAAGATGAACCTCACAGAATTGCTGTTTGGCCAGTTACTAAGTTTAAATGACAGTGGTGATTGGTTGAGTGTGTTTCCAGTTTGCTCTTAAACCTTCTGGTTAAACCCCCGGCAATATTTAACTGTCAGAGAAATTTCTTGCATCTGTTTATTTACCTTATCTCCTTACCAAACAGCAAAACTTTGCAATAAATGGAGCTTAATGATATCTGTCTTTAATAGGGTTTAAAACATTGTGGGAAAAGAAGAAAATGTTGTTTATCAGCAGATTTCTCGTTTAAACTTGGGATTGTGCTGGTGAGGGTTTAAAGAAATCAACATGGATTCACATCTCTTTCCAAGTAACTGATTTCAGCTTCTCCAGTCCAGTGAAAAACTAGTATGGCAATCTTGAAAATATTTTATATGCGGGAACCCACCCACCCCCTTCCAAAAAAAAAAAAAAAAAGGCAAGGTAATTATCTCTCTACCAGCAAGCTAAATTTCAGACTTGGCCAAATTCAAAGCATTTGCATACAACAGAATAAATGTTGCTGGAATGGTGAAGCTTGGTAAGCCCCCCACATACGAAGTAGAGATGGGGGGGGGTATACTGGTTTCACCATGTCTGTCTATCTTTCAGTTCTTCCCTCTTGTTTTGGTTTCTGTGCTCCAATTCAACAGCTGTTTGACGTAGGACTGTGAAACTTTATACAAGTGTTTCTCATGACCCAAGGAGGTGCCCTATTGTTTTTGGTCACATGGGTCAAAGGTCAAGGTCACAGGTGAATTTTGTTTGAAAATCTTTTCTGTGCTCTAACTCAATAGCTGTCAAGGTCACAGGTGAACTTCGTTTGAAATGTGTTTCCATGCTCTTACTGTTTGACCTAGGGCCCTGAAACTTAATACAAGTGTTGCTTATGACCCAAGGAGATGCCCTATTGTGTTTGAGTCACATGGGTAAAAGGTCAAGGTCACTGGTGATCTTTGTTTGAAAATCATCTGTCCTCTGATTGTGCTGCTTCAGTGACAAGGTGCTGGTTGGGGCGGGGGGTGGAGGGGGTGGTATCTGTCCGCTTTGTGACATTTCTAGTTGTTTAAGGGGTAGAAAACATTGTTGAAAAGGAGAAAATGTAGCTATCAAGCATTTTTTCTTTTCCCACAATGTTTTCAAGGGCTTCTTCAAAATAATAAAAACAGTTGAATGTTTGGTAAATGGCTAAGAGAAGGAAAATGGCAAGAGAGAGAGCCTAACCAGGTCCATGATGACTTTCATCAATTCAATATTTCTGACAATAGCCCTGTCTATATTTAGCTGAATAATTTGGATCTCTGATTTCAGGGGGCACTCCACTAACTCCAGAACAGATGACAGTGTGTATAGATCAGGCATTTTACAGAAACAGACAAGTTACTCAATTGATACAAGAGACTCTCGAAAGTATTGATAGATAGTGGTTGCTGTGAATACAGTAAAACTTGTGCTAGTGGCCGTTTCTAGTAAGACAGCAACCTGTCCAGTCAAGGCGAAAGCAAATATGTTGATGTGTGCTTGTACTATGCAAGCATCTCTTTTTATCCTTTACCACACAATCCCAAGTTTTAATGACCCTGAGGAAGAGGTCTTTTGAAAAGGTTGTGGGAAAAGGAGAAAATGCTGGTTACCAGCATTTTCTTCTGTTCCCATCATTTCAAAAGCCTTCTCTTTCAAGGCTGTTAAAACTCTGGATTGTGCGGTTAAGGGTAAAGTGGGAATACGTCTCCCTTGTATGCTTGCCCAGCACTTCACAAGCTGACAAAATTTTAGAATTGTCCAGATTGAAAGTATTTGCAGACAACAAATAAAGTGTGGCTTAAATGGTGAAATTTGTCATTGATCAAGAAGAAAGCAATGGAGGAAATGTGGGTAACTAGCATTTAATTCCTGTTTGTCCCACAATGTTTTCAAAAGCCTTCTTTCTCATGTTCAGTAACAACAATGCATGGTATTGTAAATGATTACTCTTTACCACACAAACCCAAGTTATATTGACCCTGAGGTAGATGCCTTTTGAAAACATTGCATGAAAAGGAGAAATGCCAGGAACCAACATTTTCTATTCCTGCGTTGTTTTCTACCCTATCAAAGACAAAAATCATCATTTGAGCTCCATTTATCCTGTCGTCTGCAAATGCTTTCAATTTGTACGAGTTAACTCTTTACCACACAACAAAAGTTTAGATTCGTCCAAATTGAAAGCATTTGCAGATGACAAATTAAATGTGACTGAAAAATTAAAATTTGTTTTGGGAAGGGTAGAAAACATTGTGGGGAAAGGGGAAATTGCTGGTTACCAGCATTTTCTCCTTTTCCCACAATGTTTTCAAAAGGCTTCTTTCACATGGTCATTAAAAGTCGGGATGGTGTGGTAAAGAGTTAATACAGGGTTGACTGTGTGTAAGTAGATGTCACCCTTTGATTTTAATACAGGTTATTTTTGACCCGCTGCCAAACAAGCCGGCATTTTGATACCCCGAGGAAGCAGGCTTTTTTCGAAAACATTGATGGAAATAGGATAAAATAATGGAAATTCAGTCTAAATTTTCTAATAGCAAAAATACACTGAAATAATTACCATTTCATGACCACTGTGAAGTCTGATCTTGATCTCCTGTAGCTAAAAAAGCAACTATTGTTGTGATAGGTACTTGTCAGCAGCATTGATTGTTGTACTATGACCTTTACCAAACAATCCCAAGTTTTAACGACCCTGAGAAAGAAGCCCTATGAAAACATTGTGGGGAAAGGAGAAAATGCTGGTGACCAGCATTTTCTCCTTTTCCAACAATGTTTTCAACCCTAACAGAGACAGAAATCATCACTTGAGCTACATTTATTTTTGTCGTCCACTAAAGCTTTCAATTTGGTCTAGTCCAAAATTTTGTTGTTTCGTAAAATGTTAAGAGTAGGGGTTTGTTGGAAGCATTAAAAAAAAAACACACACAAACAGATCGCCTGGTGTCAGTTGATTTTATTACTAAATGATATTTAATAAATACAGAAATATATCTATACAAAATTAACAAGGATAAAAAAAGGATGTGTATAAAATAAAATAACAACAACAACAAGGGAAAAAAAAAAAGATTATCAAAAACATAACAAGAGTCAATAGTAAATCCTATCTGGATGGAAGAGTTTATGAGTGGTATCTACATTCTACAACATTGAAGAAACCCTAAACAAGTACAATACAAGCCTTAAAAAAGATAGTTTGTTTAGCCCTTTCCCAAACAAGCCCTGGTTTTCACGTGTCTGCAGTACAAGTCTTTTGAAAACACTGTGGGAAAAGGAGAAATTGCTCATAACGAGCAATTTCTCCTTTTCCCACAGCGTTTTCTACCCTTTTTGAGACCTTTCTGCCATTTTCATCAAATTTAAAATTGTCGTCTGCAAACTCTTTCAATTTGGACCAGTCCAAAATTTGTCGTTTGGGAAAGGGTTAGTGTTTAACTCTATTTCTGTTTGTTTTTATCGACCGTAACATCATTTTCAGCATTATTTCAGTCATATTACAGCTGCAAGTGGGCCTGTCCATGCTTTCCTGGAGTTTCTTGTTTGAGTACTTCTGACAGTATACCGGTACTTCCCAAGCAAGTGCATGCTTTCCTGAATAACCACTGTCAAAACAATGATCAGTGAAAATGGAAATAAATCCTGTAGCAATGACTATCATCAATTCTGGGAAAGAAATGGGCCAAGCTGGGGCATTGAACAATCCCTGATTTAACCCTTAGAGTGCTGAATTTATGAAATGGACCTTTTCAGTGAGAAAAACAGAGATCTGAAATATTGTCATTTCATGGTTGTTATAGCCAGATGTAACAAAGTAGCTGACAGTATAGATCAAAGATTACACTGCACATTCTGTGCAGTCTGATCTTGATCTACGCTGTCAGCAAAACAACTTAAGTAGGTTCCAGCGCTTTAACCCTTTACCAAAAGACAAAATTTTAGACTGGACCAATTTGAAAGCATTTGCAGATGACAAGTGTAGCTTAAATAGTGATATATGTGTTGGATAGGGTAGAAAACACTGTGGGAAAAGGAGAAAATGCTGGTTACCAGCATTTTCTCCTTTTCCCACAATGTTTTCAAAAGGCTTTTTTTCTCAGGGTCGTTAAAAGTCGGGATTTTGTGGTTAAGGGTTAATCCTTTACCTGCTGAAACAAAATATGGGTGGTGCTCTGGCAAAATGGGACTTAATGCATCTTTGTGATTGATTATACAAAGCAAGACATCAAATAATTATGGATCCATAAACTACATTTTGTCCAACAACTGCCTGAATCATGAAGTAGAATGGTCCTTTAACATGCAGAAAAGTTACCAAAAGCAAAAAGTTTCGACCCTGGCCAGCCTGCATGCACCGTGAAGGCTGACCCGGGTCAATACTTTTTACAGATGCATTAAGGCCCCTTTGAACAGAACATAGCCCATTTATATCAAACAACCAAAAATATATGAGCCATGCTCTTGCAAAAGGGGGCTTAATGCACCTCCATAATGCATCATACCAACCAAGACATCACATAATTACGGATCCATAAAATTTCATTTTGTCTACAACCGACTGTATCATAAGGTAGACTGGTCCTTTGACATACAAAAAACTGATCAATAGCGAAAAGTTTCGATCCAGGTCAGCCTGCGCAGGCTGACCTGGATCGATACTTTTTGCAGATGCATTATGCCCCTTTTTCACTGAGCATGGATCATATATAAATATGGAAATCAAACATGAATTAACCCTTTACCAAACAATTTGTAGTATTTATGACCTTTGAGAAGACACTTTTGAAAACATCATGGGAAAAGACAGAGAAGCCTGTGACTAGCTATTTAATTATTTGCCACCATGTTTTGCCATGTGGTGCCCAAAGGTAATTAATGCATTTAGGTAAGTCACACAATTTCAAAGTATGTGAAATTTTGTAAAAGACTTAAGATGACAATTTGTTATTGTACAGTCAGTCCAACTGTTAGTGGCTGGCAGAAAAAATTAATTACAATAATCGGTAAAAAATTTTCAAGTTGCTATATATTTTGTTTACTTTTTACCTGGCTTTAAAATGAATTTTCTGCCAGTGACTAACTCATGGACTGACTGCAATAACAGATTGTCATCTTATCAATAATTTCCTTATTTTTAAATGGCATGATTTCAATTAAATCCATTTTAACATCCTCATTGTTTACTTTTGGCTGCTACTGGGCCTTTAACTCTTTACCAAACGACGTTTTTTAGACACTGAAAGCATATGCCAACAACAAAATAAATGTAATTGAGAAATTGAAATTTGTCTTGGAAGGGGTAAAAAACATCATGGGAAAATGAGAAAAGGCTGGTTACCAGCATTTTCTCCTTTACCCACATTGTTTTCAAAATGCTTCTGTCTCGGGGTCGTTAAGATTCGGGATTGTGTGGTAAAGAGTTCAGGTAGAATATTGATCTTTTGCTACATTGATTTAAAAAATCTAACTATAGTTGCCTACCCCTGTATATTTGGAGTCCCTGCTTCCATCAACTTCTGCTGTCACAATCCTTTCACATCTGTTGGCGCATACAACTATAACTTTATACAGATGATGCAGAATTTAGTTGTTGGGTAAAGAGTCAAACTACGAGTTTTAATGTAAATTATAGTTTCATGCCAACAGGAATATTGCACAAGGTTATACATACTATTATGCAATATAAAATGTTGACTTACGCAAGAGGATATGTTGCCATATAGTCACTATGCTGAATATTCGCACTAGTGTGACTGTGTTTGGAAATGAGTTAACCCTTTACCACACAATCCCAACTTTTAACGATCTTGAGAAAGAAGCCTTTTGAGAACATTATGGGAAAAGGATAAAATGTTGGTAACCAGCATTTTCTCCTTTTCCCGCAATGTTTTCTACCCGTCCCAAAGCAAATTCAGTTTTTCAATCACATTTATTTTGTCGTCTGCAAATGCTTTTAATTTGGACCACTCTAAAATTTTGTCGTTTGGTAAAGCGTTAACAGACGTATGCTTGAGCACACAGGTTATCTACATTTGAGCCATGCTCTGGGAAAAGGGGGCTTAACCCTTTCCCAAACAAGCCCTGGTTTTCACGTGTCTGCAGTACAAATCTTTTGAAAACACTGTGGGAAAAGGAGAAATTGCTCGTAACGAGCAATTTCTCCTTTTCCCACAGTGTTTTCTACCCTTTTTGATAACTTTCTGCCACTTTCATCAAATTTAAAATTGTCATATGCAAACTCTTTCAATTTGGAACAATCCAAAATTGTCGTTTGGGAAAGGGTTAATGCTACTGCAAAAATTACTGGCCCATATCAACCTACTTAATCCACGCAGGCTAACCTGGGTCGAAATATTTTGCTAACGGTAAATTTTCCTTATGACAAAGAGTTACCCACCTCATGATTCCGCTATTTTTTCAGACTAATTGGATACACGTTATGCAACAGATTCCCTGGTATTACACAGTACTGAGATGCAATAAAACCCCTTCTCCAAGAGTGACACTCATTTATAAATGAACAACAATAAATGTATAACTAAATATGTAGTATAAACAATAAAATAAGATTAAGAATGATTTGTCTAAATCATGCATACCCTGATCCATAAAAGACTTATTGTAGCACACCTCAAATTTTTCTTTTTTAGAATGGTTCTAACAATGTTTTTCAATGTAAATAACAAAATTTCATTTAACCCTTTTCCAGACAACAAAATTTTGGACTGGATCGAATCGAAAGCATTTGCAGACAACAATTTAAATGTAGCTAAAGTGATTATTTCTGTCTTTGATAGGGTAGAAAACATTGTGGGAAAAGGAGAAAATGCTGGTAACCAGCATTTTCTCCTTTTCCCACAATGTTTTCAAAAGGCTTTTTCCACAGTGTCATTAAAAGGTGGTATTATGTGTATAGGGTTAACTATTACTTTATGAAGATGTTTCATTAAAGTGTATATTTGTACACCCAACAAAGCAACATGTAGAGAAAGACTTGAAATCAGAAATTCCTCTGTTTGACACAATGTTTCTAGAGTGGTTAAGATATCAAAATTTCAGAATTGTACAGACACTTTGTTCTACACTGTCATATTGTCAGACTTGGAAGTATCCAAACATCACAACAATAATTGATTAAACCGGACAATCAAGCATTTTTATGATCTGGGACATAAACAGCTTTACAGCAAAGCCAAGTTCAACCATTTTAATCCCATACCCTACCAAAGGAGAAAATGCTGGTAATTAACATTTTCATGTTTCTCATGTTTTTTTATATTTTCAGTTAAGAAAAGTCTAAAACTTTGTTGTTTGGTAAAGACTTAGAATGGTAACTGAATTCTACCTGAGATTGTCTGCTGTTTTCTCTTATCTCGAATCCACAGCCAAATAATTTGCAATAGAAACCATTTGAGCCATGCTCTGGCAAAAGGGGTCTTAGTGCCACCTTTTTTAACAACCAACTCCATAATGAGGTAGACTGATAGCCACTTTTTTAAACCAATTCTATAATGAGGTATAAAACCTTGACCAATAGCAGAAAGCTCCATCTCGGGTCAGCCTCCATGGACTGTGCAGGCTGACCTGAGTTAACCCTTTCCCAAACAAGCCCAGGTTTTCACGTGTCTGCAGTACAAGTCTTTTGAAAGCACTGTGGGAAAAGGAGAAATTGCTCGTAACGAGCAATTTCTCCTTTTCCCACAGTGTTTTCTACCCTTTTTGATAACTTTATGCCTTTTTCATCAAATTTAAAATTGTCGTCTGCAAACTCTTTCAATTTGGACCAGTCCAAAATTTGTTATTTGGGAAAGGGTTGGTGCTTTTTGCAGATGCATTAAGCCCCCATTTCACAGTGCATGGCTCATTTTTTTTTTTCCTCTATTCATTATGATTAAAAATTCATTCCACTAACCGGTACTTTGCATACAAATTGCGAAAAAAATAAACATAAATGAATAAAAAATATCTGATACACAAATAATATCACAGATAGGAAGGCACAAAAAAGTGCAAAAAGAAACCCTCTGTACCATACACATTTCACTGTAATACACAGGCCTTGCTAGTCGGCCCTTCAGGTAGCGGCATTTCTCCATTTTTTGGCTGTCCAATAGTTGTACCTGTTGCTTTCAAACCAACACCCTTTGGGACTGTTTGTCTCCCATTATATTCCTTTACTTTTATTTGTCTTGCTGGTTTCTTGTCTAAAGAAACCTTGCCTGTATCTGATTTGGTGCTAACTTTGCTTTCTGAGCTGTCAGACTCGGTGGATTTTACACGGAGGTTCAGGTGCAAGTCTCCCTGTGTAGTCGGAGATGCAACGTCTTCTTTCACTGGTACCTCTTTTCTAACTGTACTACCTCGAACAATTCTCGAATGCGACGATTTCGGGTCAGACGTGGAAGTAGATAACTTTTGATGAGTGAATTTTTTCTGTGATTTAATGGCCTGCTGTTGTAAGTGGTCAAAACCGTTTTTTAGTTCAGTCTTGACTTGCTTCTTTTCGATGCTTCCTGTAATACCAGTTGAATAAACATTGGCATTAGATTTCGTCTTTGACAGCACTGGTTTGTTTTTCTTTAACACAGAGGTGTCATTGCAAGATTCAAGTACCATTTTTCTGATCTGTTCCTGTACGTCAGTTCTGCTGTATGTTTTGGGTAGAGGTCTTGGGGTTGGTACCTTTTCTGGTGATTTTTCTGCCTTCTCATCTAGTTCTTCTTCTGGTGACTCTATGATCTTGTCATCTCTCTTCTCAACAGATTCTTTCTTACTCTTCTCATCAGATTCTTTCTTTTCTTCAGACTTACCTTCAACGGGTCCCTTATCCAGTGGTGTCTGTGTTTTATCTGAAATCAGGTACATTATAACCTTTAGTGACCACCTGTACCAAACCATCACCTGTTTTACAAGATCAATTCCCATAATTCTCTGTTTAACCCATTACCACACAATCGCAACTTTTAATGACCCTGTATAAGAAAGCTTCACAAAGCATTGTGGTTAAAGAAGAAAATGGATGCCTTTTCCCACAATGTTTGCTATCATGTCAAAGAAGTATAGTTTACTTGTATCACTCTGGAAATTGTCGTCTGCAGAAGCTTTCACTTTTAAAGAGACCAGGGCCCGTATTCACCAACCATTCTTAAGAATATTCTTTGTCTTATTCTCCAAGATTTTCTACATTTGAAAGTAACACAACTCCTGATTGGCTAAACCAAATGGTTTAGCCAATCAGGAGTTGTGTTACTTTCAAATGTAGAAAATTCTGGAGAACAAGACAAAGAACGTTCTCAAGAACGGTTGGTGAATACGGACCCAGAATTTCTTGTTTGGTAAATTGTTGACTCTTTCAGTCTTTTCCATCAGGACAAACATCCAAAACCTTGTTATTTTAACTCTATACCACACGACAAAATCGTAGACTTGTCCAAATTCAAAGCATTTGCAGACGACGAGATAAACCCGATGCAAAAATTATTTCTTGATTTGTGAAGGGTAGAAAACACAATGTTTTTAATAGGCTTTTTCCTCAGGGTCGTTAAAGGTCGGGATTGTGTGGTAAAGGGTGAAGCTTGATTAGGCCAGAATATGCAACAAAGTGGTGGATGTGCAGTCTTATCTTGGATCGACACTGTCCCCCAAAACAACCATGTTGCAGCTGACTTTATTAGTTAAATATAAGAGTGTATATGAAAGAGTCACTTTCTTTAACTCTTTTCCAAACAACCAATTTTGGACTGGTCCAAATTGAAAGAGTTTGCAGACAACAATTTTAAATTTGATGAAAATGGCAGAAAGGTCTCAAAAAGGGTAGAAAACACTGTGGGAAAAGGAGAAATTGCTCGTAACGAGCAATTTATCCTTTTCCCACAGTGTTTTCAAAAGACTTGTGCTGCAGACATGTGAAAACCAGGGCTTGTTTGGGAAAGGGCTAACTCTTTACCAGATGACAAAAAATTTTGACTTGTCTGCTTTGAAAGTATTTGCAGATGAGAAAGGTGGCTCAAGTTGTTTGGGGTGAAAATCAATGGGAGAGACATAAAACTTTCCCTTCTCATCAATGTAGACTATCTGTAACTGAAAGGCCTAAAGGTGGCCAAAATTAAACAATCCCTGCATTAAAATAAATTTGAATTTAGATCATACCACTTTCACATACGGAAATGATCGTGAAAATGACAATCTGTTATTGTACAATCGTCAAAGTGTTAAGTCTCCGGCAGACCAATTAATGAAAGAATCAGGTAAAAAGTTGGCAAGTTGCTCTATCTTTTGTGTACTTTTTATCTGGTTTTAACATTCACTTTTCTCCCAGTGGCTAACACTTGAACCAACTCTGGAATGACGGATTGTCATCTTCACAGTAATTTCCATACTTTTAAACAGTGTTAACATAAAATACATTTTAACCCCTGTATTGTTTACTTTTGGCTAGTACTGGGCCTTTAATATTACACCCAGACCAGACCAAACTCCATGTATATGCAGTTGACACATGAAAATGTCAGAAAAGGAATGTTTGCAATGTGCATGTAATTTAGTACATGTACTGTTCCTTTTCTTCAAGTGCCTTGTCTTAGTGTATTTGCACTAAGTTTTCTGAGGTCTTAGACTATCACATCCACAAAAGGTGAATTAACCCTGTACCAAACCATCCGGAGCTTGAACAACCCTCTGGGACACAGGTTTTGAAAACATTGCGAGGAAAGGGAGAAAATGTTGATAACCAGCATTTTCTCCTATTCCTATGATGTAATCTGTTGTATCAGTGTACCAATTTTAAATTTGTTGTTTAACTCTTTACCACACAATCCCGACTTTTAACGACCCTGAGGAAGAAGCCTTTTGAAAACATTGTGGGAAAAGGAGAAAATGCTGGTAACCAGCATTTTCTCCTTTTCCCACAATGTTTTCCACCATTTCAAGGGCAAATTTCATAATTTATGCAGCATTTAATTTGTTGTCTGCAAATGTTTTCAATCTGGACCAGTCTAAAATTTTGACGTTTGATAAAGAGTTAAAGATGTTTTGAATCTGTAAGTGTCTAAAGTTTGTCATGTGGGAAAGGGTTAACTCTTTACCATAGTACAAAATTTTACACTAATACAAGTTTGTGCAGTTGTGGTGGAGAAAGTAAATGTGGCTCAGATGGGCTGATTCCAATCTACTCCAAAAATGTTTGAGAGGGTGCGGGGGGAGAGAGACAGAAAAGAGATGTAAGTTTAAATGCACCTTTTCAGTAACAGGTAACAGATCAAAAATACTCTTAGAAATTCTCATAATTTGAAAGCTCAATCTTAACCCTAAACGCGACTCGAGGACCTTTTGCAGGCAGTGTAGATCAAAACCAGACTGCACAAAATGTGCTGTCAGATCTTTGATCTACACTGTCCGGTAGGGAGATATTTTCAAAAAAAAGAAACCACTTATGAAATAGCCATTTTTTTTTTTTATTTTACTAAGGGTTTGAAAGTTTTGTTTCATTTATTTAGCAGCTTAACTCTTTCGGCGCCGAATAAATCAACTCGACCTCTGTGGACGGCTGTTAATACAACCCATTGAGACTCAGAAATTTTTTATCATATAGGCTTGACTAAACAAGCGGATGATATAGATCAAAGATCAGACTGCACATTCTGTGCAGTCTGATCTTGATCTATGCCATCCGCAAAAGCCCCTGTTTTTACCTACGGCGTTAATTAAAGAGACTAAACAGGATAAGTAAATGAGATTTAAATTTTAATCACAAATATCAATTGGACGGTGTACAGGATTTCCTTGGTAATATTCTATTGCTTAAATGCGTAAATAATGACTTAAAAAAAGAAAACTATTCTAAAAAGTTTCTAAATTCTACTTTTTCTGACTGTCCTCGTAGGGTAGACCCTTGACCATGTTAATTGAACATACAACAGTGGCAGACAATTTTGAAAACTTTCTTGGTAAAAACAGGATAATTGAGGGTCAATAAATGAATATGTGTGAAAATATTGTAGCAAAAGAAGATCCCAATCATGACGAGAAATGCCTTTTTTGTTACAATGTTTTTTTTTTCAACTATGTTCCTTTGCTGATGTTAACCTTTAACCCTTTACAACACAATCCAGAGTTATAACGACCCGAGAAAAATCCATTTTGAAAACAATGTGGGAAACAGAGCAAATGCTGGTAACCAGCACTTTCTCCTTTTACCACATTGTTTTCTACCCTTTCCAAAACAAATTTCAATTTCTGAGTCACATTTATTTTGTTGTCTGCAAAATTAATGCTATCAATTTGTACAAGTCTAGAATTTTGTTGTTTGTTACCAAGTCAACCCTTTACCTGCCTACGACATTTCAGACTTGTCCAAATCAAAAACATTTGCAGACGACTAATCAAATGTGGCTCAAATGATGGAATTTGTCTTTGATAGGGTAGAAAACATTGTGGGAATTTGGGATTTCCCATGAATTTTTCTAATTCCTAAAGTAATACAGTTTCTGATTGGCTTAACCATTTGGTTTAAAATGAAATGGTTTAGCCACTCAGAAGTTTTGTTACTTTCAAGATCAACTATATGACTACAAATGCAATTTAGAATGGTAGATAAATACAGACCTTACTTAACTCTTTACCACACACCAAAAGTATAGAAGTCTTGTCCAAATTGAAAGCAGTTGCAGACAACAGTTTAAATTTGGCTCATTTGATGGAATTTGTCTTTGATATGGTCTAAAATGTTATGGGAAATTGAGAAAATGCTGATTACCAGCGTTCTCCTTTTCCAACAATGTTTTTTTTTCCCCCAAAAAAAAGGCTTTTCTTTCTAAGGGTTGTTTAAACTCAAGAATGTGTAGTAAAGGTTTAAGATTACCATGAAGCAATCATATAGAATTATCGCTTAACTCTTTATCATACAATCCCGACTTTTAACCACCCTGTGAAAGAGGCCTTTTGAAAACGTGGGAATAGGAGAAAATGCTGGTAACCAGCATTTTCTCCTTTTCCCACAATGTTTTCTACCCTTTTCAAAACAAATTTTATTCTTTTCTGCCACATTTATTTTGTTGTCTGCAAAAGCTTTCAATTTGGACTGGTCTAAAAGTTTGTCGTGTGGTAAAGAGTTAAACTTGTAAAATTTATTTTGCAAGAAATGTAAAGTAAATTAGTTCAACCTTAACCCTTTACCACACAGTGCCGCCTTGGGAAAGAAGCCTTATGAAAACATTGTGGGAAGAGGAGAAAATTCTGGTTACCAGTATTTTCTCCTTTTCCTGCAATGTTTCATTCCCTATCAAAGAAAAACTGCACCATTAAAGCCACAATGAAATTGTCTTCTGCAAATGCTTCCAGTTTGGACAAGGCTAAAATTTTGTTGTCCGGTAAAGGGTTACACAAAATGAAATACCGGTAAAGAATGTGTTAGTCTAACTTTCATAAACAACTGTATCATACTATTAACTATAAACATTAACTCTTTACCACAGAATCCCAACTTTTAACACCCTTGAGAAAGAAGCCTTTTAAAAACATTGTGGGAAAAGGAGAAAATGCTGGTGTCCAGCATTTTCTCCTTTTCCCACAATGTTTTGTACCCTATCAAACAAAAATCACATCATCTGAACCAGATTGAAATTGTTGTCTGCAAATGCTTTCAATTTGGACTGGTATAAATTTTTGTTGTGTGGTAAACGGTTAATCAAATCATGTATAAATAAAGTAAAATAGAATATAACTAGAATAACTATCACTAAAGGTGATAAATACCCCCGCCCCTATATTTCATGTCACAGGGGCAATAACTCTGCAATGTCAATTTAGGGGCAATAACTCCGTAATCATTAGGCCAACACTCATGAAATTTGTGCTTTGCACATCTACTGCTCCTGGTGAATATCATGAAAAAATATCAAGTGAATAAGACTTAAACTGAAGGAATAGTTCTCTGGACAAGAAGTTTTGAGTAAATTCAGGGGTAATTAATTTGGCAAACATATGAGAAAAATGCATCTTGAACCTCTACTGCTCCTGGTGAATATTTATGCAAAGTATCAATTTAATTGGACACAAAACTAAATGAGTGTAAAAAAGTGCAGACCATGATCTGATAATATGTCTGAGACACAGCGGCTGGTCTGGATCCAAACTTGTTGCAAATGTCCAAAGGTGCCTTTTCGCATAATGTTGGCCAACTATACATATGACAGAAAAGACCTCCTTAAAGTGAATCAGACAGACACTGTAGGAGGAGTTGTCCGGACAAGCATTTTTAAGTCAAATCAGGGGCAATAACTCAGTAATTCTTGATGGAATTTTTACAAAATGTGTGTCTTGCACATCTACAACTCCAAATGGACACTTCTGCCAAGTATAAAGCGAATCGGACTGAAATTGTAGGAGGAGTTGTCCGGACAAGCATTTTTAAGTCAAATCAGGGGCAATAACTCAGTAATTCTTGATGGAATTTTTACAAAATGTGTGTCTTGCACATCTACAGCTCCTAATGAACACTTCTGCCAAGTTTAAAGTGAATCAGACAGAAACTGTAGGAGGAGTTGTCCGGACAAGCATTTTTAAGTCAAATCAGGGGCAGTAACTCAGTAATTCTTGATGGAATTTTTACAAAATGTGTGTCTTGCACATCTACAGCTCCTAATGAACACTTCTGCCAAGTTTAAAGTGAATCAGACAGAAACTGTAGGAGGAGTTGTCCGGACAAGCATTTTTAAGTCAAATCAGGGGCAATAACTCAGTAATTCTTGATGGAATTTTTACAAAATATGTCTTGCACATCTACAGCTCCTAATGAACACTTCTGCCAAGTTTAACGTGAATCAGACAGAAACTGTAGGAGGAGTTGTCCGGACAAGATTTTACAGACAGACCGACCGCCCGACAGGCTGATTCCAGTATACCCCCCACAAACTTCGTTTGCGGGGGTATAATAAAATGTAAAACAGAAACAAAATATAAATACATTTCTGAATAAAAAGCACAAGAAGAACGAAAGAGATTGTCACATCAAATGGATATACCCTGAATATGTAACTGTTCCCTAGATGATTAATTTTAACCAATTACCAAACACTTCCTAACTGTAACAGCCCCCCCCCCCCCCCCCCCCGGGGTATGGGTACTTCGGTGTTTGGGTACTTTGAAAACATTGTGGGGAAAAAAGAGAAAATATAGGTAATCAGATGGCCTCAACCTATTTCCAAACAAGTCTCTAGTTTTAACAACCCCAGGGGTAAGAACCTCTAAAACAACATAGGAAAAAGATGAAAATGCTGACAACAAGCATTTTCTCTTCTTCCCACAATGTTTTTCCACCCTATCAAAGTCAAACCAGATAATTTGAACCAAAAGATATGTATAAAATGCTTTAGATATGGAGAACAAACTTTTACTACGTAAAAAGGTTAACTCTAGCAGACAACAACAAATTAAGACTTGTCCCTACTGGAACATTTAGCAGACTGCCTACCAGATGTTGTTGAAACATTGGGATACATGTATGCCTTTGGAAGAAAAGAAAACATTGTGAGAAGAGGAGAAAATGCTGATTACCAGTATTTTCTCCTTTTTCCACAATGCATTTGGAGGCCTCCTCCTCTACAATCGCAAAATGCTTCCAAATTGGACCAGCTAAAACTTTGTCATTTTGTTGAAGAGATGACCTTAAACTAAGAAGGCCTGCTTTTGAAAACACAGTGGGAAAAGGAGAAAATGCTGCTAAACAGCATTTTTTCCTTTTCCCACTGTGTTTTCTACCCTTTCAATGACGAACCCCATTATTTGAGCCATATCTGAATTGTAATCTGCAAATGCTTTTAAAATGGAAGGCCCTAAAATTTTATCCTGGTAAAGAGGTATTTAAAGTGATCCATTTGGCCCACTGATATGGTTAATGACTGATATTTTTGCTTTTTATTTTGATAATCAGTTCAAAACATTGATTTGGTCAAAAATAATTTATCACTCAAAAAGAATTAAAGAAGGTGAGTATATACATAAAAAATACTAGATATGCCAAAATATAAAGGTTGTTGAAAACAATAATTGGTTCTTTAATAATGAAGTTTAACTCCTTACCTAACAACCCTGTGTCTTAACGCTTCCCAAACAAGGCCTGGTTTTCACATGTCTGCAGTACAAGTCTTTTGAAAACACTGTGGGAAAAGGAGAAATTGCTCGTAACGAGCAATTTCTCCTTTTCCCACAGTGTTTTCTACCCTTTTTGATAACTTTCTGCCATTTTCATCAAATTTAAAATTGTCGTCTGCAAACTCTTTCAATTTGGACCAGTCCAAAATTTGTCGTTTGGGAAAGTGTTAAGCCTTTATCACATGACAAAAATTTAGAATTTGTTCATATAGAAAGCTTTGTTATCAAATGGCTTCTTACCTAGGGTCATTAAAACTCGGAATTGTGTGGTAAAGGGATAAAAATCCCAAGAAAAAAGCCTTTTTTGAAGACACTGGAAAAAGGACAATATCAAAGAAAAATCCCATCATTTTGAATTTATCATATGCAAATGCTTTCAATTTGGACCAATTTAAAATTTTGTCATCGGGTAAAAAGTTTTGTAGAAGTAAAAGGCATCAAAAGCTGTATGGTTAGGGAAAAAGAAATACAACGCTCCTAATGAACAAATTCTTAAAAAAATATTGGGGCTAATAAAAATCCCAAGATTTTTCTCCATTTGAGCAAGTTT
Organism: Tridacna gigas; assembly: GCA_945859785.2. NCBI lineage: Eukaryota > Metazoa > Mollusca > Bivalvia > Cardiida > Cardiidae > Tridacna > Tridacna gigas. The sequence continues at coordinate 2,829,548 of OX244033.2, forward strand.
GATCCACAAAAATGTGCATAGAGTGTAACAAGTAATATCATACTATTGCTGGACATTTACAAATACCTTGACAACTACCTGAACTGGGTCCATATTCACCAACTATTCTTAAAAATATTTTAAGTCGCATTCTAAAGAATTTTCTAAATTTTAAAGTAACGCAAAGTTCTGGGTCCAAATTCACCAATCATTCTTATGAATATTTTAGTCTTTCTCGTCAAGAGTTTATAAATTTGAAAGTAACACAACATCCGATTGGCGAAAACAGATGGTTTAGCCAATCAGAAGACATGTTACTTTCAAATTTAGAAAATTCTGGAGAATAGAACTAAGAACATTTATAAGAATGGCTAGTGAATATGGACCCAGATTTCCTAAACCATTTGGTTCAGCCAATCAGAATTTGTTACATTCGAAATCTAAAATAAGACAAAGAGTATTCTTAAGAACGGTGGTGTGAATACGGGCACTCAGGCGTCAATCATCAACAGTCATTTATATAGGTTACAAAACTTCTTTCCAAATTAGTGTAAAATATAAAATTTAAACACGAGAAAATAAAGACTGTTAGTCTAACAATTATAAATATTTATATCACAAAGATGATTATTATCTTAATCAATTCGTGTATAAATAAGGTAAAAAATTAAAATAAAATGTAAAATAGCAACAAAATATGAGTCTATTTACATTAAAAAAAAAAAAAAAAAAAAATGGAATTAAAAAAAAAAAAAAAGAAAGCCAGCAAAAAATCAAGGAAACATTTAATTTATCTCTTGTAGCACTGATCTTGGATTAAATTGCTTACCGGTATGTGGACAGTGTAGATCAAGATCAGACTGCACAGAAAGTGCAGTCTTATCTTGGATCTAGAATGTCAGCTTTATTGGCAGTATTTCTGACAAAAAATGGGTTTAAAATGCAATAATCTGTATCTTTAGCACTAACCAAGATGGTCAATTTCTTCCTATTTAGCACTTCAATGGTTAACTCTTTACCAAACGACAACATTTTAGACTTGTCCAAATTGAAAGCATTTGCAGACAACAATAAAAATGTGACTCAAAAATTGAAACTTGTATTGGCAAGGGTAGAAAACATTGTGGGAAAAGGTGAAAATGCTGGTTACCAGCATTTTCTCCTTTTCCCACAATGTTTTCAATAGGCTTCTTTCACAGGGTCGTTTAAAGTCGGGACTGTGTGGTAAAGAGTTAAGAGCAATATGTATGCAACAATCTTCTATTCTTATTTGATTTACTTTTAGAGAAAAAACAGAGTACGTGCTTAACTCTTTATCAAACAATCACATATTTTAACGACCATGAGGAAGGAGTCTTTTAAAAACATAGTGAGAAATGGAGGAAATGCTGCTAACCAGCATTTTCTTCTTTCCCTCACAATGATTTCTACCCTTTAACTCTTTACCAAACGACAAGATTTCAAACTAGTCCAAATTGAAAGCATTTGCAGACGATAAAATAAATTTGACAGAAAAATTGGAATTTGTTTTGGGAAGGGTAGAAAACATCGTAGGAAAAGGAGAAAATGCTGGTTACCAGCATTTTCTCCTTTTCCCACAGTGTTTTCAAAAGGCTTCTTTTTCTGGGTCGTTAAAAGTCGGGATTGTGTGGTAAAGAGTTAAAAGGAAAGACTAGTATTTGAGCCACATGTGTTTGTCAGAGCTTTATTACAGATTCTTCAAGGAACTTAACTTTCTAAAAGAAATCTGAAGCCCACTGCAGGATGATTTCTACTAGGTTTTGCTGATATTGGCACAATGGTTTTCAAGAAAGAATGTTTGAAATAAAACAAATTTTAGACTCTTCCAAATTCAAAACATATGCAAATTCAAAGTTGGTACAAATGAGCAAAATTTCTATGATAGGGTAGAAAACATTGTGGGAAAACTGAGAAAATGCTGATTATCAGCAATTTCTTCTTTCCCCTAAGTTGTTTTCAAACACCTTCCATCTCAATGTCGTTAAAACTTGGGATGGTGTTGATTGTTGATTGATTGTATGGTGTTTAACACCGTTTTCAACATTATTTCAGTTATATCACGGCGGCCAGTGCACCTATCCATGCTTTCCTGGAGTTTCTGTTACCAGTACTCCACACAATATTCTTTCCAAGCCACTGGCTACTTTCCCACATAACCATCATCGAAACAATGGTGAGCGGTGAGAGAGGAATGAATCCTGTCGTGATGACTATCATCAATCCTCGGAAAGAAAATGGCCAAGCCGGGGATCGAACCTGCGACCTCCTGTTCTCAAGTCCTGTACGCTACCAACTGAGCTACGGGGGCTTGGCTTGGGATGGTGTAGTAAAGGGTTAAAACACAGAGATAAGCACTAACACAAAGGAGTCAGACACTGCGCAAAACATAAGCTCAGTAGCCTTTGTAGAAAAATAAAACGGACAAACAAAAAATCAACATTATGCAGATAAATTTTCCTACATCATTTTAACGTATTCCCCTTTGCAGGCCCTTTAACTCTTTCGGCGCCAAATAAACAAATTTGGCCTCTTTTGATGGCTGTAAATACAATCCACTGATTCTCCGGAAGACTTTAATCATATAGGCTTGACCAAACAAGCAGAAGGTATAGATCAAAGATCAGACTGCACATTCTGTGCAGTCTGATCTTGATCTATGCCGTCCGCAAAAGGCCCTGTTTTCGCCTATGGCGCTGAAAGGGTTAAGACTGCTCTGCAGTTCAAATCTTTTCTAAATGATTAGACACACAAAGAAATTACCCAAAACAAGCTATTTCTGAATGTGTCAAAATGTTTTCTGATCGTCTCTTATTTCTCTTTATTTGATTATCTTTCCTTTTGGAGCTAAACAAGATTTTGTAAGGGAAGCAGATAAACCCATTACCACACAATGCCAAGTTTTAATGACCCTGAGGAAAAAAGCCTTTTGAAAACATTGTGGGAAAAGGAGAAAATGCTTGTTACCAGCATTTTCTCCTTTTCCAACAATGTTTTCTCTGTCCTTTTACAGACAAATCTTAAGAAATGAGCCATATCTAATTTGTCGTCTGCAAATGATTTCAATTTGGACATGTGTAAAATTTTGTCATGTGGTACAGGGTTAACCCTTAGAGCGCCGAATAAACCAAGACATTTAGAATCTACAAACCCAAATAAATGAAATATCATGGTAGATTTTGTTTCGAATGTCTCAGCAAAGACGACAGTGAAGATCAAAGATAAGACTGCATGCTTTGTGCAGTCTGGTCTAGACTACATGTTTTGTGCAGTCTGATCTTGATCTACACTGGCCGCAGAAGCATCTATAATTGTGAAAAGAGCTCTAAGGGTTATGAGATGCATAAAAAATGTCTCTATGTGAAGGAAAGGGTTTTAAAATCATAGAGTCTACCAAACTGCTGGCATTTACAAAGCCCGGCTCCTTAATTTCGAAAAAAATCAACCAATATGCTACTAGTAACATCAATGTCTAGGTTTCAACCTTTTCCCTATCTACTTTGGTTAAAAAATAAAAACCTTCCACACAAAAATTTTTCAACATTTTACTACTCGAAGACACACAATCTGGTTGGCTAGAAAAAACAAAGCAAACATTGCAGCCAATCAAAAAGTTAATCATTAAAAAAGTCAGTAATTCAATTCTAAAGATGATTGGTTGATAATAAGTACTGATAATCTACAGATCTACAGCTAATCTATTAGTAAAGAACATGCTTTTTCACGATATCTAACAGTGTTTTTTTTTTTAAATAACATACACAGATATAGCATTTCTCTAAAATGAGTAATTAAAAACAAAGTAAAATTATTCAGTAACACTCTGCAAAAAATATCGAACACTTATTGGAATCTTTACAAGACAACACAATCAAACAACCCTTCCTTCAATACAGAAACATTTTTACATGTATCACAATGAACAACTATTCTATTTGCCACATAATTTTGTTGACAATCTCAAAGGAGTGAAAACCCTTGGCATATCAAATTAACAAGTCCAATGTGAATAGTACTATTGCATAACACAGGTTGAGCTATTTTTGGCAGTATTTTTAGCTCTGTTCATAATCTCTTTTGTCTTGCCTTTAGATCCCGGGCGACTTGGTTTGTCGGCATTACGTAACTGCCTAGAAGACGGGCGACTTCCTGAAGGTGGCTTTTGTGAAGAGGTGGACGGTTGACCCTTGTCAGGTGTTTGTAATTTTGAAGGGTCTGAGAAAAAAAAAATGATAAAAAAAAATTAGTGACATGAATTTTATCGTTTTTAAACTGTTAGAAGCTTGAAAGAGCATATTCTGTGATATGATTAATCAGATATTCAAGACACTTGCAGCAAGATGATGTTTTCAATGAGGATAAAAAAGAAAAAAAACATCTTCTTTTCTGTTTTTTTTAATAGCATTTATATTGGTAAAATATTAAACCCTTTACCCTTAAAACACTGTGGGAAAAGAGGACAATTCTGGTACCAGTATTTCTTCCTTTTCCCATAATGTTTTCAAGCCTTCCAAAGACAATTTCGGTTTTGGGGTCATATTTGTCATCTGCAAATCTGCAAATGCTTCCAATTTTGTTGTCTGGTAAAGAGTTTTATCTAAGATTACATCTTATTGCAAGTTACTATCTTCTATTCAGAAAATCATTTACTACCAGTAATTCAAATTTTCAGTGTTAGTAATGGTGTGAGAGACTATAATATATATATGGGCCCTGCTCTGTAAAAAGAGCACTTAACCCTTTACCAAACGACACTTTTTACCCCCTTCCAAATTCAAAGCATCTGCAGATGACAAATTTTAAAGTGGTACAATTGAACTTAAGGTTTTTTGACAGAGTAGAAGACGTTGTGGGAAAAGGAAAAAATGCTGGTTACCAGCATTTTCTCCTTTTCCCACAATGTTTTCAAAAGGCCTCTTCCTTGGGGACGAGAAAACACGTGATTGTTTGGTAAAGGATTAATGCGTCTGCAAAAAGTATTGACCTGGGCTGACCTAGGTTGAAATTTTTTGCTATTGGTCAATCTTCAGCATGCCAAAGGACCAGTGTACCTCATTATTAACCCTTTCCCAAACGACAAATTGTGGACTGGTCCAAACTGAAAGAGTTTGCAGACGACAATTTTAAATTTGATGAAAATGGCAGAAAGTTATCAAAAAGGGTAGAAAACACTGTGGGAAAAGGAGAAATTGCTCATTACGAGCAATTTCTCCTTTTCCACAGTGTTTTCCAAAGACTTGTACTGCAGACACATGAAAACCAGGGCTTGTTTGGGAAAGGGTTAAGTCTGTTGTTACACAAAATGGATTTTATAGATCCATATTACCATGTGATGACAAACTTTGTACCATCCATTACACAGATACATTAACCCTTTACCACATAATCCCAAGTTTTAACGACTCTAAGGAAGAGAGTTTTTGAAAACATTGTGGGAAAAGAAGAAAATGCGGGTAACCGGCATTTTCTTCTTTTCCCACAATGTTTTCTACCCTTTGAGATATAAATTTTGTGTTCTGAATAACAATTGATTTGTTGTCTACAGATGCTTTCCATTTAGATAAGGCTTAAATTTTGTTGTTTGGTAAAGAATTAAGCTTCTTTTGCCAGAGCATGGCTCACATATATGAGCCATGCTTTGTGAAAGGGGGGGCTTAATGCATCTGCGAAAAGTATCGACCCAGGCCAGCCTGTGCAGGCTGACTTGGGCCGAAACTTTTCGCCATTGGTCAATTTTCTAGTGTGTCAAAGGACCATTCTACCTTATATTTCAGTCGGTTGTTGGACTAGGAAGATATTATGGATCCCTACTTTTGTGATGTCTTGCTTGGTATAATGCATCACAGAGATGCATTAAGCCCCCTTTTGCCAGAGCATGGCTCACATATATGTCACCTTAGGAAATATGAGGATAATGTAAACATGGTGGAGAAATGAATAGATGTTCTTGAAAAGAGATATAAACCTGTGGTTTTATTACATGAGCCATGCTCTGTGAAAAAGGGGCTAAATGCATCTGCAAAAAGTATCAATCCAGGTCAGACTGCACACACTGACCTGGGCAGAAACGTTTTGCTATTGGTCAATTTTCTGTATGTGCATGGACCAGTCTATCTCATGATTCAGTCAGTTGTTAAAAAAACAAGAGGGCCATGATGGCCCTGTATCGCTCCACTGGCTTATAAATATAAACCATAAATACTAAACATTTCAATTCTAAGCCAAATGGTTTCAAAATGAAGACTTACAAAGTTTTCTCTGTAAAAGCCCATGTGAAAGTTGAGACCTGCAGGGCAAAGCCATTTTTGATCCCAGAGCAATAATTACTTGAACCCTGGTAGAGGTCCACAAGATAAAGCCACATGCCAAAATAATACAAGTCTATGCTGTATGGTTATAAATAAGGTGATTTTCAAGTTTCATCCATATGAAGCCTCTGTAAAACATAAGACCCCTGATGCAAGGCTAATTTTAAAAAAAAAATCAAAAGTGATCCAGATTTGGTAGCCCTTGGGTTTGCGGTTAGGAGCAAAAGGATTTTTTGAATGTTCACCCTATAAGCTCATGTTTATGATCAAATTTGGGAGTTTTTGGCCTTATGGCTAGTAACAAGACAGTTTCTGAAGTTTTCACTCCATAAACCCATGTAAAACTTGTGACCCCTGGTGCAGGGCCAAACTTGATCCTAGGATTGTAACTTGGGCCCTCTTTGTAGATAGTGCTATAATTATGCAAAATTTGGTAGCCCTAAGCCTTATGGCTATGTACACCAAGATTTAAAATTTTTCCCTATATAAGCCCATGCAAATCTTGTGAACCCCCCCCCCCCCACCAACCCCCAGCATGAGGCTAAATTGACCCCAGGACTGTAATTTGGGCACTTTTGGTAGACCCCACTAGATCAAGCTAAATGCAAAATTTGGTAGCTCTAGGCCTTATGGCTAGGTACTGGAAGATTTCTTAAGTTGTCACTATGTACGCCCCTGTAAAACTTGTGACCCCTGCAGCGGGGCCAATTTTGACCCCACGGCTAAAATTTTGGCCCGCTTGGTAGAGGCCCACTAGATATGGCTACATGCAAAATTTGGTAGCTCTAGGCCTTATGGCTAGGTACAGGAAGATTTTTAAAGTTTTCTCTATATAAGCCTATGTAAAACTTGTGACCCCTGGGGCAGAGCCAATTTTGACCCCAGGCCTATAATTTGAAGAAACATGATAGAGGTCTACTACATAAAGCTACATGCCAAATTTGGTAACCCTACGCCTTATGGTTTCAGACAAGAAGATTTTTAAAGATTTCCAATATTTTTCAGTTTTGTTGCCATGGCAACCAGAGTTTTTGAAGGAATCAAATTCTTTCAAGAAATTCTGAAGAGGACCATGGCAGGATCATTTCTGTGAAGTTTCATGAAAATTGGATGGGTAGTTTCAGAGAAGAAGATGTTTGAAATAAAAGTTAACACACGGACGGACGGACGCACGGACTGACGCACGGATGGATGGACGCACGACGGACACCGGGCCATGACATAAGCCCGCTGGCCTTCGGCCAGTGGAGCTAAAAATGGCTATCATGGATCCATATTTATGTGATGGCATGATTGGTACAATGCACCATGGAGATGCATTAAGCCCCCTCTTGCCAGAGCATGGCTCATATGATTACTGTAAATTTTTATCTGAAGTGAACCAGCAATAGAAGGGCCATGATGGTCCTAGATTGTTTGCCTGAGGCCTTTCATCTTTGAGAGAATAATAATAACTTGAAACTCAAGCATCACATGCTGGTGCCAACGTTCTGCTGCAGTTGTTTGATTTTCAGTGAAAGTTGAAAAAGGGGCATAACTGTGTCAAAACACTTTGATGGCTACTTGCTATCGTTGTATAGATTTCCCTCTCAGTAATTAAGATCTTGTCCAAGATTGAAGCAATATCTTCAGTAATAACAGAGATGCTATAAAATATCAGTTTTCGCATCACGCAGGTTATGACACCTGGGTTATGACACCAAGGTTACTACGATACCTCAACGTTTTCTTCGAAACAGCCAAGCTAATAAAACTAAGATATCTTAAAGACCAGCATTCTAAGTTTGTACCTATGTGCAGAAAACATTACTTTTAGGTGGTACATCAGTTATTTTTAGTAACTGACCAAGTGACCTACTTTTCGACACAGGATGACCGATACTCCTACTCGGAAAAAAAATCAATCAAAGCAAACATTCTACAAGTTTCATGAGTTTTATACACAGAAGAATAAGCCCCTAGAATGGACACAAAGTTTTATATTCTCAAACTCTTTGAACTCTTCCGAGATATCAAGACATGTTATACTGGCAAAGATCTATGAAGATAAGGCTTAAAATTTAGCTACTGTACGGAGCATACATTGTTTTTCTGACACCTAGTCAAAGAATCTCTGTTTTGTCGTAAGATGACTTCTTTTAAACTTCTTTTTTAAAGCTTTATTTGCCACGTCAATCGGTATGTGAGGGTCTAGGCCATCCCCCAACATAACTTACAAATCGATGTTAGTAAATATTTTGTTAGTAGTACATATTCACAATATCATTATGTTAAAAAATTTCAAGGTCTTTTCTTTTACAAGTTTACCATTTCAAAATTTCAAATTTAACCAATTTACATATTAATTGATAAGCCAAACTAATGATCAAAAGGTCACAACAAAGCTTTTTTGTGAGATTCTATCCATCACAAAAATTATTACTAAGTTTCAGTAACATTACACTGTAACTGTTGCTTTAAGAGACTATACAGGGTTTTCCACAATACTTCTAGACTTTGAAAGACTTTGAAGAAAAAAAAAATCCCACAATTTTTTTAACCCAATAGAAATACCATTGTTTGGTCAACATTTGATTTGTTGTTTTCAGAGGCTTTCAATCTTGACAAGTCTTAAATTTTGTCGTGTGGGAATGCCATCTATCATAGAAAACTGCTTTTTCACAGGCAAACAGAGAAGAATATGTGAGAACCTTGTGTGAAAAGGTCAATAGTATGTCACAAGAAAATAACTCTTTTTACCATAAAGTTACTTGTATCACTTAACTCTTTACCAAATGAAAAAATTTTAGACTAGGTCAAATTGAAAGCATTTGCAGACAACAAATTTAGTGTAGCTTAAATAGTGATTTATGTATTGGATAGGTTAGAAAACATTGTGGGAAAAGGAGAAAATGCTGGTTACCAGCATTTTCTCCTTTTCCCACAATGTTTTCAAAAGGCTTCTTTCCCAGGGGCGTCAAAAGGCGGCATTGTGCAGTAAAGGGTTAAGTGTGGCTCAGATGACTGAATTTGTCTTTTTTAGGATAGAAAACATTGTGGGAAAAGCAGAAATGTTAGTTACCAGCATTTTCTCCTTTTCCCACAATTATTTTCAAAAGGCTTCTTCCTCAGAGTTGTTAAAACTCTGAATTGAGTGGTAAAGGGTTAAACAAGACTGAGGGGATACTTGTCACATACTGAAAATTATTGAGTACAGGTCTACTGGTTTCTAATGTTCAATAAAGTAGGCTCACTTCACTGCTGAAAGATAATACCAATGGGGACACCTCTTTAACCCTGTACCACACAATGCTTACTTTGGATGACCCTGAGAAAAAAGACTTTTGAAAACATTGTGGTAACAAGCATTTTCTCCTTTTCCCACAATGTTTTCTACTCTAACAGACTACTTCCACAATTTTAGCCTCATTTAATTTGGCCTCTGCATACACTTTGGGTTTAGACAGGTCTGAAATTTTGTCACGTTGTAAAAAATTCAGGTAAGAATTTTCAGATAAATTCTGCCTCAAAATAACGTCTTAACCCTTTGTGCACAATGACGCCTTTTGACGCCCCTGGGAAAGAAGCCTTTTGAAAACATTGTGGGAAAAGGAGAAAATGCTGGTAACCAGCATTTTCTCCTTTTCCCACAATGTTTTCTAGCCTTCCAAAAACAAACTTCAATCTTTGAATCACATTCATTTTGTCGTCTGCAAATGCTCTCAATTTGGACTACGGTAGTCTAAAATCTTTTGGTTTGGTGAGAAACCCTTTTATCAGTGTTGAATATCTGTATCTTGCGATGATGTTTTTGAAGTCATTTGCTGGAAAATATGTTTCAAGGAGTAACAAGTAACGTCTAACACTCTATTAGACAACAAAATTTTATACCTGTTCCAAATTGAAGGAATCACAAGCAATACATTAAATCTGGCTCAAATGATGAGATCTATTAACTCTGAACCAAACACAAAATTCTAGACCTGTCAAAATTGAAAGCATTTGCAGAAGCCAAATCAAGGGTGACTCAAATTTTGAAATTTATGTTTAAACGGGTAGAAAATAATGCCAAAATGCTGGTTACCAGCATTTTCTCCATTTCCCACAATGTTTTCAAGTCTTTTTTCTCAGGTCTGTTAAAAGTCCGGAGAGTGTGTTAAATGCTAATTAGCAGAATTTTCTCCTTTTCCTTCAATGTTTATAAGAGCTTTCTACATTAGATCTTTTTAAAAAGTCTAGATTGTTTAGTAAAGAGTACAATAGATCCAATGTGAATTAACTTACCGGTTTGTAATTTCTGTTTCGAAGCTTTTCGTTCTAAAGGCTTCTTTTCCAAGGGTTCAGATTGTGGTCCAGGTGTTTTTTGTGTGGACGGAGCTGGTGGAGGCGGTGTGGGTGCCGGCTTCTCTGTCTTTGGCGACGGGGGTGGGGGCGGTTTCGAGCTTTTCTCCTTGACCTCTGGTGCTTTTGGGGGTGCTGGCATTATTTTAGGAGCAAACTGTGGAATTGGTACAGGTGCTGGTAAGCTAGAGGTCACCTTCAGCGAAAAAAGATTTTTTTTTTCCAATAGAAATTCAGCTCTGATGTACTTGCAAGGGCTTTTTGTTATTGGAGCAGAGATCATATGAAAGCATTACGGCATTAACTTGCAGGGTTGTTTTTGTTCTTTGGGCAGAAAACATAATTATAAAAACATTATTGCATTAACTTGGGGCAGAAAACATGTGAAAGCATTATTGCATGAACTTGCAGGTTTTATTTTGGCAAAAAACATAATTATGAAAGCATTTTTGCATAAAATCTCAGCAGGCTTTTTGTTCTTGGGGCAAAAACATATAAAAGCATTATTGCATTATCTTTCAGGGTTTTTTGGGGTTTTTTTTTTTGTTGTTCTTAGGGCAGAAAACATAATTATGAAAGCATTATTGCATCAAATTGCAGTTTTATTGGTTCTTGGGGCAAAAAAACATACCGGTAATAATGAAAGCATTTTTGCATTAACTTGAAGCGGGCTTTTTGTTCTTTGGGGCTGAAAACATAATTGTGAAAGCATTATGGCATTAAGAAAACAGTATTACTGAGATGCCAATCCTTGGATGCAGATGCCTCTTCAGTGGAAATTTGCAAAAATGGGCATAACTGTGTCAAAAAATATTTTGAGAGTTCCCTGCCTTTCTATGGGTTCCCCTTTTGATAGTTAACAACTTGCCCAAATCTCAAGTAAATATCTTTAACTCTTTACCAAATGACAAAATTATAGAGATGTCCATGATGAAAACATTTGAGCTGTGCTCTGTTAAAAAGGGGGCTTAATGCATCTGCGAAAAGTATCGGCCCAGCTCAGGCTGACCTGCGCCGAAACTTTTTGCTATTGGTCCATTTTCTGTATGACCATTCTACCTCATGAGTCAGTGTTTAACAAAAGGTGGATACTACAAATCCATAATTAGGAGATGATTTGCTTGGTATCATGCATCAAGCCCCCTTTTGCCAGAGCACGACTCATTTATAGACAGTACTATAAATGAGACTCAAAATGTGTTTTTGAAACTGTAGAAAACATCATGGGAAAAGGTGATATGACAATACCTTTGAGGTTTCTTTGAACAAATCTGAGCAAAAAATTGCTCCTAATATAATTCAATATCAGGAATTGAATTGGTACAGATTTGTCTGTTTGATTGTATGGTATTTAACACTGTCTTCAACACTATACCAGTTATATAGTGGCAGCGAGTGCAGTGATCCATGCTTTTCTGGAATTTCTTTTACCAGTGCTGCCGAGTCCTGGTAGCTCAGTCGGTAGTGTACAGGACTTGAGAACAGGAGGTTGCTGGTTCGATCTCAGGCTTGGCCAATTTCTGTCCGAGGACTGATGATAGTCATTGCAACAGGATTCATTCCTCTCCCATCCCTGAACATTGTATCGACAATTGTTATGTGGGAATGCACCCAGTGGCTTGGAAAGAATAATTATTGTGCTGAGTACTGGTAAATGAAACTCCAGGAAAGCATGGATAGGTGCATTGGCAGCCAAGATATAACTGAAATAATGTTGAAAACATCATTAAACACCATAAAATCAACCAATCAATTTCACCAGTGCTTTGAACAATGCTCTTCCCAAGCCACTGGCTGCTTTCCCACATAACATTGTCAAAACAATGATCAGAGGTGAGAGAGACATGAATCCTGTTTGCAATGACTATCATCAATCCGTGGAAAGAAATTGATATACCTATACAAACATGCTTACACATTGTCCAGCCTATCTTATTGCATTCATTAACCCTTTACCACACAATTCCGAGTTTTAACGACCATGTGAGATGAGAATTTTGAAAACATTGTGGGAAAAGTAGAAAATGCTGATAACCTGCAATTTTTCCTTTTTCCCCACAATGCTTTTTCTAACCTTTCTGAAACAAATCCAATCATTTGAGCCACATTTAATTTGTCGTCTGCAAATGCTTTCAATTTGCATCAGACTGAAATATTGTCCTCTGGTAAAGGGTTAACTCTTTACCAAATAACAAAATTGTAGACTAGTCCAAACTGAAAGCGTTTGCAGACGACAAAATAAATGAAACTGAAAAAATGAAAAATGTTTTAGGAAGGGTAGAAAACATTGCGTGAAAAGGAGAAAATGCTGGTTACCAGCATTTTCTCCTTTTCCCACAATGTTTTCAAAGCCATTTTTCTGAAGGTCATCAAAAGTCGGGATTGTGTGGTAAAGCGTTAAAGCGAGGGTTTCTTGTCAGCCACTGATAATGAGTCACTTACCTGGTTAGATTTCACGCTTTTGAGCTGCTTATACAGTTCCGACTTCTCCATATTTTCCATCAGAAGTTTATCCTCACTAAACAAAACCTTCTGGACATTATGCGAGCCCCCTGTAGACCCGGTACTCAGCTTGGCAACATGTGTCAGATTCTGATGCTTGCAACACAGCCATACTATCTTACCACTGGGAAGTCTACACCTGTAGTGAACAATATGGAGGTCAGTCGTTTATTTCCATCTTAGCCGTTTACGAAATAATTCCCTGTTTTGATGATGTTGTGAAAGAAGGCCGCTGATGACATGAATGGAAAAGAAAACAAAAAAAGTTGGTAACCAGCATTTTCTCCTTTTCTCAAATAGTTTTCTTGCCTTTCAAAAACAAATGCCATTATACTGTGTATGAGCTAAGTCTAATATGTAGTTTGAAAATGTATTCCATTAGAACTAGTCTAAAATTTTGTCATCTGGTAGGAGGTTAACCCCAGTGTGCTTTGCACAAGTTATGTCACTTTTGCAGACAGAATAGATTAACTCTTTACCACACAACAAAATTTTAGACCAGCCCAAATTGAAAGTGTTTGCAGACAACAAATAAAATGGGGTACAAACGAAAGTATCTATCTTTGAGATTGTTGAAAACACAGTGGGAAAAGAAGAAAATGCTGGTTACCAGCATTTTCTTCTTTTATCACAATGTTTTCAAAAGCCTTCTTTTTCAGGGTCGTTAAAACTCGGGATTGTGTGGTAAAAAGTTAAGATTAGACTACACAGATAGTGCAGTCTGTTTTTAGCACTACAGTCTCTGATACTCTGTACCCTGAAAAAAGTAACCCTAAAAATTCCGATACTTATTTTTCCTATTGTACTGGGTACAAAATTACAAAATTTACAATAATTTTGATGAAGAAACAAGAGCACAACAAACAGGTTCCAAAACTCAGCAGCAGTTGCCTTTTCATGTGTACAGGGCATGTTTGATTCCAACCGTGCTACTTAACCCTTTACCACACAATCCTGACTTTTAACAACCATGAGAGAGAAGCCTTTTGAAAACATTGTGGGTAAAGGAGAAAATGCTGGTAACCAGCATTTTCTCCTTTTCCCACAATGCTTTCTACCCTTCCAAAACCAGATTTCAATCTTTCAGTTACATTTATCTTGTTGTCTGTGAATGCTTTAAACTTAAACTAGTCTAAAATTGTGTTGTTTGGTAAAGAGTTAAACAGAAAAGGGGCATTACTGTACAAAAAATATTTAGAGTGTCACCTGCCCTATTGGTTTGGGGTCACCTTTTGAAAGTTGAAAAACTAACTCAAATATACAGTAAATACAATGTATCTTCATTAATGGCAGAGATACTGGAAAATGTCAAAATTTTGTGTGACAACATCAGTGACAAGGATGAAATAGACAACTATGCAGACAAAATCCCCCATCAGTGAAGCAGCACAATGAGAGAATGGTAATAATTTTCAATACAAAGATTACCTGTGACCTTGACCCTTGATCCATGTGACCTAAACACAAAAGGGCAACTCCTTGGGTCATGAGCAACAATTTTATAAAGTTTCAGGGTCCTAGGTCAAACAGCTACAGTAGGATCCTAGGTCAAACAGCACGGGAACGATTTTCAAAGTTCACCTGTGACTTTGACCTTTGACAAATTTCACTCAAAAACAATAGGGCACTTCCTTGTGTCATGAGGAACACTTGTATAAAGATTAAGGGTCTTGGGTCAAATAGCTTTCAAGTTAGGGCACGGACAAGAAAACAAAACAGACAGATGGACAGATGGATGGACAGATATGGTGAAACCAATATACCCCCCTCTACTTCGTACGTGGGGGTGATAATAATAGAGCAATGACAATACCAACATAATTGCTTTGAATAAAGCCATGGTAAACATGTTGACAAACAAAAAATTGCTTTTTTAAAACTAGTTCTCAATCTGTCATGTTTTCCAAAGCCTTTGAAGAAGTTATGTAGATAGAGAAGTCACCTCCTCTGAGAAATTTCTCTTTTTGTTGTCTTGTTTTTCAACACATTCAATGCACATAAGTCAAACAGTGTTTACATATTACAGTGCAACATACTTTCTTACCTTGACAGACAACTCACAAACTCCGAAGCTTCATCTGCGGACAATTCAGATCTCAGATGCATCATGGCTCCAATAAAATCTAGGTTACTCTCCGATTCCTTCAAAAAAAGTATGCAAGGTTAATTCATCATTTCCTGCCGTTTTCAGTATGTCGCAGCACTCTGAAGGGAAATTTAATTTCATAAGCCTACTTGATACATGAGACCATGAAACTATAAAATTTCACTTCAATACACATTAGAATGGTAAAACTTTGCAGCATGATAAATTCATTGTCCCCTCAGTTTGCAGGACACTTGGAAACTTGGTCATGGCTGTGGCGAATCATGTCACCACCTCGCCTTAGGCTTGAGCAACATAATTTGCCACAGCTGTAAACAAGTTTCCAAGAGCCCTGCCACCTGACTAGACAACCTATATTGTCTATTTTGAAAGCATTTTCAGACAATAAAGTAATTTTGGCTCCTATAGTGAAGTTCGACTTTGAAAGGGTAGAAAACACGGCTGGAGAAAGAAACTGCTTGAGACCAGCATTTTCTCGTTTTCCTGCGATGATTTCAAAAGGCCTCTATCTCAAGATTGTGAAGACTTGGGAATATGTAATAAAGGATTAAGAAAAACTGCCGAAATATAAAAACACTGATAACAGCTTACAGATCTTATCCAGGCCTGATAAGCCTCTCCTTTGCCATTCTTGCCCCCAGTAAAACAGTTCAGTTTGATAGGGCTCTGTTTAAGGATGGAATATATCCTGTATAGATAAGGGGCCACATTCTTCAAATATGTCTCCAGCTGTTCATGGTTCCTAAATGCCAGGGGATACTTCTCATCACATAAATGCCATCCCTGTCGAAAAATTTAGAGTATATAAATACAATCAAGTTATTCGCCATGTTTGAGTAGAGCAGTAAACTGGATGAGTACACGGCAGAACTAGTCTTATATTTTAGATAAAGCCAGAGGTGAGTCAAAATTATAGACTGTTCCATGGGGTACACATTAACCATTACCCTGTCTTATCTAAATTATCGACAATAACAGCAATGCATTATGTTGCATTATTTGAAATTAAATAGGACTCACACAGCCAGGACTAAGTGACTGAGTAGCAGAGAGTGTAGAGCAAGATAAGACTACAGGTACATGCAGGCTGATCTTGCATTACACTCTCTGCAAATCACAAAGTGGTCAGGAACTGCAGGATAAGGGTTAGAATGAATTCAGCCTTTTACCCAAGCATGTTCAACGACCTCTTTATTTCGCAGATACATCATTCTGACTTCACTTCACTTTATCCTGCTAATTAAGTGACATAAAATTTTTCAAGCCAACAGTAAAAACCCAAATTCTTTTATTTCATAGGGATTTTTTTTTTTTTTTGTGTGTGTGTGTGTGGGGGGGGGGGGGGGGGGGGGGGGAGGGGGGAAAATGTCTCGTTATCACACAGTGTAGATTCAAGATCAGAACGTGCAGCCTGATCTTGATCTACACTGTCCGCAAAAGGTCAGTGAGACACACTTAGCAGCCAAAGGGTTAAATGACAAATATGTGAATTGTTTCATTAAATTAGAATTTGAAAACAGAACAAAGATAGGCAATCTGCTCTCACAGACAATACCATACTTACAAAGGAGACAACTCTTCCATGTAAGTAACAATTCAGAACTCTAGCCTCATTCTGGAAAATCCAAGTTCCAGACTCTAAAACATCCAATACTGATTTGCCTATTTTCAGCAGGTAGTATTTAAGGGATCTTATTGGTCAGATCATTATAACATGGGTGTGAAAGTAAAATTTTACCTTTTTTGGCAAAACATTTTTTGGCAGACAGAACTTTGAAACAGCAATAATTGGCTTTTTGCCCTTGACTGGAAATTTTAATGTAATTCATTTTGCAGTATACCAGGTAAAAGACGCTGGACTACAAAATGGTTAGCCTGGCAGCTCAGTAGGTATGGTACAGGAATTGAAACCAGGGGGGGTCGCCGTTTTGATTCCCAAGTGCTACCAATTTCTTTCCCAGGATTGATGATGTTACGGCAACAGGAATGTTTAGATGATATTAACCCTTTCCCAAACAACAAATTTTGGACTGGTCCAAATTAAAAGAGTTTGCAGACGACAGTTTTAAATTTGATGAAAACGACAGAAAGGTCTCAAAAAGGGTAGAAAACACTCATTACGAGCAATTTCTCCTTTTCCCACAGTGTTTTCAAAAGACTTGTACTGCAGATACATGAAAACCAGGGCTTGTTTAGGAAAGGGTGAAGCAAAAAAGCAGTCATTGGTCTTGGAAAGAAAAATGTGCACAGTGCAGGCAAAAGAAACTCTAAGAAAGCATGGACAGATGCCATCGCTGCTGCAATATTGCTGAAATATGAGTACTGCGTGCAGGAGTCAATGCTCGGCAGTTGCTTTTAGGATAGATTGACTTTCTGTGAAAATTTTCAGTCAAAATAGGGGCATAATTGTGTCAAAATATTTTAATGGTTACCTGCCCTTGTTGTATGGGTTCCCTTTAATAGTTAACTAGTCTAAGTCTGAAGTAAATATCTTCAGCAATGACAAGTTTCTGCACCCAAGACAACACACAAGATGACAAGGCTATGACAACACCTTGACCACTTCTTCAAAAACAGTCAACTAAAATTGTTGCAAATGGCATAAAACATCATACAAGCAAAGAAAGAGTACTACACGCTGTTTTTTTTTTTACCACTTACCTCTTCATGTTCACATAACACGCGGACACAAAAACTCTCTCTCGACCAGTCCTCTATGTCATCATCAAAAACACTCTCATCCACCTGTGGATCAAAGGACAGAAAGTATCAACCATTCACAAACAATCCTGTGTAAAGAGGTTTTTTGAAAACCTTGTGGAAAAAGCAGAAAATGCTGGCAACTAGCATTTTCTCTTTTTCCCACAATGCTGTTTACCGTTACATAAGAAATCCCACCATTTCAGACAGGTTTAATGTGCTCTCTGCAAATTGTTTCCATCTGGACAAGTCTAAATCATTGCTGTTTGGCAACCATTTAGACTTGTGAGTGCAAAGGTCCGCTTCAACTCATTCTTGTAGAAAGTGTGGATCAAATTCAAACTACACCAAACATGAGGTTTGATCAATTTTTGCTCAATTTTTGCAATACATTCTGACCAAAACAGCCCTGATTAGCCAACACTTAGCTATTTACCTGGCGATTGCATAAAAAATATCTGTCAAATATCCCCTATGTAAGTTAATGTTTACTGAAATTCAAAAACTGGGATCTCTTCTACTGTCTTCAAAATAGTTTCGTCATGATTATTCATGGGGCAAATTAACAGACCAACGTACAGGGTGAAAATGACCACTTTTGTTGTGCTCTCGAGAGAAAGGATATACTAACCTGTAACCTATCTCTAGATCTTGATGCAGATTTCGGACGGAGTGTTTTTCTTGATTTTGAGACAGACTTCTTTAAATTAGATTCTCTTCCGTCTTCCCCTGGACCTCCAGAGGCTAAAAGTAAACATGTAAGAGAGCTGATGTTACTTATTTCTTAACCCTTAACCCTTTCCCAAACAAGCCCTGGTTTTCACATGTCTGCAGTACAAGTCTTTTGAAAACACTGTGGGAAAAGGAGAAATTGCTCGTAACGAGCAATTTCTCCTTTTCCCACAGTGTTTTCTACCCATTTGGAGAACTTTCTGCCGTTTTCATCAAATTTAAAATTGTGTCTGCATACTCTTTCAATTTGGACCAGTCTAAAATTTGTCATTTGGGACAGGGTTAACCACACAATCCCAAGTTTTAACAACCCTGAAAAAGAAGGCATCTGAAAACATTGTGGAAAGAGGAGAAAATGCTAGTAACCAGCATTTCCTCCTTTTCCCATACTGTTTTCTACCCTATCAAAGAAAGAAACCATCATTTAAGTCACATTTAATTTGTCGTCTGCAAATGTTTTCAATTTGGTCTAGTCTAAATTATGTCATTTGGTAAAGGGTTTACTCTTTACCACATGACAAAATTTTGGGCATGTCCAAATTCAAAGCATTTGCAGGCAACAAATTAAATGTGCCTCAAAATATGAAGTTTGTTTCTGGAAGGATAGAAAACATTGTGGGAAAAGAAGAAAATACTGGTTACCAGCATTTTCTTCTTTTCCCACAATGTTTTTAAAAGCCTTCTTTCTCCAGGTTGTTAAAACCCAGGATTATGTGGTAAAGGTTTAATCAGATCGACTAAACTTTACACCAGTCCATATGAAATCTCTTGTGCATGACAAATTCTGATGACACTCAAATAAGAAAAAAACAAAACAATTACTTAGTCACATGACCACAATGTTTTCTACCCTGTAACCTTTTATAACACGACAAAAGTTTAGACCCATACAAATTGAAAGCATTTGCAGACGACAATATCTATGTGGTTGAAATTATACAAATTTTCTTTGAAAGGGTAGAAAACATTGTGGGAAAAGGAGAAAATGCTGGTTACCAGCATTTTCTCCTTTTCCCACAATGTTTTCAAAAGGTTTCTTCCTCAGGGTCGTTAAAAGTTGGGATTATGTGGTACAGGGTTAAAAGACAAATCCTGCCATAGATGTCACATTCAATTTTTGTCTGCAAATGCTTTGAAAATGCAAAAGTCTAAAATATAGTTGTGTGGGCACAGGTTAAGATACATGTGATCTTGACTGTTATAGTCAATTATTCATCAGAGCACAAAATTCTAGACTCATCAAAATTGAAAGCATTTGCCAACAACATAGTCTGACTCAAACGATCTGATTTGTCTTCAATAGGGTTGGAATCAATTTGGGAAAAGAAGCATAATGGGTACCAGAATTTTCTCAATTGCCCATGTCGTTCTCCAGAGACATCCTCCTTAGGGCCATTAAAATGTGGGATTGTGTGGTAAAGGGTTTAAATAAATAAGCAGTGCTCTGGCAAAAGGGGGCTTAATCCATCTCAATGATCCATTATACCAAGCTAGACATCGCCTTATCATGGCTCCATAAAAACCATTTTGACAAACAACCGACTGAATCATGGGGGCAGAATTATCCTATGGCATGCGGGAAATTTAAAGATGGCGAAAAGTTTCGGCCCATGACAGCCTGCGTGGACTGCGCAGGCTGGCATGGGTCGATACTTTTCGCAAATGCATTAAGCCCCTTTTTCACAGAGCATGGCTCAAATATAATCTTTATTGTAACTGTTAAGACATTACCTGACTTGATGAAGTCCACTAGAATCAACCTCGGTAGAGGGTTCAAGTCCTTCGTACTGATTGCCCCAATGACATGTCGCATAAACTTTCTCTGAATTAGCTCATACTCCTCCTGGAATGAGATGAGAAAGTGGAATTTATTGACAAAATTATCCCCACCCCCCATAAATTTTATGCATTAATGAAATTTTGGTGTGGAAACTAAGATCAGGCTGCATTCAAAGACCTAAAATAAATGAATGATTGTATGTCTTGTATACATATCTTGCTCTTTCCTACAGACGATAAACGAACATTATAATTTGTATTTAGATATATCTATATTTTAACTCTTTACCACACAATCCCGGCTTTTCACAACCCTGAAAGAGAAGGCTTTTGAAAACTTTGTGGGAAAAGGAGAAAATGCTGGTAACCAGCAATTTCTCCTTTTCCCACAATGTTTTCTAGCCTATCAAAGACAATTTACATCATTTAATTCACACTGAAATTGTCGTCTGCAAATGCTTTCAATTTGGACCAGTCTACATTTTTGTCGTTTGGTAAAGACTTAAAAAGGATATTTCAAAGTTGTCTAATGCCGATTCGTTCAGAGTGGTAAGTAATTAATGCATGTACAAAATGCTAAAATAGTTATGTTGCTAAAGAATAGATGAAAAAAGTAAGCCATGCTCTGGCAAAAAGGGGCTTAATGTATCACACTGGCCACATTTTTTTAAGGACCGACTGAATCAAGAGGTAGACTATTCCTTGGACGTACAGAAAATTGACCAATGGCAAAAAGTTTCAACTAAGACCTAGGTCGATACTGTTTGCAGATGCATTAAGCCCCCTTTTTACACAGCATGGCTCAAGTGTAATACCTGATAAGCAATTGAAGACGATTGCTCCTCTTTCTTCTCCTCCTTCACTTCTTGTAGCAGTTTGGCCTTATTATCTTTCTTTTTGGGTTTGGAATTTTTGGTAAGCTCCATATTTACCATAGTGTCTTTGATATATTTGACGAGAGTTTTACATCCTTCAGAATTCTCTCGTTGCAAGTGCACCTCTGGGGATCTGGATCTTCTCAAAAGCATTGCAACCTTCAGATATATAATCCATTCAATGATATTCACCACGAGAATCATTTCTTTCATCACACACTTTCTCTCTTTTATTCAGGCATGGAAGCAGTTTGATCTTTAACAATCATCTTCAACAAAATTTCTATTTCTATCTTTTTACTTGACGACAAAATTTAAGAAAATCAGCCAAATGATGTTGGGTCTATATTTTAAAGGTAGAAAACACTGTGGAAAAGGGATAAATGCTGCTTTTCAGCATTTTCTCCTTTTCTCACATTGTTCCCAAAAGCCTTCTTGCCTAGCTTTGTTAACTCTTTACCACACAATCCCAACTTTTAATGACCCTAAGATAGAAGCCTTTTGAAAACTTTGTGGGAAAAGGAGAAAATGCTGGTAACCAGCATTTTCTCCTTTTCCGACTATGTTTTTAAAAGTCCTCTTATTCAAGGTCTGGATTGTGTGGTACATGGTTAAATAAATGGAAATATCCATGAACCCTTTACAACACAATCCCAAGTTTTAACTACCCTGAGAAAGAAGCCATTTGAAAACATTGTTAGAAAAGGGGAAAATGCTGGGAACCAGCATTTTCTCCTTTTCCCACAATGTTTTCTACCCTGACAAAAACAAATTCTATCATTTGGCCCACATTTAAATTGTCGTCTGCAAATGCTTTCAATTTGGACAAGACTAAATTTTTGTCGTGTGGTAAAAATTTAATCAAACACTCTTGAAAGTTCAGTATTTGCTTTGAAATAGTAACAAGCTAAAATTGTACCTCAGTCTCTTTCCATTCATTTCCTTGTCCAACAATGGCCGCCACTACAGGAAGTTCTAGATTCAAAATTCCAAACCGTAATTCCATCATACAATTATCTGATTCAGCATACTGAAATAGAATGGATTTCCTATTCCAAAATATATCAAATTATATTCCCCACCCCCTCAAAAAAAAGTATACTGTTGTTTGGCCCTTCAAATTTTAGACTAGTCCAAATTTAAAGCATTTGCAGACAATAATTTACATTTACTCCAATAACAATTTGTCTTTGGTTGGGTAGAAAATATTGTTTAAAGAGAAGAAAATGCTGGTAACTAGCATTTTTTTTCTTTTCCCACAATGATTTCAAAAGCCTTCTTCCTTGCATCCTCTTTAACCCAGTTCTGATGTATTCCGTAAACTACATTCATCGCCCCTGGGTTATCTTGCATATGTTTTCTCGTTCTCCTGAATTATTCATGAGGCATTTTGATTGGTAATCTCAGTTTTTTAGTGAGAAAATTTAATCTATATTTATAAACCATAGGCCATCATTTCAATTTTACCTTGTCTACAACCAATCAAATCGATGAATGTAGTTTACGAAATACGTCGGAACTGGGTCAACGAGAATGACATCACCCCTGCTACATACCCCTATGAACTGTAACAGCACGCTGTATTTCTGAATATTTGCTTTTGTATACAGGGATTTGTAATGTCTGCCGTGGATTGTCGTAAGGCAAATGCCACAGATGGAAGGCCCACTGCCGGCCGCCATATTCATTGATAATGATGTGGATTTTACCCAGTTTATTCACAGTAACGGAAGAAATGTGATTTTCCTCCACTACAAGAGAGTATCGTTATGTTATCGACAATTCGATTGGCTACTGGATGTAATTTGCAATCTTATGAATATTCATAGAAACGATGGTTTCACAACTGAATGTCCCAGGGGTGATGAATGGTAATACTTCGCACCTGGGTTAACGAGGGTGTCTTCCTTGGGGTCATGAAATTTCGGGATTGGGTAATAAATGTTTAAACCTTACCTCATCCGATATACAAGCCAACATAACTTTACTGTTCCTGATGCCGTTAGCCATATCTCTGAAAATGCCTTTCTGCAAAATAATGAAAAAAAAAATACAGTTAGCATAAAAGTAATTATCTTTCATTAACCCTTTACTGTACAATGCTGCCTTTTGACACCCCTGGGAAAGAAGCCTTTTGAAAATATTGTGGGAAAAGGAGAAAATGCTGGTAACCAGCATTTTCTCCTTTTCCCACAATGTTTTCTACCCTATCTAAGAAAAGTTGAACCATTTGAGCCACACTGAAATTGTCGTCTGCAAATGCTTTCAATTTGGACAAGGCTAAAATTTTGTCGTCTGGTAAAGGGTTAAATTAACGCTTTCCAAGACAAAAAATGTTTATATTTCTAACTATTGAATGCATGTGTAGAAAACAACCAAATGCTCAAATGATTCAATTTGTCTGCAAAGGATAGCAAATATTGTGGAAACTAGAGAAAATACTTGTTCTGTTTCCCTACAGTGTTTCTGTATCATCCAACAAATCATGTATTTTCCTTTCTTTCAAGTTTCTGACCCATCCCCCGTAGTGCAGACAGTACAGCACTGGACTTGAGAACAGGAGGTCACATTCAAATTCCCTGCTCCCCAACTTTCTGAGGACTGATGATAGTCACTGCAACAGGATTCATTCCTCTCTCATCTCTGATCAATGTTTTGATACCTGTGAGAAAGCAGCCAGTGGCTTGGGAAGAACATTGTGTTAAACACTGGTAAATACAAACTCAAAAAAAAAAATGCATAGGTACATTGGCTGCCAAAATAACAGAAATAATCGTGAAAACAGCGTTAAACACCATAGACAGATAGATACATACATACATACATAGAAACAAACAAACAAACAAACAGACAATCAATCAATCTTCCAAATTTTGATAGCTGTCATCGACCAACAGGATGGAGATAAGGACAGGATTATTTCAGTATGATCCCAAAATCACGGGAGCCATGCTCTGTGATAAGGGGGCTCAACACATCTGTGAAAAATATCGACCCAGATCTGCCTGAAACCCTTTGCTATTTGTCAATTTTCTGTATGTCCAAGGACTAGTCTAACTCATGATTAACTCTTTACCACACAATCCCGACTTTTAACGACCCTAAAAAGGAAGCCTTTTGAAAACATTGTGGGAAAAGGAGAAAATACTGGTTACCAGCATTTGCTCCATTTCCCACAATGTTTTCTACCAATTCCATAACAAATTTCAATTTTTAAATCACATTTGTCATCTGAAAATGCTATCAATTTGGACTAGTCTAAAATGTGGTAAAGAGTTATGTCGGTTGTTAAAAAAAGTGGATATTATAGTATGTGACGGCTTGCTTGGTATAATGCATTAGAGAGATGCATTAACCCTTTCCCAAACAAGCCCTGGTTTTCACGTGTCTGCAGTACAAGTCTTTTGAAAACACTGTGGGAAAAGGAGAAATTGCTCATAACGAGCAATTTCTCCTTTTCCCTCAGTGTTTTCTACCCTTTTTGAGACCTTTCTGCCATTTTCATCAAATTTAAAATTGTCGTCTGCAAACTCTTTCAATTTGGACCAGTCCAAAATTTGTCGTTTGGGAAAGGGTTAAGCCCTCTTTTGCCAGAGCACGGCTCATTTGTTTTACTAGGGTAGAATAAATATAGGCTAATATTGGTCAGACAAGAAAGTAAATGTATCAAATAAACTGTAAATACAGGTCAGGTACCTGTATCAAATAAACTGTAAATACAGGTCAGGTACCTGTATCAAATAAACTGTAAATACAGGTAAGGTACCTGTATCAAATAAACTGTAAATACAGGTCAGGTAACTGCTGTAATGGCAGTAAAATATCAACTTACCTTTTCTCGACCAACATACTCAATATCTATCCAACAATTAAGACCATTTTCTTGTAACTGGTTTTTCAAAGTTCTAGGGTCTGCCCACCCGAGGGCAGCAGGTAGATGTTTCCCTGATTTCTCCTGTGCGTCATGCGAGTTACTCCAACAGTAACTCAGGAAAATCTCAGGTGGAGTATCTTCATCCTGTGATAGAGTAGATATAAATCAATCAGATTACAGACCAACCTGTATTATCTCTATGTGAGACAACAAAATTTTGACTTGTTCAAACTGAAAGTGTTTAGAGAAAAAATTAAATGCAACTCAAATGATATGATTGTCTTTGAAAGGGAAGTAAATGTTGTTGGAAAAGCAGAAATACTGGTTACCAGCATTTTCTCGTTTTTCCCCAATGTTTTCAAAAGCTATCTTCTTCAAGATTGTTCAAAGTTGGGATTACATAGTAAAGGCTTATATCTTTACCACATGATCCAGTTTTAATGACCCTGACGAAAACGACTTTTGAGAGCATTGTGGGCCAAGTAGAAAATGCTGGTAACCGGTATTTTCGTCTTTCACACATTTTCTACTCTCTCAAAGAAAATTTCATCGTTATTGCCACGTTTAATTCATTTTCTGCAAATGCTTTCAATTTAGAGATTATGACATTTGTCTTTGACAGGGTAAACAACAGTGTCGAAAAAAAAAGATAATGCTGGTTGCCAGCATTTTCTCCCTTTCCCACAATGTTTTCAAAAGCATTTTCCCCAGGGTTATTAAAACACAGGATAGTGTGGTAAAGGGTTACATTGTACTTAGTGCTCTATGTATTAAAATTTCATTGTAAGTTGTTTTAAATTGAAAAGTACAACATCTATACATAATGAAGTAAGAAAGAGTTGATTTAAAGTTATCCAACGTTTTGCCATTTAGCATCCTGAAGAATTCAATGTCTGCCTGTCTCAGGAATACAATTTTAGGGTTTTTTGTTTTTTTTAAATTATATATATGTTGTTAGAATTTCAGAAAGTCTGAATTACCTTTCTTGTTTGGAGTATTTTTTCTTCCAACCATTTATGCAGCTCCTCTCTTCGACCTCCTTCCACAACGTATCGATGCATTGTCTTAGCCATGAGTTTTCTCTGAAATTCACATCATGGGCTATCAATTTCTTCGTACTTCACATTCTATTTTTCTCAGAGCCACCATAGCACAATGGGTAGGTGGTCCATATCCCTAGCTTGGCCAATTTCTCTCCAAGGACTAATGAAAGTCATTCAACAGGATTCATTCCTATCTCACCGCTGATCATTGTTTCGATGATGGTTATGTGGGAAAGCAGCCAGTTGCTTGGGAAGAATATTACATGCACAGTACTGGTAAAATGAAACTAAAAAAAAACATGGTTAGATACATTGGCCACCATTATATAACTGAAAATAATTTTGAAAACATTGTTCAACACCATACCATCAATCTATCAATCAATCAGTCCTCAAATACGGTTCAACCTGTTTTAACCCTTTCCCAAACAAGCCCTGGTTTTCACGTGTCTGCAGTACAAGTCTTTCGAAAACACTGTGGGAATAGGAGAAATTGCTCGTAACGAGCAATTTCTCCTTTTCCCACAGTGTTTTCTACCCTTTTTGAGAACTTTCTGCCATTTTCATCAAATTAAAATTGCCGTCTGCAAACTCTTTCAAGTTGGACCAGTCCAAAATTTATCGTTTGGGAAAGGGTTAAGCAAGCACTTCAGGGTTACACAAAATGTGCTTGCCTAAGACAGGCACTTGCTTAATATTTAACCCATCACCACACGGAAACAAGTTTTGACATAGAAACCTTTTGAAAACATTGCGAGAAAGCAGATAATGCTGGTTACCAGCATTTTTTCCTTTACCCAAAATGTTTTCAAAAGGCCTCTTCCTCGAGGTCGTTTAAACTCTGGATTGTGTGGTAAAGGGTAAATAGAGGTGGCCTCTGTGGTCTACAAAACAAACACAGGAAATACAAACCTCCTGGTTCCCCAGCTTCATGCCTAGATCTTTATTCATCCATTCCATACTCTCGCCCAGAACCACAGTTATAATTTCCTTATTCATGGTTTCCTTTGCATACAGAAACATATCCCGACATTTTGTGTCTCTTTCAAATTCATCTGAGATGAGGGCAATTAGAACCTTGCAGTGTTTAAAGGCAGTTGTCAGGTCCACGGAACTCACTGTGTCCATGTTGTCTGCAAACCAGCTGGAAAAATATACAATGTATCAAATAATTCTTGATTAGAGACCGTTTTGCATCCGCTCATTACAAACCTTTTTACATTTTTACCTTTTACCTTACAATCCAAAGTTTCAACGACCCTGGGAAAGACAGCTTTTGAAGACATTGTGAGAAAAGGAGAAAATGCTGGTAACCAGCATTTTGTCCTTTTCCCACAATGTTTTCTAATCCTTCACAGACATGTCCCTTTTCTTTTTTCCTTATTTACTACGTCCTCTGCAAATGGTTCCAATTAGAATCAATGTAAAATTTTGTCATTTGGTAAGGAGTTAAAGACTACTCTACAATCAGCTCACTGCAAAGTTTTTTTACATTGTAACCCCTTGCCATGCAATCCCGAGTTCTAACGAGCCAATAAAAAAAGGCTTTGGAAAACAAGGTGGGAAAAAGCGAAATTGCTGGTAACTAGCTTTTTCTCTATATCCAACATCATATTCCATCAATTCAATGACAAATTTCAGCATGTAAGTTGCATTTAAATTGTCATCTGCAAACACCTTCAATCTGGAGAGGTCCATTGGCTTTGATATCTAGTACAAAGTTAAATCACATTTTTACTGGTGTTAACATAGAAATTTCTTCTTTCTTTTCATTAATTACTTTTTACCACAGAGATAGACGGAGTTTGAATATTGGTTTTAACCCTTTACCAAACGATCCCAGGTTTTAACAACCTTTGAGAAGATGGTTTTAGGAAATATCTTTGAAATAAAGAAGAAAACCATCATTTCCTCCTTTCCCAACAGCCTTTTCTATACTTTAACAGAAAAATCTCTTCATCTGAGCCACATATGACTTGTCCCCTACAAAATGCCTTTCAGATTGGACATGTCTAAAACGTTGTCGTCTGGTAAAGAGTTTTACCCTTTACCACACAATCCCGACTTTTAACGACCTTGAGAAAGAAATCTACTGAAAACATTCTGGGGAAACGGAGAAAATGCTGTTAACCAGCATTTTCTCCTTTACCCACAATGTTTTCTACCCTATCAAAGACAAATTCCATCATTTGAGCAAAACTTAAATTGTCTGCAAATGCTTTCATTTTGGACAAGTCTACATTTTTGTTGTCTTGTAAAGAGCTTAATGGCATTATTAGTGGGTAAAGAGTTTGTAAAAAGCACTTTTTTTCAGTCCAATACAGGCTCAGCTATAACGCTCATCTAGAAAAGTGGGTGTTGTCTATATAACAAACTGTTACATGATTGTTTCATTTTGTACATGAAAATTCTGGGTTAGTTATAAAATTACAACTTTCTCAAACTTTCTAGGCAAAAGATACATGCAATATTTCTGACTAAAATAATGACAAAACTGCCTATTTTCTCATAGTTGCCATAAGAGACAGAAAATGAGAATTTGCACGTGTCTTCCTTAAATGGAAGCTTTGAATGAAGTTGTTGAATTCTATACAGTCCAATGCAGACAAATAGCTCAGAAACAAAACTGCGAATGTATGGCATACATATGTACAGACCAATAGACACATGGACAGACGGACAATGCGGCAACTATATGCTCTAAATTATTTCGGGGAGCATAATAAACTGCCATTGGCTGATAACAATGGTAAATATTTATTCAGAATTGCAAATCTGCAATTTGGAAGTTTGAACCAGCGTATTTAAATATGGGCAATGCTCTGACAAAAGGGGGCTTAATGCATCGCCGTGATGCATTATACCAAGCAAGTCATAACATGACCTTGGATCCATTATATCCATTTTCTCTAACAAACGGCTAAATCCTGTGGTAAAAATTGGCCAATAGCAAGACAGACAGGCTGACCTGAGTCGATACTTTTTGCAGATGCATTAAGCCCCCCTTTCACAAGGCATGATCCATATAAGCATACCCCCTACATTTTTTGTGATGTATCCCTAATGGTTTAACCCTGTACAACAAAAGCCCGACTTTTAACGACCCTGAAATAGAAGCCTTTTGAAAACATTGTGGGAAAAGGAGAAAATGCAGGTAACCTGCATTTTCTCCTTTTCTCACAATGTTTTCTACTCTTACCAACACAAATTTGAATCTTTGAGTCATATTTATTTTGTCGTCTGCACATGCTTTCAATTTGGACCAGTCTAAAATTTTCTTGTTTGGTAAAGAGTTAAGACACAAAATTGTAATTGAATGCAAACTAAGACAACAGAGTTTATTTTCATGAAAGGTAATTACATATAATATTCAGGATATGGGTTATCTCTTACCAAACAAAGAAACTGTAGACTAGTTTCAGTTCAAAGCATTTGCAGACGACAAAATCAACATGACTCAGACACTGAAATTCAGTTTGGAAAAAGTAAAAAACATGGTGGGGAAAAAGGAGAAAATGCTCTTACATTTTCTCCTTTTTCCAAAATGTTTTTAACCCACTACCACACCACAATGAGTATTAACACCCCTGGGAAATTAGACTTTTGAAAATATTGTGGGAAAAGGAGAAAATGCTGGTTACCAGCATTTTCTCCTTTTCAAACAATGTTTTCTTTCCTTTCAGAAACAAATCTAATCATTTGAGCTGCATTTAATTTGTTGTCTGCAAATGCTTTGAATTTGGACCAGTCTAAAGTTTTGTCGTCTGGTTAAAAGTTAACACTTAAGCTGTTGAATAAATGAAACGCAAATTTCTACTCAATACTAAAAGGCCAAACATTGCGGTTTCAGAGTTGATTTCACCGGAAATAAAATACCACATCGGACAGTTTAGATCAAAGATCAGACTGCACGTTCTGGGCAGTCTGATCTTTGATCTACACTGTCCGCAAAAAGTCAGCGGGTCACGATTAGCAGCTTAAGGGTTAAAAGGCATTATCTTCAAGGTTGTCTATGAGGTAAAGTGATAATAGTTTTCTGTAATTCTTATAATTATAAACACATGTCATACAGTGAAGTACATACCAAGAATAGCCCCATTTCACAATATCATCTCTGATCAATGATGGAGGTATTGCATCTTTATTATTGGGGTCAGGAACATTTGCACTGCTGTAGATGATGGCAGTATCTCTGATCAAATCACTGTTGAGTTCTTCCAATGCCACAATACTTTGTTGTAACTGTATGTCAAAATCTGCCACATCTCTGCTAGTTGTTGGTAACTTTTCTGAATATAAATAGTAGACTGTGTTAACATACACTCACAGATTTCTATCTAGACTGTGTCAACATATTTACACTTACTGATTTTTACCTAGACTGTGTCCACATAATTACACTCACTGATTTCTTTCTAGACTGTGTCAACATAATTATTTACACTTACTGATTTCATCTAGGCTGTGTCAACATACACTCACTGATTTCTACCTAGACCGTGTCAACATATTTACACTTACTGATTTCTATCTAGACTGTGTCAACATATACTCATTGATTTCTATCCATTATGTGTCAACATATTTACACTCACTGCCCGTATTCGAGAGGTAATTACGTTTTTTTGTGTTGCACTTTTTTGTATTCATCTAGTAAATTTCACAGTAAACCTTATGCTCTCAAATTGTTGTGATGTTTGTGCAGCACAAAATGGGCACCTTGAAGGTAGGCTGAGTTTAATATTCATTTTCATGCTTCACGAAAGCTGTCCAGTCAATTATGGCTACTGATTCTATCTAGATTTTTTCAATATATTTAAACTCACTGATTTCTATCTAGACTGATTCTGTTTTTCTATGATTTAATCGTCTTGAAACTACCTACTTTGAGACCTGAGTGACCAAGATTCAAACTTATCAGATATGCTTTATCATTCAGACAAACATTCTGACAAAGTTCCATAAAGTTTGAAAAAAAAAAAAGAGGTTGTAAAAAACTAAAAATTGAAGTTTTCAGACAAATTATCAAATTAAGAGAAACAGGTAAGTTGTCTACTGCAAACAGTTCAGGCGGTACCAAGCTAGTGTTCTTTACCAACCTTCTAAATGTGCCATAGATATCCAATGGAAATGTTTGTAACATTGTAGGAAGGGAGCTTTCCTGTCCTTGGCCCTTTGTATGAGTTCAGCATTCAGCAAACATGGGTCAAAAGTTCCCTGTAAGGAAGAAAGACAGTGAAAGATGGTCATCTTATTCTGGGTTAACTCTTTACCAGACAACAAAATTTTGGATTTGTTGAAATCCAAAGCACTTGCAGACGACAAATTAAAAACGGCTGAAATGGAGGAGAATTTCTTTGAAAGAATAGAAAACATTGAGGGAAAAGGAGAAAATGCTGGTTACAAGCATTTTCTCCTTTTCCCAAAATGTTTTCAAAAGTCTTCTTCAAGGTTGTTAAAACACAGGATTGTCTGGTAAAGGAAAAAAATAAGGCTTTCATTTTTAACCATCTACCCAAATGATCCTGTGTCTGAACGACCACCCCTCTGAGGAAGGCTTTAGATAACATCATAGAAAGAAAGGAAAATGCTGTTTGATGGTTAAAGTTAAAAACATCTAGCTTTTGATGGTTAAAACAACTAGCCTGGATTTGAAGTAAATACATTCTGTAATGACAGAGATATCAGACAATGTCAAAGTTGTCCCATCATGACAGACAGACAGACAGACAGACAGACAGACAGACCATTTTATTGATAGACTTGTACAAAGTACATTGTCATCCAAAAAACCATATGTACAAAAATTATTATATACAACAACGGGAATTGAAATAAATATATCTGTTCAATCAGTAAATTAGTAATGTGAAAAAATCCTTTACGTGGGGATTTAATTACTTCAATATCATGACAATAACAGCGTATTCACCAACCATTCTTAAGCACATTCTTAATCTTATTCTTCAAGATTTTCTGAATTTAAAAGTAACACAACTTCTGATTGGCTAAACCAAATGGTTTAGCCAATCAGAAATTGTGTTACTTCCAAACCTAGAAAATTCTGGAGAATAAGACTAACAACGTTCTTAAGAATGGTTGGTGAATACAGACCCAGGGGTATGATATTGCCTTCACATGTTGCGCAAAACTGAGACAAAGTAAATGACATTTTATGAAAAAAACATAAACTCTTTTATGGACTGACTCAGTGTTCTAAATGGACCCAAGGAGGGTCCCTATGTAAAATTGTAGTTCCAGTCTACCATCTTTCTGAGGTCACAGTCTATTGTTTACTATTAAATTGCAAATATTTTTAGCTAAATAAATCACCTAGTTAGCCATGATCCAATAAGAAACATATATAACGAG
Organism: Tridacna gigas; assembly: GCA_945859785.2. NCBI lineage: Eukaryota > Metazoa > Mollusca > Bivalvia > Cardiida > Cardiidae > Tridacna > Tridacna gigas. Next base: position 2,862,157 of record OX244033.2, read on the forward strand.
CATGTGAGCTCACTAGCCAATCAGAGGCAACCCAGCCATTAATTTTTGCGATTCTAAAGGAGGAAGGCTGCAGAAAATTATTTCGCTCAATTTCTTTGGCAGTTTTTTGCCACCCAGCTTTGTCAGTAGTCTTTTATCCATTTTTCAATAATTGGGAAATGTTCTCTTTCCTTTGTTTTGAATATAGTTATGGAAAGTAGTCTGTTATCAATTATTCGGTAATGAAAAACGTTTATTTTTCCTTTGTTTAGTATATGGCAAGTGACACACGAAAATGGGCCTTCGGATATATCCATAAAAGTGTGTCATCCAAGATCAGCCTGTGCAGTCTGTGACTAATCCAAGACAACACTTCCCATTTTTGTGTGATTTTATGTAGTTGTAAAGTGCCATCTCGGATTAGCCTGTGTGGACTGCGCAGGCTAATCCGGTACAACACTTTACACAAATGTCCGAAAGTATCATGTCACATGTTGCGGGCCATATAGTTTTATGGATAAAATGTAATTATCTTCTGGCTTTCATAGAGGCCCCTTTCAACACAATTGAATGTTGTTTTATCTCCCGACAACTAGTTCGCCCATCTTAGGCCTACGCCACTCAGCAGTCGGATTATGAGCACATCTATAAAAGTTTATCTGATTTGTTTTTTTAAAACCTCAAAAATAGTCAGTAATGCAAGAAAATCTTTTAGAAGACTCAGCTGATGCTCATTACACATACCTCTTTTGTTATGCAATCTGGACAAGGCACAAGAAGATCATAGGAAACTCCATTGAAAGATTCTTCAATGATGCTTTCGAACACTTCATGGATCAGAAACAAGATGTTTTCAGGTCTAGGTCCTTGTACAAACACAACCAGCTCGGTGTTGTCACTGCAATGTATTGTGTATGCAAAAACATCAGCAAACACATGGACACAAGGGGTGTTCAAATATTCATAAAATTCTATATTATTATTATTATCATATTCTATATTTCAAAAATAAATATTTATGTATTTTATGCTTCTAACCCCTTATTTACTGTGACTTAAAATCCAGTTCAGGTGTTTCAGTAATTCCCTGTGGCATATTCCCCCTAAAGACCACACTACAATGAGAATCTATAAACCAGAGCACAAAGAAAACAGTTTGTTGGTGTAGACCACAATTATGAGGAATTGATTTTTTAATCAATATGAGAGAATATCAAATTCAGTGAATTATTTAACCCTTTCCCAAACAAGCCCTGGTTTTCACGTGTCTGCAGTACAAGTCTTTTGAAAACACTGTGGGAAAAGGAGAAATTGCTTGTAATGAGCAATTTCTCCTTTTCCCACAGTGTTTTCTACCCTTTTTGAGAACTTTCTGCCATTTTCATAAAATTTAAAATTGTCGTCTGCAAACTCTTTGAATTTGGACCAGCCCAAAATTTGTTGTTTGGGAAAGGGTTAAAAAAGACAAAAATCCATTTTCAAATTAACATCTTTTTATTCTTCAACCTCTGCTTGCTAAATATATCCCTCCACTTTAGTGTCATAAGTGCAAACCATTTATTTACATTCTAAGTGACAAAACAAATCAACAAAACTCATAAACCCGAAATAAACAGGATTAATGAACAATTTCAAAAGGTGGAATTTTTTTTTTTGATAACTTGAATTAATCACTGTCTGAAATAGATCTGATGCTGATGAAAGGGCGCAGTTATGAGAATCTAAGTAGTTCCGTACTGGTAACTATCAAATCAGTAAATTTCACTGGTCGAAACCATAATTTATCAAACCATAATCTACCATTTTTTCCCCATAAACATGAAATAAGTCTATATAAATTATTACTACATGCCATACCTCTGTTTGATAAGAGCCAAATGCTTGTTTTTACTCAGCAAGGATCCTTTCTTCCAAACCTGTTTACCATCTGAAAACTGGAATAATCTCACCTGCCAATGGAAAATATATCACTAAGGTTTACTTAGTTTTAATGTTTGTTTGTACTGTTCTGGAGTTTAACGCCGTTTTAACAGCTTAAGTCATATCACAGCAGTCAGTGTATGCATGGGTTTCTTGGCCTTCTCACACCAGTACTGAGATAACTTCCTTTCCAAGTCACTGACTACTTTTCCCATACGAATTAGAAAGAAAGTTTGCCTCAACCGGGTATCAAACTCACAACCACCAGGTCATAAGTCATATGCGCTAACCACTGAGCTACTTGCATGAGCTTACTTATTTTCAAACCTTTACCCCACAATCCCAAGTTTCAACAACCCTGCAGAAGAAATCTTTGAAAACATTGCTGGAAAAAGGAGAAAATGTTGAAAACCTGCATTTTCCCCTTTTCCCACAATCTTCTCTACCCTATCAAAGATAAATTCCATCACTTGAACCACATTTAACCCTTTCCCAAACAAGCCCTGGTTTTCATGTGTCTGCAGTACAAGTCTTTTGAAAACACTGTGGGAAAAGGAGAAATTGCTTGTAACAAGCAATTTCTCCTTTTCCCACAGTGTTTTCTACCCTTTTTGGTAACTTTCTGCCATTTTCATCAAATTTAAAATTGTCGTCTGCAAACTCTTTCAATTTGGACCAGTCCAAAATTTGTTGTTTGGGAAAGGGTTAAATTGTCTTGTCTGCAACTGATTCAATTTTAGCAAGTCTACTATTTTTCTCCTGTGGTAAAGAGTGAATCTTTCACCAAACAACATTTTCATCTGGTCCAAATTGGAAGCATTTGCAGATGACAAATAAAATGTTGCTCAAAAATTGAAATTTGTTTAGGGAAGGACAGAAAACATTGTGGGAAGAGAAAATGCTGGTTACCAGCATTTTCTTCTTTTCCCACAATGTTTTCAAAGGCCTTTTTTCTCAGGGTCGTTTAAAGTCGACATTGTGTGGTAAAGAGTTAAAGCAGTTTTCAACAGTATTTTAGCTATACAGTTGCAGCTTGTGCCCCTAAATAAATATTCCTATGGTCTCCTTACCAACACTTTCCATATCCCTTTTTCAAAGCCATCGGATGCTTTCTCAAATGAATATCAAATAATTTTAATCTTTTTAAGCCTGTAACAAGCAAGTTTAAATGACCCTGAGGGAAAATGCTATTGAAGCATTATGGGAAAAGGAGAAAATGCTGCTGACCAGCATTTTGTCCTTTTTCCAATGTCTTTTACCCTTTTGAAGTTCCTGCATTTAAATCACATTTAATCTGTTGTCTAAAAGTGCTTTCAACTTGAACATGTCCAAATTGCTTCTTCTGGCAAAGACACCAGCAGCAAAGGAGGACTGAATCCTGCAATGACTCTAGTTTCTGCCCACCCCAGGATTTGAACTTTTACGCCCCTAGCCAATTAACCTTACTTGACTACGGAGACACATCAGAATGATCATTGGTTAGATTTCTGAAAAATCAATCATCAACAGTAACCCTTTTCTGACAAAAGTATTTCACAATCCACATGCAATAAACTGGTTTAAAAAGAACAGTGAAACTTGTATCTGTAGGACCTGACATGAGTTTGCATTTGAGATAAAATTTCATCAAATGAATCTAGGAAAAATTTTATTAAGCGAGCCTTTGCCGAACTTAACAACAATTTTTCTTGATGAGTTTGATAAAATTTTATCTCAAAAACCAACAAATTTCAGATTCACAACTTATAGATCAGAACATGCAATACTATTTAACCCTTTACCAAACAATCCCTGGTTTTCACGACTCTGGGAAAGAAGACTTTTGAAAACATTGTGGGAAAAGGAGAAAATGCTGGTAACCAGCATTTTCTCCTTTCCCCACAATGTTTTCTACCCTATCAGTGAGCTTAAGCTCAAGTGTAACAATTTTGCATTTGTCGTCTGCAGATGTTTTGAATTTGAAAGAGTCAAAAATTTGTCGTTTGGAGACTCGTTTGGGCAAGTACAGGTAAGATTATGTACCTCGGAAAAACTTTTGTCATTCTGTAAATAGCCCAACTAAAAGTAGCACTTAACTATTTACAAAATGACAAATTTTTAACTGGACCAAATCGAAAGCATTTGAAGATGACAGATAAAATGAAGCTCATATGATAATTTCTGTCTTTGATAGGGTAAAAAACATTTTGGGAAAAAGAGAAAATGCTGGTCAACAGTATTTTCTCCTATTCCCGCCATGTTTTCAAAAGACCTTTTCTAAGGAGCTGTTAAATAGCGGGATTATGGGGTAAAGGGAACACCCCCGTGCAATGCTTTGGTAAAGACGACCGATCTAAGGTTAAAACAGAACAGTACACAAAAGATCTACATTAACACTTAAGCTGCTGAATAAATGAAAACGCAAATTTCTACTCAATACCAAAAACCAAAACATTGCGGTTTCAAAGTTGATTTCACTGGAAAGAAAATACCGTAACAGACTGTGTAGATCAAAGATCAGATTGCACGTTCTGTGCAGTCTGATCTTGATCTACACTGTCCGCAAAAGGTCAGTGGGTCGCGATCAGCAGCTTAAGCGTTAATGGGAAGATCCTTCTTTAATGCTTCAGCATGGAAATCTGAAAACTGTGTCTTGCACATCTATCATCTTTTTTTATTAAACCCTTAGGCTGCTAAGCATCTCTCACTGACCTTATGCAAACAGTGTAGATCAAGATCAGACTGTTCAGATTGTGCAGTCTGATCTTGGATCTACACTGTCTGATTAGGAGACATTTTCCTCCAAAAATTAAAAAATCAAGTTTGAAATAGCATTATTCAGATTTTTACTATCAGCTTGAAAGTTTCATTTCAGTTATTTTAGCAGGATAAGGGTTAATAATTGTACATTTAAACACAATGCCAGCATAACTGAAGGAAGACTTTGCAAAAAAAATGTACCAATGCGAATGTTCTCAGATAGGCTAGTCTATTCATGTATACCTTGCAAGCATTCAATTTTGAAGGAATATTAACCCTTTATCACACATCAGAATTTTACACTGTTAATTTTGAGGTACGGTATTTATAGATGACAATGTAAAAGTTTTTCAAATTATTGTATTTCTTCTTGAATAAGTAGAAAACATTGTAGAAAAAGGAGAAAATGCTAGTTACCACCATTTTCTCCTTTTCCCACAATGTTTCCAAAAGGCTTCTGCCTCAGGGTCATTAAAAGGTGAGATTGTGTAGTAAAGGAAAATAAAAGGCAATTATAAGAAGCTTCCAAAGAGAAATCTAAAAACAGTGGGAGATTCTTACCTGTGCTCTATTGAACAATCCTGAGGGCAGATATGTAAATTTGTAAACCATTTTGGTTTCTCTTTCTCCTTTCTTTTCTCTTACACTTGGCCATTTCAACTGTAAAAAGTATATAAAAGACGGTTTTCTTGTTCCTTTACATTTGATTTTCTGTCTTTGTAACTTTGAAACAAAAAAATTATCCAAGTGACTAAACACTCAACAGAATTGATCAACAATGAAATACAAATATTCCTACCATCTTTTCTAAGCAAGGGGTGAAACATTATTCAAATGAGCCATGCTCCGTGAAAAAGGGGCTTAATACAACTGCAAAACGTATCGAACCAAGTCAGCCTGCCCAGCTGAACTAGGCGGAAACTTTTCGCTATTTGTCAGTTTCCTGTATGTCAAAGGACCAATCTACCTCATGATTCAGTCGGATGTTACACAAAATGGACTGTATGGATCCATGATCATGTGATGACTTGCTTGGCATCATGCATCACGGAGGTGTATTAAGCCCCCTTTGCCCAGAGCATGGCTCAAATATACTTCCATTACTCCTTGGACACTACACCTCCATTTTTTTTTAAATTTTAAAACTTAGACATACAGAGAGAGCAACTCAGATGGCTTGTATAGGAACTTATCCTCTGAGATATGATTGATTGTTTAATTGTATGGTGTTTAATGCCATTTTCTACATTATTTCAGTTATATCACTGTGGCCAGTGCACCTATCAATGTGTTCCTGGAGTTTCTTTTACCAGTGCTCTGCATAATATTCTCTCCCCAAGCCACTGACTGCTTTCCCACATAACCATTGTTAAAACAATGGACAGCAGTGAGACAGGAATGAATCCTGTCGCAATGACTACCATCAATCCTCAGAGAGAAATTGGCCGAGCCGAGGGATTGTATATAAGGACAAGTGTCTTACATCCTCTGGTTCCTCAGTGGGAAGCAAGCATGGAACAATGTTGACTGGCTCTTTGGGTAGTGGAAAAGTCAAGTCAAAATCTTCTGTCAGACGTAGTAACCATTTATGTAGATCCGGATCATATTCCTTCCACACCACTGGAATGTCACTGTGTAGGAACCTTCCACTGTTTTTCTGTAATTGTATACATGTGTTTGATAAATAGCAGGAGAGAAAACAAACAAACCATGTGAGTTAACCCTTTACTGCACAATCCCTAGTTTTAACAACACTGAGGAAGAAGCCTTTTCAAAACATTGTGGGAAAAAGAGAAAAATGCTGGTAATCAGCATTTTCTCCTTTTCCCATAATGTTTTCTTCCTTATCAAGGAAAAGTTTGTCATTTTGGGCCACCTTTAATGTGTGTCTGCAAATTCTTTGAATTTGTACTAGTCTAAAATTTTGTCATTCCTTAACCCTTTCCCAAACAAGCCCTGGTTTTCATGTGTCTGCAGTGCAAGTCTTTTGAAAACACTGTGGGAAAAAGAGAAATTGCTCGTAACGAGCAATTTCTCCTTTTCCCACAGTGTTTTCTACCCGTTTTGAGACCTTTCTGCCATTTTCATCAAATTTAAAATTGTCGTCTGCAAACTCTTTCAGTTTGGACAAGGGTAAAATTTTGTCGTCTGGTAAAGGGTTAAAGAATTCATTGTAGGTAAATACAGGTAAGAAACTATGTGTCATTTACTTCCACTATTCATAGAGTAAAGCTTCTATATACCTTCAGTCAAACATGGTACGAGCCAAAAGATTTTGTGCATTTATCAACTACTCAAAACAGGATATTCTTGTTGGTAGTGTTCAATTAACCCTTTACCGCACAATGACACCTTTTGACGCCCCTGGGAAAGAAGCTTTTGAAAACATTGTGGGAAAAGGAGAAAATGCTGGTAACCAGCATTTTCTCCTTTTCCCACAATGTTTTCTACCCCATCAAAGCAAAGTTGCACCATTTGAGCCACACTGAAATTGTCGTCTGCAAATGCTTTCAATTTGGACAAGGCTAAAGTTTTGTTGTCTGGTAAAGAGTTAAAGACTATCTCAAATAAATATCTGATGGAGTAGATCCAAGATCAGACAGCACATTCTACAAAGTCCCACATTTATGACCACTAAGTACCAAAGGAACCACAAATATCATTGGTATTCCAAGAGCTGACAGCAAATATCAAATAAAAAGTCAAAGCGTTAAAAACACTGGCGTGGCATTTGTCAAGGAAGCCATTGTGTGAAATTAATAATTTGAAAAATAAACAACAGCAACACTTTCAAAATATTCGCTTGACAGTCAACCTACTATATAGTCATGCAAAATCCGATAGAGAAGGGTGCAATCTTGTGGGACGAAGAAGTCCAGGCAAACAAGCCCTGGGACGAATAAGCCCAGGAACAAACTGGTTTTGGGACGAACAAGCACGGTGTGTATCATTACGCCACTATAGAAGGCCATAGCGGGTCAAGCTATTTTCGATAAAAAGAAAGCATTTCCACGATCCATGGCCTCATCCAATTTATTGTAATACTCCATTTTCAATTTCATATCTTAGTGCAACTGAAACACTTGTTTGTCTCAGAAAAATTGAGTTTAATTGGGTTTACTTCCTTCGGTTTTGCACAAACTACGATACATGATTTTCAAAATGCCGTATTGAACTCATACTGGCATTATCTTCGACAAATGCCATAATTATAAAATTCTGTCACTTTTTTCTATGTATAACTTTTCTTCTGCAAAACAGCTTCAAGGCTGACGCAGCCATATGTCTGATTGGACTCCTGTATCGAAACTAAAGTATCACAGGCAGACAAATACCCCTGCCACTCCACTAGTTGCCTTGTTGGGGCACCAGGAAAAAAAGTTCAAAGGGACACAATCCTGAAATAGTTGACCACTTATAATGAAATTGCATGTGCACAAGTTTCCATGGTAGGAAGGGTTTCATTTCCTAAGCTAACCAGACCTTCAACCCCCACAAAAATGCTTTTGAAAACATTTTGGAAAAAGGAGAAAATGCTGGTAACCAGCATTTTCTCCTTTTCCCAAAAAATTTTCTATCATTTCAAAGACAGACACAACCTTCTGAGCTACAATGAATTTGTCATCTACAAAAACTTTCAATTTAGGTAAGTCTAAAATTTTGTCATGTAGGAAAGATTAAAATTTCCCTTTAAAGTATTTGAAAACTGCAGGGAAAGAAGAGAACACAAAATTGCATTTAAGGATGGATGATCTAATGGATGGATGGACAATCAGACTCCAGTATGACCGCCCCTCACTTCAGTGTAACAGGTATAATAAAAACATTAATAAATACAAAGAGAGAAAAGAATATCTACATACCTGAATAGGTGAATCCTGTGCTGACACAACACATGCCATTACATTAACGATCCACTGTGGATTGATGACGACATAGTCTCGTAAGAAGTCGTTGTCAAAGTACTGGACAGTGCCAAGGTCATGTAACAACTGTACGGCCATTCGTACATCTTTTTCATCATAAATACCTTGCTCCATTGCATACTGTTTGGCTACGTCCCATTTTATGTAACTCACTTTTGTGATTCTCTCCCTGCAAGAATTTCAACAGAGAATGTTAAAACTAACACTTAAAGCCCCTGTTACAATTAAGTTTGCTTCTGCGGCCATCATAGATCAAGATCAGACATCACAAAATATCAGTGAGTCTAGTCTTCGACCATCACTGTCAGACCCTGTTTTGCCGAGATATTCTGGACAAATAAAAACTTCAGTTATTTATAGGTTTTATTTCTAGCCTAAAAAGTCTGCTGGGCTGAACTGTTTCTCACAAAACTGAAGGCACACTAGCAGTAAAAAGTAAACAATTCAAAAGCCGAAGTGCTAACAAATTCAATTCATACTATTTTGAAGTATGGATATTACTATGACACTTCACCAAACAATCCCATGTTTTTATGACCCTAAGGAAAAAGGCTTTTGAAACCACCCTGGGAAAGGAGAAAATGCTGCTAACCAGCATTTTCTTCTTTTGCCATGATGTTTCCTCTCTTTTAAAATATCAAAAACATCATTTGTTTTCTTTTCCACAATGACTTTACAATCCAAACATTAAAATTTAAAAAGCTCATAAACAATTTATGTTACTTACGCAAGAATTCTCTTTTCAAAATTGAGCCATACTTGAGGAATTTTTTCACCCATATAGCCCTGCTGTAATGTTATATCCAGCAAATCTTCTTGTAGTTTAGCTATACCCTGTTTTGAGAAAAAAAAGACAAAATGGTTACTGGATTTTTAACCTAACTTATAAAGTCTATACTGGAAAAAAAAAGGGAAAGTATCCACAACAAATTGCTTAGCCAATTAAAAATTATGTACTTTCTAATCTAAATTAAGCCTTAGAATGCAATTTGAAATATCTGGTGCATTTCATACTAGTCCTGATCTTTGATATACATTGTTCACAATGCTTAGATGTTCTACACAAAAGCAACCTTAAAACTAGTTATTTGGGTCTTTGTTCTGTGACTCAAAATGTCTGTTGGGTTTATTGAAACTTACAGGTTCCCTCTTTACTAGAAAACACAATTTTGGACTGGTCCATTATGAAAATATTAGCAGACGACAGCTCGAATTTGGCTCAAATGATAAATTTTCTATTTCAGAGGGTGGAAAATATCAAGGAAAAAGAGGAAATGCTGGTTACCAGCATTTCCTTTTTTCCCACAGTGTTTTTAAAAGCCTTCTGACTCGGGTTTAAACTCAGAAATGTGTGGTAAAGAGTTGAAGAGTATTCATTTGTATTTGTTTGTATTGGAGCTTAACACCATTTTAACAGTTTAGGTTATATCATGGCTGTCAGTGGTGCACCTATGTGTTTCCTGGCTTTCTCATACCAGTACTGACACAACTTTCTTTCCAAAGCCACTGACTACTTTCCTCAAATGCATCAGAGGTCAGAGGCGAAAAATCGCCAGAAAGAAAGTTTGCCTCAACCGGGTATCAAACTCACAACCATCAGGTCACGAGTCAGATACGCTAACCACTGAGCTACCTGGGCAGGCAGTTTAAGAGTATAAAGAGATGCCAGTTGATGTACTTACAGTTCCTTTGACAGCGCTGACTTGATGAAAACTGGCAATCTGCGGATACCTTTCTCGGAGTTCCTTCTCTGGAATCTCTGCTTGAGGGATCTAGTATAAAGGAAACTAATGATCAGTTCTCTGTAACAAGTTTCAATCAGTTATCCAATAAATATTTGAACAAAAAATGTATAGAGCTATCTTCTATTACATACCCATGACCCCATGAATTAAGCAAACTGCTTTGAAAAATCCTCTTACAATATGAACAAGAGCACTGCAAGCAAGTACCAACACTCAGCTGCAGTTACTTTAACTCTTTACCATAAATCCCGAGTTTTAACGACGTTGAGAAAGCAGCCCTTTGAAAACATTGTGGGAAAAGGAGAAAATGCTGGTAACCAGCATTTTCTCCTTTTCCCACAATGTTTTCTACCCTTCCCAAAACAAATTTGAATTTTGAGTCACATTTATTTTGTCATCTGCAAATGCATTTCATTTGAACTAGCCTGAAATTTTGTCGTTTGGGACAGAGTTAAGTGAAAATTTTGGGTTGAAAATGGAGACATAACTGTGTTAAAAACATTTCGATGCCCCTGTTATATGAGTTCCCCTTTTATTAGTTAGAAACTAGTCCCAGTTTCATACAAACATCTTCAGTAATGACAAAGATATTATACAATGTCAAAGTTTTTGCATGATGGCACAGATAACAACAAAGATGACACCAGGTCTATGACAATACCTCAATGTTTTCTTAACCCTTTCCCAAACAAGCCCTGGTTTTCACGTGTCTGCAGTACAAGTCTTTTGAAAACACTGTGGGAAAAGGAGAAATTGCTCGTAACAAGCAATTTCTCCTTTTCCCACAGAGTTTTCTACCCTTTTTGACAACTTTCTACCATTTTCATCAAATTTAAAATTGTCGTCTGCAAACTCTTTCAATTTGGACCAGTCCAAAATTTGTCGTTTGGGAAAGGGTTAAAAAAGAGCTGAGCTAAAAAAAGTAGGAAATTAATATTTTGTACATATATAGACATGAAAGCATTGTGGAAAAAAAAAGAAAGAAAATGTGCTTGTTATAAGACATAAGCCAAATGCATCCATTCAAATTTTTTCTCTGACATTAAAGAGCTGGAAAAATGTCAATTTCGAGATCATATGGGCCTGAAATATATCTAACATTTTATCAATGCACATCTAGGATTTTCCTCAACTTCTGTGCTTTATCCCTGTCCACAGCAGCACCCAAACCTATCATAATGCTTTCAAAAGGTTTCTATCTCAGAATCATGAAAACACAAGTTTTTTTATTAAGGTTTATAACTGATTGCACACAACATTCATTCGAGTTGTGTGCAGTCTGTTCTTTATCAACACTATCAACAGACAAAAAGATTATATTTAGCACTGTGAAGAACAACATGTAAATCATTACCAAACGACAAAATTAAGAATAATTAAATCTTTACCAGCATATTCTTTTTTCCTAACATCCACGAGGTTAAACCCTTACCAGACGAGAAAATTTTAGCCTCATTCCAATTGAAAGCATTTGCAGATGACAATTTCAATGTGGCTCAAATGGTACAATTTTTCTTTGATAGGGTAGAAAACATTGTGGGAAAAGGAGAAAATGCTGGTTACCAGCATTTTGTCCTTTTCCCACAATGTTTTCAAAAGGCTTCTTTCTCAGGGCCATTAACAGGCAGCATTGTGTGGTAAAGGGTTAAATGACAGACATACCAGATCGCACTGTGTTCCTATAACAATGATGGGAGTGCCGGGTGCATGACAGGAGATTGAGCTCAGCCAGAAGTCCAGACCAGCATGCTCGTAACCCTGCCTCATACTCCATAACAGTAAGTATACTGCTCTCTTTGACAGGAAAAACTATGTAAAAGAAAAAACACAAACATAACAACATGTATGAAATGAGGTAAATTTGACATTTCAACACTTTATTAGATGACCAAATTACAGACTTGTCCATATCAAAGTTATTTGCAGATGACAAAGTAAATATGGCTTAACCCTTTACCACACAATCCCGACTTTTAACGACCCTGAGAAAGAAAGCTTTTGAAAACACTGTGGAAAAAGGAGAAAATGCTGGTAACCAGCATTTTCTCCTTTTCCCACAATGTTTTCTACTCTTGCCAAAACACATTTCAGTTTTTGATTTGCATTTATTTTGTTGTCTGCAAATGCTTCCAATTTGGACTGGTGTAAAATCTTGTCGTTTGGTAAAGAGTTAAATGACTGGATTTGTCTTTTAACCCTTTACCACACAATCCCGACTTTTAACGACCCTCAAAGAGAAGCCTTTTGAAAACAGTGTGGGGAAAGGAGAAAATGCTAATAACCAGTATTTCCTCCTTTTCCCAGAAAGTTTTCTATCCTTTCAGAGAGACAAATTTCATCATATAAGCCACAACTGAATTGTCTTCTGCAAATGCTTTCATTATGAATGTGTCCAATAATTTGTTCTTTGGAAAGAGTTAACCCTTTATCAGACGACCAAATTTTAGACTGGTGCAAATTCAAAACATTTGCAGACGACAATTTCAATGTGGCTAAAATGGTGCAATTTTTCTTTGATAAGGAAGAAAACATTGTGGGAAAAGGAGAAAATGCTGGTTACCAGCATTTTCTCCTTTTCCCACGATGTTTTCAAAAGGCTTCTTTCTTAGGGTCGTTAAAAGGTGGCACTGTGCAGTAAAGGCTTAAGTGGTAGAAAACGTTGCGGGAATAATGACAGAAAAAAGATTACAGGTATATTTTTCCCACCATATTTTCACAAGCACTTCCTCATCAGAGTCTTTTCTACCACAGTACAGGAAAATGAATCACATACCTCCTTCGGTGCTGATTTATTTTCATGATTAATGGATCGAAAGACATTTCACGCTGCTTTCGATGTTATGGCTTCTTGCTGTGTGTGAAAATTTTGACATCTTGCTTGACCTTCTGTCTCAAAAGATATCAAATTTTCCTAAGAAGCTCAAAAGCAAATGAGCCATGCACTGTAAAAAGGATGCTTAATGCATTAGCGAAAAGTATCGACCCAGGTGAACCTGCACATCTGCGCAGACTGATCTGGGTCGAAACTTTCTGCTATCAGTCAAATTTCTGCATGTCAAAGGACGGTCTATCTCATGATTCAATCCACTTCTTAGACAAAGTGGTTTTTATGGATTCCTAATAATGTAATGTCTTGCTTTGCATAATGAATTACGGAAATGCATTTAGTCCCCATTTGCCAGAGCATGGCTCAAATACAAGCAGCAGGAAAGTTACTACAACATATTCTGTATATACTACCTGATGAGTGTTATAGTATACAGCCTGTCCAGCAAAATCCCAGGTACTAAAGGTGACTTCTCTGTCATCTTTGCTTTTCACAGTCCAGGGTATAATGTCTATACCATCTGTTGGAGTCTCCTTCTCTGTGCCAGCTGTGATCTTGTTTTCGCTCATCAAGGCACGTAACAAACTGAAAAGGAGAACTTGCTATCTGAAAGCACTGAGCATACCACTAGTTGCTTTGCCCGACAATTCGCCCTTGTTAAAATAGCTCAATACAAGACTAACTTTATATCACATAAATATGACCTTCTTCTTTTTTTAACCCTTTCCCAAACAACAAATTTTGGACTGGTCCAAACTGACAGAATTTGCAGACGACAATTTCAAATTTGATGAAAATGGCAGAAAGTTATCAAAAAGGGTAGAAAACACTGTGGGAAAAGGAGAAATTGCTCGTTACGAGCAATTTCTCCTTTTCCCACAGTGTTTTCAAAAGACTTCTACTGCAGACACGTGAAAACCAGGGCTTGTTTGGGAATTTTTTAAAGCAGTAGATGGCAAAAAGACCAAGAATAAATGCCTATAAACAGCACTTGCTCTCTTCAACAGTGTTTCCTGTGCAATCCAAAAAATGTTCTTTTCCATGTTATTTCTTGCTTTCCTGTCTGGCACTATAACATCTTGGTAAATGAATCTATCATAGCCTGGATTCCAGTTCATTCAGTTTTTACTTTTCTATCATTCAGATGTTATTTTGTTAACCCTTTACCGCACAATGCCGCTTTTTGACGCCCCTGGGAAAGAAGCCTTTTAAAAACATTGTGGGAAAAGGGGAAAATGCTGGTAACCAGCATTTTCTCCTTTTCCCACAATGTTTTCTACCCTATCAAAGAAAAGTTGCACCATTTGAGCCACATTGAAATTGACGTCTGCAAATGCTTTCATTTTGGACAAGGCTGGGATTTTGTCGTCTGGTAAAGGGTTAAAAAATGACAGCCTGGGACATTCAGAAACCAATCACAGTGACATGTTCTTTACCCAATTTCACAGTGGGGTAAAGTAAATGTGGCTGTGAATGGTTTTCAACTGTAAATTACCAAAAGTTAATAATGAAATTCCAAAAGCCTCCATTTAATCACTTCCTGTTTGTGCTCCCACTTTGGATATATTAACAAAAAAAAATCCAAAAGGTTATTCACAATGACTTTTGAGGATAGTTTAAAAATAGCTGCTAATCATTTAAGCTGTTTGACTTATAAATCTTTTGTTGTTGAAGGTCGAGATATATTTCGATGGCACAGACTAGTTCAGAAAAGTCAACATGTAGCTACCAAGATCATTAGGAGACCAATATTAGGAATGCGTGAAATGGAGTAATTAACCCTTTCCCAAACAAGCCCTGGTTTTCATGTGTCTGCAGTACAAGTCTTTTGAAAACACTGTGGGAAAAGGAGAAATTGCTCATAACGAGCAATTTCTCCTTTTCCCACAGTGTTTTCTACCCTTTTTGAGACCTTTCTGCCATTTCCATCAAATTTAAAATTGTCGTCTGCAAACTCTTTCAATTTGGACCAGTCCAAAATTTGTCGTTTGGGAAAGGGTTAAGAAATTATTAACACATGGACCAGCATTTTCTACTTTATCCTGCATTGTTATCTATCTATTTGAAAACAATTTGTTCAGTTTGTTATCTGTAAACACTTTCAATCTAGACAAGTCTAAAATTTTGCAGTCTGATATAAAATTAACCCTTTCCCAAATGACAAATTTTGGACCAGTCCAAATTGAAAGAGTTTGCAGACGACAATTTTAAATTTGATGAAAATGGCAGAAAGTTATCAAAAAGGGTAGAAAACACCGTGGGAAAAGGACAAATCGCTCGTTACAAGCAATTTCTCCTTTTCCCACAGTGTTTTCAAAAGACTTGTACTGCAGACACATGAAAACTAGGGCTTGTTTGGGAAAGGGTTAATATTTTCCTAGATAGATTCTTAATTGCGTTTTCACTGAGAAAAAAAATCAGTATTGTGTAAGTGTATAACAAATTATAATGACTCTACCTTGTTTTACCAGCACCACCGAGACCAACTACCATCAGTTTTGTTCTTCTGCATTCTGTAAAGCCTCCAGCTAACTTCTTTAGGTACGCTTTCACAGAGTCGAACCCACGACTCACAACTTCATTTGGTGGTGTTCTAAGCATGGGGCAGCTTTTAATATCAATTTCTAAAAAAGTTTGTTTAAAAGAGTATTTTATCTTAAAGTAACTGATTGTCATATAAAAACAAGCCTTACTTTAATGTACTTTGATGGCCTAAAAACATCACTTTATCTTGACTTTTTCAAGGAATTTGTCTTTAACCCTTTCCCACACAATGCCGCCTTTTGACGCCCCTGGGAAAGAAGTCTTATGAAAACATTGTGGGAAAAGGAGAAAATGCTGGTAACCAGCATTTTCTCCTTTTCCCACAATGTTTTCTACCCTATCAAAGAAAAATTGCTCCATTTGAGCCACAATTCGGACAAGGCTAAAATTTTGTCATCCAGTGAAGGGTTCAAAGGTAGTACAGGAGGAAAGGAGGAAATGCTGGCTACCAGCATTATTTCCCTTTCCTCCAGTGTTTACAAAAGCCATTTTGCACAGGACCGTTAAATAAGGGGATTTATCTGTAATTGGTTAAAATTAAATAGGAGATTTTTCTATAGAGAGTTCAAATAACTTATCATCATTTAGTGTGTTTCTTACTTAACCCTTTCCCAAACAAGCCCTGGTTTTCACGTGTCTGCAGTACAAGTCTTTTGAAAACACTGTGAGAAAAGGAGAAATTGCTCGTAATGAGCAATTTCTCCTTTTCCCACAGTGTTTTCTACCCTTTTTGAGACCTTTCTGCCATTTTCATGAAATTTAAAATTGTTGTCTGCAAACTCTTTCAATTTGGACCAGTCCAAAATTTGTCATTTGGGAAAGGGTAAAACATAATTGAGCCATGATCAGGCAAAAGGGGGCTTACTGCATCTCTGTGATACATGATACCAAGCAAGTTGTCACATGATCATGGATCCATAAAGTTCAGTTTGTCTTACAACCAAATGAATCATGAGGTAGACTGGTCCACGAACATACAGAAAATTGACTGATAGCAAAATGTTTCAGCCCAGGTCTTCCTGTGTGGATGGCGCAGGCTGACTTGGGTCGATACTTTTTGCAGAAGCATTAAGCCCCCTTTTCACAGTGTGCAGCTCAGTTATTGACTGAACCAAAACAACTTCTGAACTGTCAAAACTTAAACATCTTTTTTGTGTAGATCTACAAGTTTTTTTGTATCACAATGAAATCAATTTGAATCTGCTCTCAATACAGAAATTAACAAGAATTACTTGACTACCACATAAAATTCTCTGTGTTGAACTGATATCAACTGCTATATCGGGGCATGCTTTTCCAGAAAAGAGTCACACTAAAGAACCTGATGGTACAAATGGGTAGAAGGACTCACAGACTGATGGGTATTGCAAAACAAATATCACTCAGCCTTTCCAAATGGGATTTTTATTTTTGACAAAAATAAAAGCCTTAAAGGAGCAAAGTGCTTACTTCTTATGTTAGGCAAATGGCCAAGAGATCCTGGTAAAGACTCTAACAAAGGATTGTGGTTCAAACTTAGATACTCAAGGTTCTGTAGGTTGTTGATTGCCTGAGGTACCATGGTTATTGCATTGTAGTCCAGGGTGAGTCTGTTCAAACTTTGTAGATGGAACACCACGGCTGGGATACCTCCTGTCACATCATCATCTGATACACATGAAAAGGTGTCATAAACCCTCTGTTTATATATTAACACTTTACCATACAACAAGATTTTGGACTTGACGACAGATGCAAAGATGACAAAATCAATGTGGCTCAAATGGTAATTTCTGACTTCAATACAGTACAAAACATTGTGGAAAACGGAGAAAATGCTGGTTACCAGCATTTTCTCCTTTTCCCAAGCTATTTTCAACACACCATTTTCAAAAGCCTTCTTTCTTCGGGGGTCATTAAAATGTGGGATTATGTGGTAAAGGTTTAAGCCTTAAAGCACCAAATAAACTCAGTCGGCACTTTCAGTCCAAAATACGACCAAGATAATTGTAATTTAATGGTCGGTTTTAGTCTGCAGTCTTTCAGCAAACCAGACAGTGCAGATCCTGATCTACACCAGCCGCAAAGGCAACTATACCAGTGGAAAGGGCTTAATGTTGAAAAACCATTTAAACACAGTATTGACTGGTAAAGGATTAAAGAGCAAAAAAAACCAACCTTAATCCTTTACCAAATAATACAAACTTTTCATGATCCTGAGAAAGAGAGTTTATGAGTGAGTTTATTGTTGAGTTTATGAGTGGGTTCATGTATGAGTTTATGGGTGGGTTTATGAGTGCACATTTGTGAGTGAGTTTGTGAGTTTGTGAGTGAGTTCGTGAGTTTGTGAGTGAGTGAGTGAGTGAGTGAGTGAGTGAACCAATGAATGAATGGATGAATGAATGAGTGAATAAATGAATGAATGAAAGAATTAATGACTGACTCAATGAATGGGCGAATGAGCAAATGAATGAATGAATGAATGAATGAATGAACAAATGAGCCAATGAACGAATGAATGAACCAATGAACCAATGAATGAATGAATGTTGTTTCATGGCCGCTGACAGCCTAGGTCATTAAGGGCACATGGGCAAAGATGTATTCAAAGATGATAAAGTGGAATTGTTTGAGGTTAAAAAAAGAAAAGGAATAAAATGACAGCTTAATATTAGAAAGATGAAATTTTGAAAGATTGTGGGTATAAGAGAAAATGCTAAAATATCCTGCAGTTTCTTCTTTTCCCACAATACTTTCTACCCCATTCAAAGACAAATCTAGTAATATGAGCCAAGCTAAAATAGATGTATACAAATGCTTTCTATTTGGTAGGTTTTTTAACCCTTAAAGTGCCGAATAAACCCAGAAGACATTTTCAGCCTAGAATAAAACCACAATAATTGTGATTATCCTGGTTGCTTTCGTCTATATAGTGTTTCAGCAAAGCGGACAGTGTAGATCAAAGATCAGACTGCACGTTTTGTGCAGTCTGGTCTTGATCTACACTGGCCGCAAAGGCAACGATAGTCGTGAAAGGCGCTTTAAGGGTTAAATGGTACAGTTAAACCCAAAGGATGTCATGTCAACTGAGATTGTTTGGAAGGTCAAGATCAGACTACAGTCTAACCTTAAACATTTACTCATGTTGATTATCTCAGCTTTACAAAAATATTTACAAAGCTGTCTGCAACTACAAAATGTGTTCAAGAGGTAGTTTAACCTTTACCACACAATCCCGACTTTTAACGACCCTGAAAAAGAAGCCTTTTGAAAACATTGTAGGAAAAGGAGAAAATGCTGGTAACCAGCATTTTCTCCTTTTCCCACAATGTTTTCTATCCTTTCCAAGACAAATTGCATTTTTTCAGTCACATTTATTTTGTCATCTGCAAATGCTTTCAATTTGGACTAGTCTAAAATTTTGTCATTTGGTAAAGAGTTAATAACTCTTCATCAGACAACAAAACTTCAGACTTGTCCATTTTTTCAAGCATCTGCAGACAACAATTAAATCAAATATGTTTAAAACTAGAATCATCGCAAAGTAGACAAACAACCCCCAATAGCACCTTGTCACTGAAGCAGCACAATCAGAGAACGGAAATGATTTTCAAAACAAACAAACAGTGACCTTGACCTTTGACCCATGTGATCCCAAAACAATGGTGCACTCCCTTAAGTCATGGGCAACACCAAATTAAAGTTTAAGGGTCCTACGTCAAACAGCTTTTGAGTTAGAGCACGGAAACAAAAATATTGACGGACTGAAGGACATACAGACAGAAATAGTGAAACCAGTATACCCCCCTCTAAATCATAGGCAGGGAGTATAATGATGGGATTTCTGTTTGACAGGGTAGAAAAATGAAAAAATGCCAGCTACAAGCATTTCCTCTTTTTCCAACAATGTTTTCAAAGGCCAACTTCTTTAGGGTTCTTAAAACTGGGTTCTTAAAACCCCGAATTGTTTAGTACAGGATTAAATGATCAACTCACTGATGTCCTTGATGCCAATCCTAGGAAAGTCAAAGAACAGTTTGAGATTGAGAGCAGCAAGCTCTTCTTCATCAAGACTACCATTATAGTTGATGTCAAACTCTTCAAAAAGCTTCTCAATGACCTGGAATTAAAATGTATGTGACAAATGTGTCTTTACCATTCAAGTACAAGAGGATACAGAAAACTATCTGAGACATGCCCTGGCAAAAGGGGGTTTGATGCATCTGTGTTGCATTATATCAAGGAAGTTATTACACAACTATGGATAGCTAAAATCCATTTAGTTTAACCCTTTCCCAAACGATGAATTTTAGACTGGTCCAAATTGAAAGAGTTTGCAGACGACAATTTTAAATTTGATGAAAATGACAGAAAGTTCTCCAAAAGGGTAGAAAACACTGTGGGAAAAGGAGAAATTGCTCATAACGAGCAATTTCTCCTTTTCCCACAGTGTTTTCAAAAGACTTGTACTGCAGAAACATGAAAAACCAGGGCTTGTTTGGGAAAGGGTTAACAATGGATTAGATCTGGTGGTAAAATGGTCCTGTGTCATGCAGAAAATCGAAAAGTTTCGACCCATGTCAGCCTGCCCAGAGTGCCCAGGCAGACATGGGTCAATATTGTTTGCTGATACATTAAGTCCCCTTTTCTCAAAGCATGGATCATTTCTAGGACCGATTACTTTTTGCAATGTGATGGTTTTAACCCTATACCACACAATCCCGAGTTTTAACAAACCTTAGGAAAGGGGCTTTTGAAAACATTGTGGGAAAAGGAGAAAATGCTGGTAACCAGCATTTTCTCCTTTTCCCACAACGTTCTCTAACATTAAAAAGAAACAAATTACCTTTTGAACTCTATAAAATTTGTGGTTTGCAAAAGCTTTCAATTTTGACCAGTCTAAAATTTTGTCATGTGGGGAAAAGTTTTCTAGACTAGGAAGGAATCCCCACTTTGACACTCAAATTCAACATTCCTACTTCCACATTCTAAAACGGATATTTCTACATGGACACTTGAGCCTGAATATTCCCACTTGAACATTCTCACATGCTCATTTTAACTTTAATAAATTAATATTTGGAGACTCCCACCCTAAATCACTCCCATTTAGACACGCCTTCTTGTTTGGAAATTCCTTCTTGGATATTTCAACTTTGATTGTTCCTTTTGGACACTTCCACTAGGACACTTCCACTTAATTTGTTCATTTGTTTTGGTGTTCAATGCTGTTTTTAACAGCTTAGGTCATATCACAGTGGTAAGTGCACCTACGCATGTGTTTCCTGGCTTTCTCATACCAGTACAGATACAAATTTTTTTGCAGCCACTGACTGACTACTTTTCCTACATGAATCAGTGGTGAGAGGCAAAAAAACGCCAGAAAGTTTGCCTCAACCAGATATCGAACTCACAACCACCAGGTCACGAGTCAGATACACTAACCACTGAGCTACCTGGGCAGGCACACTCCCAATTGGATATACTCTCTTAGAGAGTACCTCTTGGATACAACCACTTGGACAAGTCCCCCTTGGGACCAGCATTTTACCACATATTCTCCTTTTCCAAAATGTTTTCAAAAGTCATCACAAATGACAGTATATTATACCTCCTCTCCTAGGTAATTCTTGCAGACTGGATTTTGAGCATGCCATTCTAAGTAAGCATCATGAACCAGGTGGTGCATATTTCTACACGTCTCTCTTGTAAACCAGTGAGCTCCTGCAAAACAAGAATAAGAAAAAATTCCAATGCCTGCAATTCTAAATACAATATCAGTGTTGCTTCTAGGATTTTGTAAAATGGGCCCAGAAGGGCCCATTTTTTTTTTAACAAAGGAGTCCTTTTACATTTCAAAGGGTTGGGGTGGGTGATTCTTACTGAAAATGTTTATAACCATGCCAACTGTAACTGGTATATTGCTAACCAAAAGTAGAGCTCAATTTTTAAGGCTGACGACCCCTGTTTATGTATCATCCTACCCACTCAATTATACTGAACAATTTATCATAGATTGTATGTTCTTATGGTTAAAAAACTCACAATGAAAAACATCATTCACAATTCAAACACTAGAAATGATCTATTGCAGCCCTTTAGGTACAGGAAGCTACTCTATACCAAGTGCGTTATGCAGAATGGACCACCAACAAAAACATACTTATGGTCCTTAACTCTTTACCAAACAACATAATTTTACACTCGTCCAAATTCAAAGCTGTTGCAGACAACAAAGTAAATGTGGCTCCAGTGATGAAACCTGAGTCTAGTAGGGTAGAAAACAATGCGGGAAAAGGAGAAAATGCTGGTTACCAGCATTTTCTCCTTTTCCCACAGTGTTTTCAAAAGGCTTTCTTTTCAGGGTTGTGAAAACCCGGGATTGTTTGGTAAAGGGTTAAATGATTTAGTTCATCAAGGACTGCTGTTATCAACTGTCCAAAACCATACTGCAAGCTGAATCAGCTTATGACATGGGCATTATGTAGTTAGAGACATAGATTCCAGTTATACAAGGTGTCTCCAACTGGTTTGTTGTGTCTAAACAAAGGGCTCATTGAAGATAAGAATGTGCAAAGTTATGAAAAACTGGGGGCAAAAGGGGCACACTGACCGATCTTTATGGGGCCATTCATGATAAACAGAATGAATCCTGCAATCCTGCAGCCTTGAAGCAGATTGCACAAATTCTGAAGTTTGATTTCCAATCCACAGTTGCTTTTTTGTCAATCTGGTCAAGGACCAAATTAGAAAAAAAAAATCTATCAAATAAATTAGAAACCTGTCAGATCCAGAGTTTTCAAATTTTTCAGATTCTGCAAGGTCTCTGGAAGGCTTGTTACTGGGTTCTGGTTGAGAGAGAGATAGTTCAAGGCCTGAAGTTGCCCAAGATTTTCAGGCACAGTGTCCAATAATAGCCCATCCAGACTAAGAGTTTTCATGTCAGAGTTTTCCACAAAGTCCTCTGGTAGATTTTTGATTGGCATGTTCTTCAGCTCCATCAGAACGACTGTTGGTGATAGGAAAATGTCCTTTGGAAGTTCTGTAATGGCTGTGTTCTGTACCTTTACGACCTGCAAACCACAAAACCATTTACATTTTATTCAGGCATAAACTATTCTAACTTTTCTATAGCGTAAATAAAGATCAAAAAGCATGAAATATAATGAGGGTTGTCCCAAAACTCAGTACATGTAGTAAATTTTATATACGGGCCATTTTTAGCATCAGGACATTTATTTTCACACATTTTGTCTATGAAGCAGTTTTTTAACTTCGTATCAAGTCTCCAATAAAGTATTAGCTTCATTTTTACTTTAAATTTAAACAAATGATAGGGAGGTGCCATTTCCCCGTGCATGTCAATGTATTCTTATATGTTTTTGTACAAACTCTAAGCATGCAGGATGATTTTCCATATTTTATGTTATTTCTGCTAAATATGAAGTGTACATCTTCCTCTGATACTTTGATATCATCACAGAAAATCTGAATGTGATCTGGTAACAACCGATAGTATAGAGACAAACAAAAACGATTGGTAGCAAATACAAAATTTGAAATGATGACATCAGAAGATCGCCTAGCGCAGTGGACAGTTTTAAAATTTTGTGCTGATCTTGAAACGACACCTGTCTAGATTACAAAACAAATGTTTACCAGCATTTTCTCCATTATCAACAATATTTCAAAAGCTGTATTTTTCAGCACTATTTGATAAAGGGTTAGTCTGTTTATCAGTATAAAGGTTAGTACCTGAAGAGACTTAGCCTTGTGGAATCCTCCCGGCAATGATGTTAATCTCCCCATGTGATTGCCCACAGCTAGAGAACCAATACTAAAATATTGGAGATTTTCAAACTTCTCAAAAAAGTCCTCTGGCAATCCCTTCAATGTTGTCAGAGACCAGTTAAACACTGAAACTGACTTGAGGTACGGTTCAAAGTAATCATAGCTAAATGTGATGTCTTTTTCTGCGAGCATCACGTCTGTAACATCGTTGTTCAAACAGTGCGCTTTACACACTGCATACTTGTCGTAACTTGTGAACTTAAATAAGGCATCGGCATCTGTCTGCGGCTTTCCTGGAAATTTTCTGACATGCTCATCTCTGTTTTTGATTGCATCTTTAATTTCGTGTCTGTCTTCATTGGTTGGTGTGTATTGAACTCCGCCCCACGCTGCATTGTATATCCCACATAGGGACGTGTAGGATTGAAGCATATTGTAGAATAGCTTTTCAACCTGGTTCTGGGATAAACCGCTACTGTCTCCTTTGATTAAGTTTTTGTATGAAGTCAGGTTTAACTGAAAAACAGAGTATTTCTTATACATTAAAACATTTTGCTTTTAATTACGTCAACAAACGTTGTCTTTGCCAAATTATCTACCTGTCATTCTGAAAATGTAAACGATCAGACTGAATATTCAGTGCAGTCTGATCTTGCTCTACACTGCCTGCAAGAGTGTGTAAAAGTGATATTATTTTCTCTCCTTAAACTCTTTACCTAACAACAAAATTTTAGACCTGTCCAAATTGGAAGCATTTGCAGACGACAAATTAAATGTGACCCCAAAACAAAAATTTCTCTTTTGAAGTGTAAAAAATAAACTGGGAAAAGTAGAAAATGCTGGTCACCAGCATTTTCTGCTTTTCCCACAATGTTTTCAAAAGCCTTTTTTCTTACGGACATTAAAACTGGGGATTGTGTGGTAAAGTGTTGAACTTTTTGTCCCTTGAATCAACTGTACTAGAACTGAAGAGTTACATATTGTTCTTGGTTTAATCAACAGGTAACTGCCTGCATTTGACTTTAAGTCTTTTAGTAGACTGCTTTTGATAATACTGTGCAAAACAAACAAAAAAACACAGCAAGTAAACTTCTTTTTCCCACACTCTCATGTTTCATACGTAGGTTCATGCTAAGAAGCTTGAAGTCTTAACTATAAGAGAGAATTTGGACCAAGAATCACCATTATGTACGTAAACTGTATTTCACTCATTGGCTATCCCATGTTTATCCTATTTCAGATCAGCAAAACCTGATAGCTCAGTCAGTAAGATACAGAACTTGAAAACAAGCGGTTGCTGGTACAAATCTCCAGCCTGGTCAGTTTCTTTCCAGTGGATTAATGATAGTCATTGCTATAGGATCCATTCCTCTCTCACTTGCAGAGCACTGTTTTGATAATAGTTATGTGGAAAAGCAGCCAGTGGCTTAGGAAGAATGTTGTGAATAGCACTAGTAGTAGAAACTACAGCTAAACATGGATATGTGCAATATCTGCCACAATATCACTGAAGCGATGCTGAAAACAATATTAAACACTGTCTAAACAAACAATATTTCACATTATTGCTATGAACACATTCTGTTCTGTCTGATCTAGATGTACACAGATAAGAAAAGCTTGAACTCTTTACCAAACGACAAAATTTTAGATTGGTCCAAATTGAAAGCATTTGCAGACGACAAAATAAATGTGACTGAAAAATTGATATTTGTTTTGGGAAGGGTAGAAAACATTGTGGGAAAAGGAGAAAATGCTGGTTACCAGCATTTTCTCCTTTTCCCACAATGTTTTCAAAAGGCTTCATTCCCAGGGTCGTTAAAAGGCGGCATTGTGCGGTAAAGGGTTAAAATACTATTGTCCTGTACATAGTTATGCAAGCTAAATCAATCCAACATCAAAACACCCTCTGTGGAAAAAAGCAATAAATTAACCTTCTGTCCAATCAAGGCCATGTAGGTCCATACAGTTTTCCAGTCCCCATATAGGGCCTCAATGGGTAAGGGAGTCTCTGGTACGATCCCAGGTATATCCACAAAATGTATTGGTATCTTCCACATCCGATTATTTGGGAACCCAGCCAAGTCTTGGATCAGCTTCATTTCATCTGCTCAAAAGGGATACAGTAGCATAATTTACATCTTTATAAAACGATAAAAATTTTGGAATTGCCTAAAGTATTTGCAGAAAACAAATTCAGTGTAGCACAAATGGTGGAAATTGTATGTAAACAGGAAGAAAATATTGTGGGAAGAGCAGAATATGCTGGTTGCAAGCATTTTCTACCTTTCCAACAGTGTTTTCAAAAGTCTTCTTCCTCAAAGCAGTTTATACTCTGTATAATGTGGTAAAGGGCTAAATATGAAAAGTTAACAAAATTTTAGATTTCCTCATTTCAGTGCTGTTTCTGACCCAAGTATTTCAATATACATCTAGCAGACAATGTAGATAAAAATTACACTGCACATTTCTTCCAGACTGATCTTGATCCTTGCTTGCAGCTAAACCCACATAATTTGATGGGCACTACCAGGGTAAATGAATACTCTAGGAAGATGAATATTTTGGGTAGACCTAAAGGTCAAAAGAAAGGTCATTGGAGAGGAACATGTCATGAAACTTTGTCCTAAATAAAGTTTAACGTACATGATAAAATTTGACTTGTCTAAATTGAAAAGCATTTGCAGATGACAAATCGTATGATACTCAACTGATAGGATTTGTCTCTGAAAGAGTAGAAAACATTGTGGGAAAAGGAGAAAATACTAATTACCATCATTTTTCCTTTTCCCACAAAGTTTTCAGAAGCATTATCTATCAGGGTTTTTAAAATTCAGGACTGTGTGGTAAAGGGTTAACCCAATGTAGGAAAAGCAAGTCCTGTGTTTTCAGAAGCATTAAAGGCTCAAATGATGGGATTTGTCTCTGAAAGAGTAGAAAACATTGTGGGAAAAGGAGAAAATGCTGATTATCAGCATTTTCTCCTTTTCCCACAATGTTTTCAGAAGCATTATCTGTCTGGGTCGTTAAAACTCAGGACTATGTGGTAATGGGTTAACTCACTGTAGGAAAAGCAAGTCCTGTGTACTGCCACATCTTTGAATATGGAGGTAAGGTTGGGGTACACCAGAAGGTCAACAGAAAGGTCGCTGGGTAGGAAGGTATAAAGATACATGTCTTCATCATCCTTCAGCCAGTCCATCAAGGATCGTACTGCATTGCACATAGACTTCTCTTGCACTGTCATCATGGAGTAAAATAGAATAGAACAGTAAATCTGTGATTTATCATGTTTGTTTTTTGATTCATTGTGTTGGATTCTAATGCTGTTTTAACAACTTTGGTCATATTTTAAAGACATATTCTTCTGGTATCAGTGCCCTCTTTGATAATCATTCACTCAACCTTATTTTGAAGTAAGTATCTCAATTCGTTCCAGAAATATCAACAAGAGGGCCATTGGCCCTTAAGTGCTCACCTGAGTAAAGTCATCTAGGATTGATAAAGCTGACGAGATCCTGGTTGTAATGATGTAAACACATAAGTGTTTGTGACCTACTTTTCGACCTACTTGACCTATTTTTTAAACTGTCAGAGACATCATCAAGACAAATATTCTGACAATATTTCATGAGTATCAAACGGAAAATGTGGCCTCTAGATTGCACACAAGGTTTTTCTAAGATCTGTCCCAGTGACATACTTTTTTACCCAGCATGACCCAGTTTCAAACTTGTCCGAGACATCATCAAGACAATGATTCTGACCATGTTTCGTCAGTATTAGACTGAGAATGTGGCCTCCAGAGTGCATACAAGGTTTTTCTAAAATTTGATCTGGTGACCTATTTTTTGACCCGACATGACACAATTTCAAACTTGTCCAAGATTTTATCAACACAAACATTCTGACGAAGTTTCATGAGTATTGGGCTAAAAATGTGGCCCTAGAATGCACACAAGTTTTTGCTAAATTTTGACCTGGTGACCTACTTTCTGACCAAACATGACCTAATTTTTAGCTTGTCTGAGATATTATCAAGACAAACATTCTGAGCAGGTTTCATGAGTATTTGACTGAAAATGTGGCCTCTAGAGCGCACATAAGGAAATAGTTGACACCAGGACAATGGACACAGTATAATCACAAAAGCTCACCTTCAGCACTTTGTGCTCAGGTGAGCTAAAAAATATCCAAGTTTTTGCACTACAATGACAGAATGATGACAGAGCTATTATAATACCTCCATGCTTTCTTAAAAAAACAACAAAGCTAGCTACAAAATTAACCCTTTACCACACAGTCCCAAGTTTTAACGACCCTACTGAAGAAGCCTTTTGAAAACATTGTGGGAAAAGGAGAAACTGCTGGTAACTTGCACTTTATCCTTTTCCTACAATGTTTTCTACCTTACCAAGTTTCAGTTTTTGCGTTACACTCATTTTGTTGTCTGCAAATGTTTAAAAAAAATTGTCCTTTGGTAAAGAGTTAAATAGAATAATCTGTAACAGGTGACCCCTGGCTAGAAAATGGTGTTGTATAATGGTTAACTGTTTCATTGAATGATATTTTTCATTGTACTCAACATTATTTCAGTCATTTAACAGCAAGAGTTCACTTGTTCATGTTTAGGATTAAAAGATACGGCACAAAAAAAAAATACACCTACCTGTTGGTCTTGTGAAAACTTGCGCACACAAGTTAAACTTCTTCAGTACATTGGCTTTCCAACCTTTGTCAATAAATTGCATCACTTTTTGGGCAGCCTGTGTTGACAACAAAACACTGCAAACTTCAAAACTATAACACACACATATTCTCTTTCCATCCTTATCCCTCAAGATGCCAAGCACAAGAGCTCAGTCTGCAACATACAGGGCTTATAACCAGAGCATTACTGGTTCGAATCACCAGCTTCTCCAAATTCTTTCCAAAGGTTGATGATAGTCATTGCAACAGGATTCATTCATCTCTCACTGCTGATCATTGTTTCCATGATGGTTATGTGGGAAAGCTGCCAGTGGCCTGGGAAGAATAGTGTGTGATGTTACGGTAACAGAAATTCCATTAAAACATGGAGAGGTGTACTGTCCCTTTTAATATCACTTAAATGTTTGCAATGGCATTAAACACCAAACAATCAATCAGTCAATTACAATCCTTAATTTTCAAGATGCCAGACTCCACATGAAGAAATTCTACATTACGTGACAAAAATATGGTCAAACCTGCATGAACCCTTTACCACACAACCCCGAGTTTTAACGACCCTGAGGAAGAAGCCTTCTGAAGACATGGTGGGACAAGGAGAAAATACTGGTTACAAACATTTTCTCCTTTTCCAACAATTATTCTAACCTTTCAAAGCTAAGTTCCATCACTTGCATCACATTCAAATTGTCATCTGCAAGTGCTTTCAATTTGGACAAGTCTACATTTTTGTCATAAACGGTTATGAAAACTCCCATGCAACACTAATACCTCTTCACCAAATAACAAAGTTTTACACATGCCCAAACTGAAAGCATTTGCAGACTTCAAATGCAGTTAAAATCATGAAATTGTCTTCAGAAAACAAAAATCATTGTTTGAAATGGAGAAAATGCTGCATTACTGTGCAGAACTAGTAAAAATGACAAACCTGTGATAGTAGGTATGGTGGGGCATTTACAAAAGTCTTGGTCAAACTGACTGGTGTGTCTGAAATAATAAAATTCTATGATGAAATCATAAAGTATTTCACTGTTTTTAGTGTTTTAACTTATTAGGAAAGGAAAAAAGCAGGTTAACTTGTCAAAACTATTTACAGAACATTAGCATTCAACATTAATTTAATTGAAGATACTTTGAATCAACCATTGGGATCCCTGATCAAAAGCAGTCCAAGTTGGCAGGTGCACACTTCTAAGGAGTCACTTGAATGTGAAACATGTTGTAATAAATCTTATGCTACTAAGCCCGACTCATTGACCTTTAGCGGACAGAGTAGATCAAGATCAGACTGCACAAAATGTGCAGTCTGATCTTTGATCTACACTGTCTGATAATGAGATATTTTTCTCCAAAAAAATAAGTTTGAAATAACATTATTCAGGCTTTTACTATCAGCTTGAAAGTGTTATCTAACCTATTACTTCCTGGTTACCTTAACTCTTTACCAAACGACAAAATTTTAGACTGGTCCAAATTCAAAGCACTTGCAGACGACAAATAAAAAGTGTCCCGAATGACAAAATTTGATTTGTCCATGATAGGGTGGAAAACATTGTGGGAAAAGGAGAAAATGCTGGTTACCAGCATTTTCTCCTTTTCCCACAATGTTTTCAAAAGCATTCTTTCCCAGGGTCGTGAAAACCCGGAATTGTTTGGTGTAGGGTTAAGCATTACCTGTGGCAAGCTGTTGGTAGTTCTAAAGGTTGACCCTGTTCATCACAGGATTCAAATCCATATTTTTTCATGTGAGATGTTGACACCATACCCTTTCACCACTGCCCCTTACCTACTCCGAAGAAAATTCCAACCAAAAAAACAAGAGCACCACATGCAGATGCCAACACTCAGCTCAGGTTGCTTGACTTTCAGCGAAAATTCTAAGTCAAAAAAGGGGCGTGGCTCTGGCAAAAATATTTTGATGGTTACCTGCCCTTGTTGTATAGGTTCCCCTTTCAACAGTTAACAACTGGTCCAAGTCTGAAGCAAATATCTTCAGTAATAACAGAGATATTACAAAAGATCAAAGTTTTTGCACGACGACGGAGATGCTGACAACAATGCCTTGATGTTTTCTTCGAAAACATCCAAGCTAATAAAAACTTACAACAAAAACTACTTACTACGAGACTCATAAGGAATAACTGTGGACTCTTCTCCCTTGAATATATCTGAACTGAAATTTAGGACTGGGGAGTCTGCCTTGATACAGACTGTTGAG
The DNA here is from genome assembly GCA_945859785.2 of Tridacna gigas. NCBI lineage: Eukaryota > Metazoa > Mollusca > Bivalvia > Cardiida > Cardiidae > Tridacna > Tridacna gigas. The sequence goes on from OX244033.2 coordinate 2,892,538, forward strand.
TTCACATCTTTATCCTTGGGAGAATACTCTAAGGCCAACATTTTCCCTCCACTATACAGGTCCACCACAACACATTCAGCAAATATATTCATACTGAAAGATACAGAGAAATTGGACGTCGAAATAATATTTCAGTCATGCTCTGTGAAAAGGGGCTTTAACTCTGTACTAAATGACAAATATTTAGACCGGTCCAATTTAAAAGCATTTGCTGATGACAAATGAAATGTTGCTAAATTGACAATTTCAGTCTTTCATAGGGTAGAAAACACTGTGAGAAAAGGAAAAAATATTGGTTACTAGCATTTTCTCCTTTTCCCTCAATGTTTTCAAAAGCCTTTTCTGTCAGGGTCACCAAAAGTCAGAATTCTTTGGCAAAGGGTTAATGCATCTTTGTAATGCACTATACCAAGCAAGTTGTGGCGTAAGATATACCCATTTCACCTTAACCCTTAAACTGCTAAATAAATGAAACAAAAATAGTAAAAACCCAAATATTGCAGTTTCAATATTGATTTCACCTCAAAGAAAATGCCGTATCGGACAGTGTAGATCGAAGATCAGACTGCATGTTTTGTGCAGTCTGATCTTGATCTAAACAGTCTGCAAAAGGTCAGTGGGTCACGCTTTCAGCTTAAGGGTTAAAACTAGCTGATCCACAAGGTTGACGAGGAAGAATTGTCTTTTATCATGCAGCAAAAATTTACCAATAGCAAACATTTTCAATCCAGGTCTGCCTGTGCAGCTTGTGCAGGCTTCCAAAGGTCAGTACTTTTTGCAGATGTATGAAACCCCAAATTTACAGAGCATGGCTCAACAATGCAGTTTGGTACTTTTTCACTTTACAAAGATTCCTGTCTTTCGAGATCAAGAGAACAGGGCTTTGAAAAAATTGCAGGAAAAGCAGAAAACACTGGTAACCAACATTTTCTCCTTTTTTCCCACCATGTTTTCAAAAGCTCTCTTTCTCAAAGTTGTTAATACTCAAGACTGTGACTTTATGCTTAGGCTGCTAAGCATGACTCACTGACCTTTTGTGGACAGTGTAGATCAAGATCAGACTGCACAGAACGTGCAGTCTGATCTTTGACCTACACTGTCCAATAAGGAGATATCCTTCCTCCAAAAATACTTTAACCCTTTACCACATAATCCCCTCCTTTAAAGACCCCGAGAAAAAAGCCTCTTGAAAACATTGTGGGAAAAGGAGAAAATGCTGGTAACCAGCATTTTCTCCTTTTCCCACAATGTTTTCTACCCTTCCCATAACAAATTTCAGTTTTAAGTCACATTTAATTTGTCATCTGCAAAAATTAATGCCTTCAATTTGGACTGGTTTAATATTTTGTCGTTTGGTAAAGAGTTAAAACAGGAAAATTTGGGTTTATATTACCAGTTTGATGAAAGTTTCATTTCTTTTATTCAGGAGCTTAAGGATTAAGTGATTAACAACTGTTCAATGTGATGAGTATGTTAATTTTGATAGGAACTTACTTGTCTAGATAAGCAATCAGCTTCATTCCTTTCTGGTAAGTTTTTGGGTACAGGAAACTCTGTAAACAAAGGATCTTAACTCTTTACCAAACAACAAAATTTTGGACTAGTCCAAATTGAAAGTGGTTGCAGACGACAAAATAAATGTGACTGAAAAATTGAAATTTGTTTTGGGAAGGGTAGAAAACATTGTGGGAAAAGGAGAAAATGCTGGTTACCAGTATTTTCTCCTTTCCCAACAATGTTTTCAAAAGAGCTCTCTCTCAGGGTCGTTTAAAGTCAGGATTGTGTGGTAAAGGGTTAATAAATCTCTATCATTCACTGTTTTTAACTAAAGTTTTATTTTTCCTCCCAAAACAAAATGATCAATGCTTAACTTTTACCGAACAAAAAAAATTCATACTGGTCCAAATTGAAAGCATTTGCAGACCACAAATTAAATGTAGCCCAAATGATTATTTCTATCTTTGAAAGGGTGGAAAATATTGTGAGAAAAGGAGAAAATGCTGGTCACCAGCATTTTCTCCTTTTCCCACAGTGTTTTCAGACGCTGTCTTCCTCAGGGTCATTAAAACGCAGGATAGTGTAGTAAAGAGTTACACTGTACCATGGTAACTATAGGGGTAGTGCCATATAGGGGCTTTGGTTGCTGTTTTGAAAGCACTACATTTATCCCTACAATAATTAAAAGACGAAATTTTTTACTCATATATATTGAAAGTTGTGGGGACAACAAATAAAATTTTGCTTATGTGACCTGTTTTGATTTTGATTGGGAAGAAAACACTATGTGAACAAGAGAGTACTTGAGTAAGAGAAAATGCTGATTACCAGAATTTTCTCCTTTTTTCAAAATGTTTTAGAAGGTCATCTACCCAAGGAATGCTAAAAACTCAAAAATTGTCTGGTTTAAATTGGCAGGATTAAGTAGGCTTTTATTATGGTTATGAAAGAACTACACTTTCATTTGCATATGTATTAACTCTTTACCACACAATCCCAAGTTTTAATGACCCTGAATAAAGAAGGCTTTTGAAAACATTGTGGGAAAAGGAGAAAATGCTGGTAACCAGCATTTTCTCCTTTTCCAACAATGTTTTCTACCCTATCAAAGAGACAAATAATCATTTGAGCAACATTTATATTGTCTTTTGCACTTACTTTCAATTTGGTTGAACCCAAAATATTGTCATGTAAAGAGTTAATGAGAATGTATTTTCGAATTTATATACATGCTGAAAATGGACCTAGTATTAGATAATATTATAGCAGTGCGATAGCAGTTCTGATTGCTTGCATCCTGTAATTGCTCATAGGAGTCAAAATAACGTCTGCTGCACTTTTTTCCAAGGGAAAAGGTGACATATAACTACCTTTGTTTTTTTTTTTTTAAAAGACTCATTTAAAATAATATCTCAAATGCCAATTTATTTCAGATCCTATATAAATGAGCCATGCTTTGTGAAAAAGCAGTTTAATTCATCTGCGAGAAGTTTCGACCTAGGTCAGCCTGTGCTGGCTGACTTGGACGAAACCTTTCATTTTGGTAAATTTTCTGCTGTCCAGGGACGATTCTACCTCATGATTCAGTCGGATGTTAGACAAAATGCGTTTTATGGATCCATGATTATGTGATGACTTGCATTGTATAGTGCATCACAAATATGCATTAACCCTTTACCACACAATTCCGACTTTTAACGACCCTAAAAAAGAAGCCTATTGAAAACATTGTGGGAAAAGGAGAAAATGCTGGTAACCAGCATTTCCTTCTTTTCCCACAATGTTTTCTACCCTATTCAAAACAAATTTCAAATTTTAAGTCACATTTATTTCGTTGTCAGCAAGTGTTTTCAATCTGGACTAGTCTGAAATTTTGTCGTTTGGTAAAGAGTTAAGCCCCCTTTTGCCAGAGTGCCACTCATAGATGAGCCACGCTCTGGCAATAGAGGGCTTAATGCATCTCTGTGATGCATGATACCAAGCAACTCATCACATAATTATGGATCCATAAAATCTATTTTGTTTGATAATTGACTGAATCGTAGCGTAATCTTGTCCTTGGACATGCAGAAAATTAACCAATAGCGAAAAGTTTCTGCCCTGGTCAGCCTGCACGGACTGCGCAGGCTGACCTGGATTGATACTTTTTGCAGATGTATTAAGTCCCCTTTTCTCAGAGCATGGCTCATATTTAAAAAGACTGAACACCTACATAAAACATGTAATTTCGTTTTTGAATCACATAGCTGTTTTAACTCTTACCACACCATTCCATGTTTTAATGACCCTGAACAAAAAGCCTTTTGAAAACATTGTGGGAAAAGGAGAAAATGCTGGTAACCAGCATTTTCTCCTTTTCCCACAATGTTTTCTACTCTTTCCAACACAAATATCAGTTTCTGAGTCACATTCATCCATCGTCTGCAAATGCTTTCAATTTGGACAAGTCTAAAATTTTGTTTTGTGGTACAGAGTTAAAAATGAATTTTTGACAAACACAATATAATGACAATACAAATTGATATAATCAAAGTACTTACTGGGCATTTAGGATATCTCAGGATGAATTTGGACTCTTTGCTGTTTGTTTCCACAGAGACCTGATAAGCCCCTTGCTTGAGATAGTAATCCTCAATGAAGGTCTGGTTTCTGTACACTGACAACCTTAGACAACTCTGCAAGCAAAACTAGGCTTGGTTTAATCCTATTTTGACCATCCTGAGAAAGAATGTGTTTGAAAGCATTGTGAGAAAAGGAGAAAATGCTGATGACCGGCATTTTCTCCTTTTTCCACAGAGTTTTCTAGGCTACCACAAACCAAATTTTCATCATTTGAACCACACCTGATTTGTCGTCTTCAAATTTGTTCAGTTTGGATGGGTCTAAAACTTTGTTGCCTGTTAAAGAATTAATTTTTTTAAACAGTGTCCTTTAAACAAGAGCACTGTAATGTGAGTGCCACTACTCGGCTGTGAATGCTGGATTTTCACTTGAAAATTGTAAGTGGAAAAAGGGGCATAACTCTGTCAAAAAGTTTATCTACCCTTGATGTATAGGTTCCCCCCTTTTGATAATAACAACTTGTCCAAGTTTGAAGCAAATGTCTTCAGTAATAACAAATATGTTATAAAATGTCAGTTTTCGCACCACACAGACAGCGCTGCAGATACAATGCAAGGGCTATGACAATACCTTGATGCTTTCTTCGAAAACAGCCAAAACCAAATCGAAAGCATTTGTAGACGACAAGGTAAACGTGGCTCAAAAATTGAAATTTGTTTTTGGAAAGGTAGAAAACATGGTGGGACAAGGAGAAAATGTTTTCAATGGGCTTCTTCATTAAGGTCATTAAAACTCGGGATTGTGTTGTAAAGGGTTAAAGAGGTGGGCCAAGAACAAGTAACTGAACAAAGAACAAACCTGAATGATTTGTTGATCTGTCGTGGCAGAAACAGTAGACAAATGACTAGATAAAGTACTTACCTGAATGATTTGTTGATCTGTAGTGGCAGAAACAGTAGGAAGCTCCTCAACAACATTTTGGGACTCAACTATCTTCACCTTGATCCTGCAATTTATAAATTTCACAAAATAATGTCATGTAATCTCAGTTATTCAATTTGAGATGATTTGACTCATCAATTTATTTTTGCCACAGTCATGTACTCTTAATGAAGACTGAAAACCCCTGGACAGCATAAGGAATAGGCTATCCCAATGTTCCTGTTTGTTGTTTACACACCCCTTCGATTTGAACAATTTAAAAAAATGATCCATAGTTCTATGATACAGTAAAAAGATTGTGAGAAAAGGAGAAAATTATGGTTATAAGAAATCTCTCCTTTTCCCACAATAATTTCAAAAACCTTCTTTATCTCCTTTTAATCAGGGAACTGTTTGGTAAAGGCTTAAAAGCACGATTAAATCTTTACAAAGCAATCCTGAGTTTTAAAGTAGGGCTGACTATCGAGGCAAAAAAAGCTATCATGATAGTATTGTGATAGTAAAATGTCTATTGTGATATTATTGCAATAGTCCTGAAATGATTACAATACTATCACTGGTGTTTTTCTACAACAAAACTGACTGATTGATTGTTTTTAGTATATTTCTGCACTATGATGAGGTACTGATCAAACTGGGTCATTGTTGATATCCTTCTAGGCGCAATTGAAGTAGGCTGGTTTTCTCCACTGAGGACTCCTCTATTATCCATGTATATGTAGATCATGTAGAACATCAAGGGAGGAACCAGTCTAGACAGATATTTTTTTTTTTATTTAATGTCACACTTCATGAAACGCTCATTTCAACTAAAACATGTTGACAGCGAAAAGAATATGAAAACGAAATAGAAATCACCTATGGATAAGCCAAAGGACAACAAGGTCAAACGAACCACGGCAGATTCTATTTGTCACATGCAGCTTTAAGCAAAGAACTATCTAATGGGGATCCAATTTTATCTATATTTATGCAACCTAGATTCATGTTAGCCAATCGCCATATCACATAATAATTCCCAGAAACACAAAAATGAAAGTAGTCATTCGGATTGTTCTGCAATGTATATCTAAATCAATTTACATGTCTGAAAAGCTATTTCGTTTTTATCAAAAATAGATTTGGGGGTTTTCCATGAAGAACTCTCAGTTCAAACAGTCAACTTTTGATTGATGTGTCTAATAGTGTATATTACGGCACATACAAATTTACTCATTAAAGCTGTCTTAAACTTAACACTGCATTTAGAAAACTACCGTTAGCTATCGTCAGTTGAATGAAATTGTCGCAATAGTTATTGACTTGAAAATATGCTATTGGCCTATTGCTATCAAGAGCAAAGCTATCACGATACATTGATAAGTCAACCTATCGTTACACGTTTATCTTAAAGACCGCCAGAAAGAAAGTTGTTAAAAACATAGTGGGACAAGAAGAAAATGCCAGTAACCAGCATTTTCTTTGTTTCCCACAATTTTTTCTACCTTTTCTAGAACAAACTTTCATTCAAAAACCTTTTGCACTCCCAACTGTAGATTCTATCAATATGAACCAGTCTAAAATTTTACCATGTGTTAAATACGATTCAAACAACCCATTCACACATTAGCATGTGGGATAATAAGCCAACAGACCTGTGTTGAAATCCTGCCTGCTTGTGGTATCCCTGGGATTCCCCGAACAGTATGACCATGTCATCCTTAGTGTAAGTTCTACCTGTCTCCAGCGACATCCACTCTACAGTGACCGCCTCCACAACATGTTCTATAATCAAAGTAACCAAGGAAACAAAGGAATTACAGAAAACACAATATACACATATGAGCAATGCTCTAACAGAAAGGAATTACACGCATCTCTGCAATGCAGTAACCCTTTACCGCATGATGACGCCTTTTAACGCCCCTGGAAAAGAAGCCTTTTGAAAACATTGTGGGAAAAGGAGAAAATGCTGGTAACCAGCATTTTATCCCTTTCCCACAATGTTTTCTACCCTGTCAAAGAAAAATTGCACAGTTTTAGCCACACTGAAATTGTCGTCTGCAAATGCTTTCAATTTGGACAAGGCTAAAATTTTGTCGTCTGGTAAAGGGTTAAACCACGCAAGTCATCAGATAACTATGGCTCCATAAAATCAATTTGTCTAACATCAGACTGAATCCTGACCAGAACAGTCCTTGGACATGCAAAAAGTTTTGACTCAGGTCAGCCTGTGCAAACTGCACAGGCTGACCTGGGTTGATACTTTTTGCAGATGCACTAAACCCCTTTTCACAGAGCATGGCTCATATAAAAGATCTGTATCTTGAATATTAACCCTTAAAGTATCTTTCAAAGCTTTAGTTGCCAGTCCTGTGTGTGTAGATGCAGAACATAATGTGCAGTTTGACCTTTGATCTACAATGTCTGCTTGGCTAAGACTTTAACATTCTTGACAATAGCAATCTTGTTATGTGTCTTATATCTCGACCAAAAATGTGTGTTGGGTTTATTTAGTGCTCCACGGGTTAATACTTATTATTGCCAAGCCAATAGAGTTCTCTCTCTATGAGCACTCTTTGACATATTTGGTCAGAAACCGAATTTCGGTAAGAGAATGAACAAGTCTCGCAGTATAACATACTATTAATAGGAAATTCAAGGCAACCTGTACAGCAGACACAGCACTAACCTACCCGTAACCATTAAAGCGCCAAGTAAACCTGTCAGACATTATCATCCTAGAAATACTACCCAAGTTATTGCAAGTTCATGGTTGCTTTTATCTACAGTGTTTCAGCAAAGCGGACAGTGCAGATCAAAGCTCAGGCTTCACATTTTGTGCAGACTGATCTTGATCTACACTGGCCACAAAGGCAACAACAATAGTTGTAAAAGGCACTTTAAGGGTTAACAAAAATAACATTACTTGACATAAAAACACTGCATTGCAGCGAAATGTGCACCTGTTAGTGTAGCTGTTTGCCTTAGAATGTAATTTAAATATGATGTCAATAGTTTTTGTTTATGCATTGGCCAAGTAGTAAGTCTCAACCCACTTTAACCCTTTACCACACAATCCTGACTTTTAACGACCCTGAGAAAGAAGCCTTTTGAAAACATTGTAGGAAAAGGAGAAAATGCTGGTAACCAGCATTTTCTCCTTTTCCCACATTCTCTTCTACCCTTCCAAAAGCATATTTCAATTTTTAAGTCACATTTATTTTGTCGTCTGCAAATGCTTTCAATTTGGACTAGTCTAAAATTTTGTCGTTTGGTAAAGAGTTAACTTGATCAGTTTCACTAATAGAAAAATGCAGTACTGTGATTTTCAAACCTGTCTAAGATAATAACTGTATGATAAACTTATTACAAAAAATCCGGAGTTTTAACTACCCTGTGGGGTTAGCTTGTTTCAAATCCCCTGCTAGGCTCTCTAAAGGGTAGAAAATCTTGGGGGGGGGGGGGGGGGGGAGGAGGAGAAAATGCTAGTTACCACCAGGTTCTCCTTTTCTCCCCCACAATGCTTTCAAAAGCCTTCTTAGTCAAGATTTTTAAAACTCGGAATGTGTGTAAAAGGTTTCCATACAAGATAAGCATAAATTCTTACCCCTCTTCACCCTAAAATGATGAACCCAGTTTTTCTTGTCTTCAATGACACCAAAGCATGTATCCTCTCCATTGGTACTGCCTGTCACCTTTATAAATTTTAAAACAAAAGGTTAAGGCAACTAGTAACTCAACTATGACAGTAACAATACTTTAGTAGAATACTGATACTGATACAGTACAAATTAGAATGGTTGCAAAGCGGACAAATATCCCCCACCAGCACCTTGTCACTGAAGCAGCATAATCAGAGAATGGAGATGATTTTCAAGACAAAGATCAACAGTGACCTTGACCTTTGACCCATGTGATAATAGGGCACCTCCTTGGGTCATGAGCAATACTTGTTAAGTTTCAGGGTGCTAGGTCAAACAGCTTTTGAGTTAGAGCATGGAAATGAAAACAAGATGGATGAATTGACAGATGGAGGGAGGGACAGACAGACCGGCGAAAAGACATGGTGAAACCAGTACACCCCCCTCTCCTTGTTAGGAGATTAGTTATAAACAAAGTCAACAGACTATTGCATGTGTATGATTGTTATTTGCTTTTAACTCTTCACCAGACAATCCTGAGTTTTAATGACCCTGAAGATGTCCTTTGAAAACATTGTGGGAAAAGGAGAAAATGCTGGTAACCAGCATTTTCTCCTTTTCCAACAATGTTTTCTACCCTTCCCCACACAAATTTTAATTTTTCAGTCACATATATCATATCGTCTGCAAATGCTTTCAATTTGGACTAGTCTTAAATTTTGTTGTTTGGTAAGGAGTTAAGCAACATTTATTTTGTCACATTCAATTTTGTTGTCTTGTAAAGAGTTAACCCTTAAATGCTGAATAAACCAAACAAACATTTTCAGTCTTGAATCAGACCATGTTAATTGCAATTTAATGGTTGCTATTGTCAACATACTGTTTCAGCAAAGTGGACAATGTAGATCAAAGATCAGATTGCATATTTTGTGTACCCTGGTCTTGATCTACACTAGCCTCAAAGACAGCTATAATCATGAAAGGCAATTTTAGTGTTATAGGAAAAATCCACCATCATTATTTATACAATTAACTCTTTCACTACTAATGACGACTTGACTACCTTTTGCAGACAGCGTAGATTGAGATCAGACTGCACAGAACGTGCAGTCTGATCTCGATCTATGCTGTCCGCTACTCTATTTTTAAACTATGATGAATGTTGTTTTAAATGGCAGTGGAAATCTATTTTTAGAGCTCGGAAAAAACATGTAATTTCTGGAGTTAGTAGTGAAAGAGTTAAAAAGGATGTTAAGTACCAACCTTGAAGCCAACTTGCTCTTTCAATGGGTTATGAAGAATCACCCATCCACAATATTCACTGCCCACTTTGGTAAAAGTCACAATTTTTCCAGGACTGGAACAAAACATAAAGACTCACAGAAATCCACAAAGGTTAACCTTTTACCACACAATCCTGACTTTTAACGACACTGAGAAAGAAGGCTTTTGGAAACATTGTGGGAAAAGGAGAAAATGCTGGTAACCAGCATTTTCTCTTTTTCCAACAATGTTTTCTACCATATCAAAGAAAAATTGCATCATTTGAGCCACAATGAGATTGTCGTCTGCAAATGCTTTCAATTTGGACAGGTCTAAGATTTTTTTCTGTGGTAAAGGGTTAACTTGAATTTGGTTTTGCAGACAATGCATATCCTACTTCAGACTGCACAGAAAGAGAAGTATGTTTCTTAACTTAACTTTACTAAATGACAAAATTCTACACTGGTCCAAACCAAAAGCATTTGTAGACAAGCCAAGCCCTCATAGCTCAGTCGGTAGTGTACAGGACTTGAGAACAGGAGGTCACTGGTTCGATCCCCAGCTCGGCCAATTTCTTTCCGAGGATTGATGATAGTCACTGCAACAGGAATCACTCCTCTCTCACCACTGACCATCGTTTCGACAATGGCTTGGAAAGAATATTGTGCAGAATACTGGTAAGTGAAACTCCAGGAAAGCATGGATAGGTGCACTGGCCGCTGTGATGTAACTGAAATAATGTTGAAAACAGCGTTAAACACCATACAATCAATCAATCATTTGTAGACAACAAAGCAACTCTTTACCACACAATCCCAAGTTTAAACAACCCTGAGAAAGGTAGCTTTTGAAAACATTGTGGGAAAAGGAGAAAATGCTGGTAACCAGCATTTTCACCTTTTCCCACAATGTTTTCTACCCTTCCTAAAACAAATTTCAATTTTTGAATCACAATGGATTTGTCTTCTGCAAATGCTTTGAATTTGGACCAGTCCAAAACTTTGTAGTTTGATAAAGGGCTAAAGCTTAAGATTTTGGACATTTCTCTTTCTCTTATGTTTGAACTTTACCTCAGTGTATGAAATCATAGAGGTAAAACATTTACCTGATCCATAAGTTTCCATACTTGTAGGTTGTGAAAGCAGGTGTATCCATATTTCTCTGTAAATGGAATGAAATAGATAGACTGAAACTAGAACTGTAACACAGCTATAAATACCCCTAACCACTTGCCTTGTCACTGGATTGGGAAAAAAATTTCAAAGGGCCATAACTCCTCCAATACTCAACCAACACTTCCTGTTTCTATAAATGGAACTCTTCAAGTTAACCTTCACCACACGACAAAAATGTGGACTTGTCTAAATTGAAAGCAGTACAAGTCTTTTGAAAACACTGTGGGAAAAGGAGAAATTGCTCGTCACGAGCAATTTCTCCTTTTCCCACAGTGTTTTCTACCCTTTTTGATAACTTTCTGCCATTTTCATCAAATTTGAAATTGTCGTCTGCAAACTCTTTCAATTTGGACCAGTCCAAAATTTGTCGTTTGGGAAAGGGTTAAAGTAGCTCGAATCAAAAATCAATAGCCTAATATATAAATATATATTTTCTCCTTTTCCCACAATGTTTCCAAGAGGCTTCTCTCCCAGGGTCGTTGAAAGTCAGATTGTGCAGTAAAGGGTTGATGCACCTTTGTAATGCACTATACCAAGTTCTTGCATACCATAGATGCATTTTACCGAAAAACCTGCTAAATAACAAGGTAGACTGCTTCTTCGACATGCGCCAAGCCCCCGTAGCTCAGTAAGTAGCACACAGGACTTGAGAACAGGAGGTCGCTGGTTCGATTCCCAGCTTGGCCAATTTCTTTCCGAGGATTGATGATAGTCATCGCGACAGGATTCATTCCTCTCTCACCGCTGACCATTGTTTCGACGATGGTTATGTAGGAAAGCAGCTAGTGGCTTGGAAAGAATATTGTGCGGAGTACTGGTAAAAGAAACTCCAGGAAAGCATGGATAAGTGCACTGGCCGCCGTGATATAACTGAAATAATGTTGAAAACGGCATTAAACACCATACAATCAATCAATCAATCAATCCTTCGACATGCAGAAAAGTTACCCAAAGCAAAAAATTTCGACCCATGTCAGCTGTGCTAACTGCAAAGGCTGACATAGTTTGATACTCTTTGCTGATTAATTAACCCTTTACCACACAATCCTGAGTTTCAACAACCCTGGGGAAGAGGCCTTTTTAAAAACATTGTGGGAAAAGGAGAAAATGCTGGTAACCAGCATTTTCTCCTTTTCCCACAATGTTTTCTTACTTTTCAGTGACAAATTTATTTACTTTAGCCACATTTAAATTGTTGTCTGCAGATGCTTTCAATTTCAAAAAGTCTAAAATTTTGTTGTTTGTAAAGAGTTAAACTGCTGTTTAACAAATCAAGGCTCATATATTATGTCTGTAGCCGAAAACTTTCATCCTAGTGTTCAGTATCTTACCTCTGTATCATTCCGTGGAGTCCACACACTTTTCTGAAGCAGTTGAACAGATTCTCCCAAGGAATGAAAACCGACACAAGGGTAATAACCTAGACGACTTGGATTAAGATTCAGTTCAATGCATTTTTCTCCATTCTTCCTAAAGAATCCCTTGTTTCTTGCAAAATCACAATGAAAGGACATTTCATCTCCCACTGTGGCTTTTAATGTTCTTCTAGTGGGGGAGCCAGACTCCAGGAAAATTCTGTTTGAAAATAAAATGTTATTGGATGGCATTCTAGAAAAAGGGGGTTTAATGCATCTCTGTGATACATTGTATCAAGAAAGTCTTCATTATAATTAAAGATACATGAAATCAATTTTGCTTAACAACTGACTGAATCAAGAGGTGGACTGTTCATTTAACCCTTTCCCAAACAATAAATTTTAGACTGGTCCAAATTGAAAGAGTTTGCAGACCACATTTTTAAATTTGATGAAAATGACAGAAAGGTCTCAAAAAGGGTAGAAAACACTGTGGGAAAAGGAGAAATTGCTCGTTACGAGCAATTTCTCCTTTTCCCACAGTGTTTTCAAAAGACTTGCACTGCAGACATGGAAAACCAGGGCTTGTTTGGGAAGGGTTAACATGCAGAAAACAGACCTATAACAAGAAGTTTAAATCCAGTCCAGCCTGGGTAGACTGCGCAGGCTGACCTGGATCGATACTTTTTGCAAATGCATTAAAATCTTTTCACAGAGCATGGTTCAACGTAATAAATTCTTCCCCCAAAGATAAAAAAGTTGGACCTGCCCAAATCTGAGGCATTTGCATACAATTCAAATGTGGATAAAATATTAGTACTTATCCTTGAATAGATAGAAAACATTGCAGGAAAAGGAGAAAATGCTGGTTACCAGGGTTTTCTCTAATTCACAAAATGTTTTCAAAAACCTTCTTTCTCTGGGTTGTTAAAACTTGGGATTGTGTGGTAAAAGGTTAAAATTCAGTCTATATCTCCTAACAAAAATTTTCAGTAGATTTGTCGGTTTGTTTGGTGTTTAATGCCGTTTTCAACATTAAATTCAGTTTTATTATGGCCATTCGTGCACCTATCCATGCTTTATGAAATATTATTTTATCTGGTATCCAGCACTTTCTCCTTTTCCCATAATGTTTTCTATCCTATCACAGACAAATCTTGAAATTTTAGCCTCATTTAATATGTCATCTGAAATGCTTATATTACAGACCAGTCTAAAATTTTGTCGTCTGGTAAGGGATTAACCCTTTACCACACAATCCCGACTTTTAACGACCCTGAGGAAGAAGCCTTTTGAAAACATTGTGGCAAAAGGAGAAAATGCTGGTAAGCAGCATTTTCTCCTTTTCCCACAATGTTTTCTACTCTTCCCAAAACAAATTTCAACATTTAAGCCATATATATTTTGTCGTCTGCAAGTGCTTTCAATTTGGACCAGTCTAAAATATTGTTGTTTGGTAAAGAGTTAAGGGTAAAAGCCCACACTTACCCTCAATCATGTGCATGATAACCAGTATTTACCGGTACTCCTTTTCCCACAATATTTTCTATCTGAAAGTGCTTTTCAAATAAGCAAATCTGAAATTGTGTCGTCTCACAAAGGGTTACCTCTTTACCAAACAAAAATTTTTCAGACTTGTCTAAATTGGAAGTATTGCAGACTACAAAATAAATGTGACTCAAAAATTACAAATTGTTGTTGGAAGGACAGAAAACATTGTGGGAAAAGGAGGAAATGCTGGTTACAATGTTTTCAAAAGCCCTCTAACTCAGGGACGTCAAAAGTCTGGATTGTGTGGTAAAGAGCTGAGGACTATAGCCCATACTTACCCTCCATCATCTGCATGGTAACCAATAGCCTGTGCGTTCCAGCCTGGTTGCCTGTTTGGTGGATAGTTTTGGGGTACCAGCCCAACTGCAATGTACCCACCCTTGCCAGTAGACAGTATACCTGCAAATATAAACAAGATACTTGTTTTTTTAGCCATTTTCTTCTTTTTAATCAGACATAGAGATAATTATGTAGAGGACACAAAAATATAACAGATGGGCAGGCAGACGGAGAGAAAACTTGACAGAAAACATGTCTTCCCAATTTCCAAATCAATTAACCCTTTACCACACAATCCCTAGTTTTACCGACCATGAAAAAGAAAGCTTTTGAAAACATTGTGGAAAAAGAAGAAAATATTGGTTACCAGAATTTTCTTTTTCCACAATGTTTTCTACCCTATCAAAGACAAATTCCATCATTTGAGCCACATTTGAATTGTTGTCTTCAATTCTGTTGAGTTCAGAATTTTGTCGTTCGGTTAAGAGTTAATCAAGAAGTATTCCCAAGACCTACAGCAATGTCAAACACAAAACTCACCAAACTGACAATCCATGTGACTTCCTTCTTGTAAAACAATATGGCTGAATTAATGCACGCTTAACTCTTCACCAAATGACAAAATTTTAGACTGGTCCAAATTGAAAGCATTTGCAGATGACAAAATAAATGTTGAAAAAAAATATTGAAATTTGTCCAAATTCAAAGCTTTTGCAGACGACAAAATAAATGTGACTAATACATTGAAATTTGTTCTGGGAACGGTAGAAAACATTGTGGGAAAAAGAGAAAATGCTGGTTACCAGCATTTTCTCCTTTTCCCACAATGTTTTCAAAAGGCTTTTACCAGAGGGTTGTTTAAAGTCCGGACTGTGTGGTAAAGGTTTAACTCTTTACCAAACAACAAAATTTTTCTTTTTTCCTTTTCAAACAATGTTTTCAAAAGGCTTCTTTCACAGGGTCATTAAAAGTCGTAATTGTGTGGTAAAGGTTTAAAGAATGTTCTAGAGGAATAATCATTTTGAACTCTTGAAAAAGGAAAAAGCCGAAATATCAAACAATATTGTTGTTTTTCAGTGTTTCATTCATTCCCTGAGGTATTCATAGTGTCTTTGTGTAAACCACAAAAGTTTCAATATTCCTATTCCAGATTCTCTTACTATATGTCTATCTTGTTTTTTTAACCCTTTACCACATGATCCAAACTTTTAACAACCCTGAGAAAGAAACCTTTTGAAAACATTGTGGGAAAAGGAGAAAAGGCTGGTAACCAGCATTTTCTCCTTTTCCCAAAATGTTTTCTACCCTTTCCAAGTCACATTTTAATTGAGCCACATTTATTTTGTCATCTGCAGATGCTTTTAATTTTTGACAAGTAAGAAATTTTGTCATTTGGTAAAGAGTTAAAAGATACTTCTTGTTTTACATGATTCTAAAAAACAGTACTCAAATGTCTACTTATGCACTGTAACAGTACTCAAATGTCTACTTACGCACTGAGAAATCTGGACACTCTTTGGTTAAAGGTCGGCATGAAATAAACTGGCCAACTGGTATTGCTGAAGATGCAGTTTCGTATCTACAACAGACAGAACTAGAACTGTTGCAAAGCGGAAAAATACCCCACCCCAACCAGCACCTTGCCACTGACAAGGCATGTCAGAGAAAACAAAGTTCATCTGTGACCTTGACCTTTGACCCATGTGACCCAAAACAATACAGCACCTCCTTGGGTCATGAGGAACACTTGCATAAAGTTTCAGGGTCCTGGGTCAAATGCCTTCTGATTTAGAGCACAGACACGAAAAGATGGATAGACTGGTAGACAAACAGATGGACAGACAGATGAACAGATGGATGGATGGACAGACAGACATGGTGAAACCAGTATATCATCGGTGGGGGGTCAAAACCTCGTAACTCCATATTTTTCAGAAAACGACTTTTTTACATAAAGAATTTCATTTAGAACTTTCGCGCCATCCCTCAAAGCGTCGTAACTCTACGCCAATCGGTTAGTATTTATTCACCACGTGATGATTCCTCGTATACTGGTTGCGTCACAATCAACGTCATCAAAAAGTCGTATTTCGTTTCTTGGAGGCACCGTTCCACAAGTGAATCACCGAGGTAAGTTTTAAAACATTTTTGGTGAGAAAAACGGCATTCAAATACATTTTAATGTTTTTGAAAAATACATGCTACTTAAATACTGAGGTCAGACAATTAAATGTAAGTTACAGAGAATTATTAAAGTGTTTTTCATAAGGACCAACCCAGTTCTTGTTCTTCGATTCACAATATTCTTTACAATCCCCCAGAATCCCAAAGTCCATTACAAAAGGTTTACCTTATATGACTAACTGAATATCAAAACGTCAAAATTTTTACCAACCCGCATTTCAATTCCATTTTATTTACAGTTTAATGAGGTACGAGTTTTTGACACAGCAGTTCAATCGATCAGATCAACCGAGATACGATATTTTTACTGCGGCTACTTTAACTGATTCTGTTGAATGATGATGTTAATTTAGATCCACCAATCAATCGATCATCTTTAATTCCTCCATATTTGGACAATCAACAAAGATATTAAAAAATCTTCGAAGTGCTGTTATAGATAGTCTTATTAAGAAATCCTAGACACCGTGGACTGTTCTCAAAATCAATCTAAAACAGCATTTCAAAGGTTTTTTTTTTTTTTCATATTTTTGTTGAATAGTTCATAGTGTTTAAGATTTCTTCATATACAGTGTGAACATTACTCGTCTCAATGCTACAATCCCTCACACCATTCAAAAGTAGAATGTCATATCAATATCATTGGGCTTAATCTAATTGCAAATTATCTTATGTAAGACTTTTTTTATTTCAGATATAAATGTCTTACTCAGGAGAAAGCGACACAGAAAGCGCAGACGAAACAAATCTCCAACAATTCAAATGCCACATGTGCCAATATAAACCTAATTTTGATGTACTGGTGTACATATTATCAAAGATTCTTGAAGACGGACCATTCCTAGTTAGATTGCCTAACGGAGAATACTATGTCAGGTGTCAGTTCGATGATTGTGAGCGGTATTATCATTTAAGGTGCATTCACCCTACATATCCAGACAACGACTTAAACCAGTCTGACTTACCTGAATTACAGCAAAACGGTATCCACTGTCCTCTTTGTGAGCCTGGGTATGAACCCGTTAACTATTAATTTCATCATGGCTATGTCAAGGGGACAATATTTGGTTCAGCTCTCACTTAAGAACCAGAATTCTATGATTAAAAATGCTATTCAAAATGTCGAAAATGACGAGTTGAGTGATGATTTTGATGCAGATGACAGTTTGCACGATCCTGACTTTGAACCAGAAATAATTCGTGAACAATCTTCTGATGAAGAAATGGTTGTTGACATTGACCATGAAGAAATAGTTACTGTTGATAATGTAGAACCCTCGACCAAACGTGTAAAAGGAAAAGACTCTTGTCAGAGAAACGCAGCAAAACGTCTTCGAATGGAAGGGAAAAAATACATGGGTTTGAAAAAGGAGAACGGAAAATGGAGTCTTAATGTTGAAAGGTCCGAGAGGATATTGGTGGAGAGAAATTGTTCAAAGAGGTGTGAGAAGTCGAAGGTAAAGCAGTGCGTTCGAATTTCAGAAGATGACAGGAGAGATATCTTTGACAATTTTTGGAAAAATATGACTTGGGATGAAAGGAAGGTCTACGTTAATTCTTTGGTGGGAACAGAACAAGTAAACCAGAGGACCGTAGAAAATAGTCGTCGTTCAAATAGCTATAGATATTTTCTCAGAAAAAAAGACGAGAGAATAAGCGTGTGTAAGAATATGTTCCTGTCAACTCTTGGCATTGGTGAAAAGTCTGTATACGCATGGTTAGAAGGGTCCGCATCTGGTATACGTAACAAACGCATAGATAAAGGTAACGTTTTCATATATAAAAGTTTATGCATCGCTTCCAAATATACAAAAACAACAACAATAACAATGATTTTAGTAATAATAATAATAATAATAAATGTACACATAATAATAAAATAATAACAATTTTGGATATAATTATTATAACAGTTAGAAGAAGAAGAAAAAGCAAGAATAAAAATGAAATGGTAATAATATTAATAAGGTTTAAAACTGTGCGTGTATTAATTTTAAAAAATGTACTTATGGTAACAACTTTATACTTAAAATTCATGTTTTTTTAAGCAACAATATAATATGGAAAAACAGGTATCACAGAAAGTTTATCACAGAATAATCTATCACAGTTATACTTAAATATGCTGTTTTGTAAAACTGATCAGAAAAAAAGAGAAAGAAATAATTGTAAATATATATTACCCAATGCTGTAGATACTATTCATATTCCAGATTCTTACATCAGACATGTGATTGGTTGAAAAAGTATCGGGCAAAACAGATGACAAGTCTAAAAAACTTAACCACTTCATCGACCAAACATGGATCCGCTATTCTATTGATTTTTTGATAGTTCAATTAAATCTCTATTTTAAGGTGAGAGAAAACGAGCAATCGCCGAAAGACATGCCGGAATTAGAACCAGCGTAGAGAGTTATCTAAACGCACTACCGAAGATGGAGTCCCACTACTGTCGTGCATCAAGCACAAAGTTATATCTAGAGCCAGTGTTCGACACGTTCAATGCTCTTTACGGCGAATATAAGACTTATTGTGGACAAGACGGTGAGATAGCTAGCAGACGGCTTTTCAGGGAGACATTTGAAAGTTTAAACTTGAGCTTATATAAACCTAAGAAAGATCGGTGCGATACATGCTGCAGCTTTGAAGCTGGTAATTTATCAGAGGAGTTGTACAATATCCACCTCCAGAAAAAAACCCAAGCTAAACGTGAAAAAGATAGTGACAAAGAACTTACAGCGAATAATGAGTCACTGATAGTTATCACATTAGATTTACAGGCTGTGCTACTGTCTCCTAAGCTGAATGCTAGCGCACTATATTACAAGACCAAACTTGCCTGTCACAATTTTACAGTGTTTGATTTAACAACAAGGGATGTTTCGTGTTATTTTTGGCACGAAGGCCAAGGCGACCTTTCTGCTAATTCTTTTGCAAGTTGCGTTGCTCATTATCTCGAAACCTGCTTAGAACAAAGACCTCTGGTTAAGCAAATTATCATCTATAGTGACGGCTGCACTTATCAAAATCGGAATGTAATTCTTTCCAATACGCTGTGTCATTTGTCAGCTAAGCATAGTATAACTATAACTCAAAAGTTTTTAGAAAAAGGCCATACCTACATGGAGGTTGACAGTGTTCATAGCACTATCGAGAGAAAGATAAAAACAAAAAGCATATACGTGCCTCAAAACTATGTAGACTTGATCAAATCTGTTCGCCCTAAACAGAAATATAAGGTTCTGTATGTAGACCATTCTTTTTTTAAAAGGTGGTCCGACCTTGAGATCTATTCATCTATTAGACCGGGAACGAAAGTTGGTGATCCGGTGGTCACAGATCTGCGTGTATTACTGTACACGTCATCTGGAGAAATCAAATACAAGCTGTCCTTCTCAGAGGAATTTAGTGACCTCCCACGAAGGTCAAAAAATTCTGATTTGCAAAGAAGAGTTGTACAGAATTTGCACATAGGGCCGCTTATGATAAAGCATTCAAAGTACAATCATTTGATGGATCTAAAGCATGTGATTCCCGCAGACTATCACGCGTTTTACAGCGCTCTGTGTCACGACTAAGAAAATATCTAATGGAGATATACCGATGTCCATCCGTTTAATTTTTGAATTTAGAGATGAAAGTTTTTTTGTTTTTGTTGTTTTATTGTAGTTTAGCCCCGGGAACGTAAGGGAGATATACCGATGTTCATTCGTTTAATATTTGAATTTAGAGATGAAAGTTTCTTTGTTTTTGTAGTTTTATTGTAGTTTCGACCCGGGAACGGGCAACAGATGTGTAGAATAAGCCTGTACCAGGCAAAATAAGATTTCCGAAGATTATCTACAGCTCTTCTTTGTAAAGGGTAACAGTTATGTATGTTAACCCATTACCACACAATCCCTACTTTTGTCGCCCCTGAGAAAGAAGTCTTTTGAAAACACTGTGGGAAAAAGAGAAAATGCTGGTAACCAGCATTTTCTCCTTTTCCCAGTGTTCTACCCTTCCCAGAACAAATTTCAATTTTTTCAGTCACCTTTATTTTGTCGTCTGCAAATGCTTTCAATTTGGACCGGTCTAAAATGTTCTCGTGTGGTAAAGAGTTAATGTTAGTACTCAGTCTAGGGAATAGGCTTTTAGATTGTTCAATAACAGTTTTGCTAGTTACGATTTTAGAGCATGTAATTACACTACATGTAACTAAATAAAGAAATAAATCTTACATAAAAAGCTGGCTTGTTTCGTTCATAAGTTTGCAGACGATAATGGTTAAAATTGAACTTTATCTAATGATATTAATAATGACAATAATAATAATAATAATAATAATCACAATGATGATAATGAAAATAATGATGATGATATTTACAAAAGATCTACTTCATGTCTACGTAATAATTTTCTAATAAGACACAAGGCAATTATTATCAACTAAATTCTTTTGTGCATACAG
This sequence comes from Tridacna gigas, assembly GCA_945859785.2. NCBI lineage: Eukaryota > Metazoa > Mollusca > Bivalvia > Cardiida > Cardiidae > Tridacna > Tridacna gigas. The sequence goes on from OX244033.2 coordinate 2,913,421, forward strand.
AGCGAAATTGTAAATTCGTTAAAAGTGTTACAAACGCTGCAAAAAATCACTTTAAAATGAGCATTCTGTGTGACTATTGTTATCAATCATTTCATCAAGTTGTCGTAACTCGGAATAAATCTGAGCCAAAACCTCGTAACTCATGAACCCGACAGAGAACTTCAACTACAATATTCGTTTCTATACGAAAAAAATACATCTGTTGTGTCTTTCCTATGCTTGAAATATTAAAGGGTTATGAAATATACGATCAGAGAAAAACAATTTTTTGCTTCTCCTGAAAAGTCGTAAAATATCAGATACGACAATTTGACTCCCCACCGACGATATCCCCCTCTTCTACATAGGATGGAGATATCAAAATGAGTACCCGCAAATTTTATTAACCCTTATACTGCCAAATAAGTAAAATTTAACTTCCATGCCAAAAGTAAACAAGAGGGCCATGATGGCCCTGGGTCGCTCACCTTAGTAGAGTGCCTTTAAGGTTTTTCTTTAATTTGACCATGTGACCTAGTTTTTGACCGCAGGTGACCCAATTTCACTCATATTTCATGAAGACAAACATTCTGACCAATTTTCAAGTCAATTGAGCAAAGAATGTGGCCTCGAGTGCCCTAAAGATATTTCTTTAATTTGACCTAGTGACCTAGATTATGACCCCAGGTGACCCAAATTTGAACTGGTCTTTGACTATATCAAAAGAAACATTTTAACCAATTTTCAAATCAAATGAATAATAAATGTGGCCTCTAGAGTGCCCACTAGCTATTTCTTTAATTTGACCAAGTGACCTAGTTTATGACCCCAGTTGACCCAAATTCAGACTCATGTGAGATTTTACAAAGACAAACATTCTGACCAATTTTCAAGGCAATTAAGCAAAGAATGTGGCCTCTAGAGTGCCCACAAGGTATTTCTTTATTTTGACCTAGTGACCTAGTTTATGGTTCCAGGTGACCCAAATCTAAACTCATCTGGTATTTTATCAAGCAAACATTCTGGCCAAATTTCAAGTCATTTGAGCAATAAATGTGGCCTCCAGAGTGCAAACAAGGTATTTCTTTAATTTGACCCAGTGACCTAGTTTATGACCTAAGTTGACCCAAATTAATCTTATGTGAGACTTTATAAAGACAAACTTTCTAACTAATTTTCAAGGCAATTGAGCAAATAATGTGGCCTCGAGAGTGCCAACAAGGTATTTCTTTAATTTGACCTAGTGACCTAGTTTATGACCCAAGATGACCCAATTTTGAACTCAATGAACTTGTTGCACTTAGATGGGAAAACAAACTTAGAAGAGAATCACTACATACCAAATATCAAAGCTCTATGCCTTCCAGTTTTAAAGAAGAATTTCAAAGTTTTCCTTCTTTGTTCCTATGTTCGAACTTGTGACCCCTGGGGCTGGGCCAGTTTTGACCCAGGGGCATCATATGAACAAACTTGGTAGAGGTCCACTCTGAGATGCAACATACCAAATATCAAAGCTCCACACCTTTTGGTTTCAGAAAAGAAGAATTTTTAAGTTTTCCTTCTTTGTTCCTATGTTCGAACTTGTGACCCCAGGGGCTGGGCCAGTTTTGACCCAAGCAGCATCCTTGGAACAAACTTGGTAGAAGTCCACTAGGAGATGCTACATACCAAATATCAAAGCTCTATGCCTTCCCATTTAAGAGAAAAAAAAAATTAAAGTTTTCCTTCTTTGTTCCTATGTTTGAACTTGTGACCCCCGGGGCAGGGCCAATTTTGACCCCAAGGGCATCATATGAACAAACTTAGTAGAGGTCTACTAGGAGATGCTACATACCAAATATCAAAGCTCTATGCCTTCTAGTTTTACAGAAGAAGATTTTTAAAGTTTTCCTTCTTTGTTCCTATGTTGGAAATTGTGACCCCCGGGGCGGGGCCAGTTTTGACCCCAGGGGCATCATATGAACAAACTTGGTAGAGGTCCACTAGGAGATGCTACATGCCAAATATCAAAGCTCTACGCCTTCAAGTTTCAGAGAAGATGATTTTTGAAGTTTTCCTTCTTTGTTACTATGCTCAAACTTGTGACCCCCGGGGTGGGGCCAGTTTTGACCCTAAGGACATCATATGAACAAACTTGGCAGAGGTCCACTAGGCAATGCTACATACCAAATATCAAAGCTCTACGCCTTCCAGTTTCAGAGAAGATGATTTTTAAAGTTTCCCCTCTTTGTTCCTATGTTCGAACTTGTGACCCCTGGGGCTGGGCCAGTTTTTACCCCAAGGGCATCATATGAACAAACTTGGTAGAGGTCCACTAGGAGATGCTTCATGCCAAATATCAAAGCTCTATGCCTTCTAGTTTTACAGAAGAAGATTTTTAAAGTTTTCCTTCTTTGTTCCTAAGTTGGAAATTGTGACCCCCGGGGCGGGGCCAGTTTTGACCCCAGGGGCATCATATGAACAAACTTGGTAGAGGTCCACTAGGAGATGCTACATGCCAAATATCAAAGCTCTACGCCTTCAAGTTTCAGAGAAGATGATTTTTAAAGTTTTCCTTCTTTGTTACTATGCTCAAACTTGTGACCCCCGGGGTGGGGCCAGTTTTGACCCTAGGGGCATCATATGAACAAACTTGGCAGAGGTCCACTAGGCAATGCTACATACCAAATATCAAAGCTCTACGCCTTCCAGTTTCAGAGAAGATGATTTTTAAAGTTTCCCCTCTTTGTTCCTATGTTCGAACTTGTGACCCCTGGGGCTGGGCCAGTTTTTACCCCAAGGGCATCATATGAACAAACTTGGTAGAGGTCCACTAGGAGATGCTTCATGCCAAATATCAAAGCTCTATGCCTTCTAGTTTTAGAAAAGAAGATTTTTAAAGTTTTCCTTCTTTGTTCCTAAGTTGGAAATTGTGACCCCTGGGGCGGGGCCAGTTTTGACCCCAGGGGCATCAAATGAACAAACTTGGTAGAAGTCCACCAGGAGATACTACATACCAAATATCAAAGCTCTGCGCCTTCTAGTTTCAGAGAAGATGATTTTCAAAGATTTTGCTTTTTTTTTCCTTTTTGTTGCCATGGCAACCAGAGTTGTGGGTGGAATTCAATTCTTTGAACAATTTTGGTAGAGCTTCACCCAAGGAACATCCCTGCCAAGTTTCATCAAGATCGGCCCAGTGGTTTAGGAGAAGAAGATGTTTAAAGAAATTGTTGACGGACGACGGACATAGGGCGATCACAATAGCTCACCTTTAGCACGTTGTGCTAAGGTGAGCTAAAAACCAAATTTTGCTATTTCAAAGATATTCTTGGGAAGACAATATCTCCTTATTGCACAGTGTTGATCCAAGATCAGACTGCACATTCTGTGCAGTCTGATCTTGATCTACACTGTCAGCAAAAGGTCTGCCAGTTGCGCTTAGCAGCCTAGGGGTTAACTCTTTACTAAACAAAAAATTGTAGACTCACCCAATTCAAAGCATGTGCAGACGAAAAATTGAAAATGACTCAAATGCTGGTATTTGTTTTTGAAAGAGTAGAAAAAATTGTGGGAAAAGGAGAAAATGCTGGTTACAATCATTTTCTCCTTTCTACACAGTATTTTCAAAAGCCTTCCTCCTTTGGGATGTTAAAAAATGGGACTGTTTGGCTGTTATATGTTGTATGGTGTTTTAACACCATTTTCAACATTATTCCAGTTATATCGCTGTGGCCAGTGCACCCATCCATGCTTTCTGGGAGTTTCTCTTACCAGTACTTCACACAATATTCTTTCCAAGCCACTGACTGCTTTCCCACATAACCATCGCCGAAACAGTGGTCAGCTTGAGAGAGGAATGAATCCTATTGCAATGATTATCATTGATCCTCGGACAGAAACTGGCCAAGCCGGGGATCGAACGGGATTGTTTTGTAAATGTTTAACAAGTGTTAAAGCGGCAAAAGTTGGATTTTATTTATAGTTGGTTATTTTCATGCTTAAAGCCATTTTCAGCAATATTCTAGTTTTAATCATGGCAGCCAGTTCACTTATCCAGTAAAAACATGGTGGGAAAAGGAGGACATTCTCTACTTATCTCAACATTCTCTCTGTTGTTGAAAGCCATCTTCTTCAAGGTTGTAAAATAAAAGACTGGGTTACTTCACATGGGGTTAAACAATACCCCGAAAAAAATTTACACCAGTTACCAACATATTTAACGCTTAGAGTGCCTTTCACTATTATAGTTGCCTTTGGGGCCAGTGTAGATCAACATCAGACTGCACAAAACGTGCAGTCTGATCTTTGATCCACAGTCTCCATTTCCTGAAATACCACAGACAAAATGCAGCTATGAATTTGCTATTATCTCGACCTTATTCTAGAAATGAAAATTTCCATTGAGTTTTAACGGCAACATCAACCCTACACCACATAATGCTGGCTTTTAACGACCCTGATGAAGAAGGCCTTAGAAAACATTGTGGGAAAAGGAGAAAATGCTAGCATTTTCTCCTTTTCCCGCAATGTTTTCTGACTTTCTAAAAGCAATTTTTGATTTCTGAGTCATATTTATTTTGTCATCTGCACAGGCTTTCAATTTGGAAATGTCTAAGATATTGCTGTGTGTTAAATGGTTAAGGGTTAATGCTTAGATTATACTCACACAAGCACACCCGTTTCATGAATGACCCTGACCTCTCGACCTACAAAGGCAAAGTACTGGGCTTCTAACTCCAGTTCTCCCACCTCAGCCGTTGATTTATCCTGCAGTCTGTATGATGTGCCCTGAAATTGAAAACAGAATCCCATCAAGTAACTCTGTACCAAATAAAATAAATTTAGACTGATTGTATGCTGTTTAACACCATTTCAGTTATATCGTGGCAGCCGTGCACCTATCCATGCTTTCCAAGAGTTTCTCTGGACAAGTCAATAAGTTTGTAGTTTGGTAAAGAGATAGCAGCCATTAGGCCTTTATCTCCTGAGAACTAATTTGAAATGGATAGCTGAAAATAAAAAATTCTTGTAACTTATTGATAATCAACATGATTTAAGCTTAACCACATAATTCTGAGTTTTGACGACCCAGATGGTTTTTGAAAACATTAGGGGAAAAGGAGAAAATGCTGTTAACCAGCATTTTCTCTTTTTCCCACAATGTTTTCTACCCGATCAAAGACAGAAATCATCATTTAAGCTACATTAATTTTGATATCTTGTCTGCAAATGCTTTCAATTTGGTTGAGTCCAAAATCTTGTTGTTTGGTAAATGGTTGAAACTTTACCACACCACAAAATTTTAGATTTGTTGAAACCCAAAGCACATGCGGATGCAAAATAAAATGTGGATAAAGTGGTAGAAATTGACTTTGATAGGAAAGAAAACATCAAGGGAATAGGAGAAAATGCTGGTTACAAGTATTTTTTCCCTTTCCCACAATGTTTTCAAAAGGTTGTGACAAGTCAGAATTGTGTTGTAAAGGGTTAAAGGTTTATATGGCTATTGTGAAAACATGGTGGCATCCAGACAGACTACATGTCACCATAGATATATCTCAATACCTTCAAGAAAATTATGAATCAACCTTGAAGAATCCAAGTCTTTCAGCCATAAGGGTGAATAAAGTATTTATACAATTCGGCCCTTGAATTTGAGTCATGCTCTATGAAACAGGGGCTTAATGCATCTATGAAAAAAATCGACTCAGGTCAGCCTACGCAGGCTGACGGAGGTTAAAACTTTTCACTATTGGTCAACTTTCGGTACGTCCAAGGATCAGTCTACCTCATGCTTAAATCGGCTATTTAAAAACAAGAGGGCCATGATGGCCCTGTATCGCTCCACTGGCTTATGAATATAAACCATAAATACTAAACATTTCAATTCTAAGTCAAATGGTTTCAAAATGAAGACTTAAAAAAGTTTTCTCTGTAAAAGCCCATGTGAAAGTTGAGACCCGCAGGGCAAAGCCATTTTTGATCCCAGAGCTATAATTACTTGAACCCTGGTAGAGGTCCACAAGATAAAGCCACATGCCAAAATAATACAAGTCTATGTTGTATGGTTATAAATAAGGTGATTTTCAAGTTTTGTCCATATGAAGCCTCTGTAAAACATAAGACCCCTGATGCAAGGCTAATTTCAAAAATAAAAAGATCAAAACAGGAAGATTTCTTAAGTTGTCACTATGTAAGCCCATGTAAAACTTGTGACCCCTGTGGCTGGGCCAATTTTGACCCCACGGCTAAAATTTTGGCCTGCTTGGTAGAGGCCCACTAGATATAGCTACATGCAAAATTTGGTAGCTCTAGACCTTATGGCTAGGTAAAGGAAGATTTTTAAAGTTTTCTCTATATAAGCCTATGTAAAACTTGTGACCCCTGGGGCAGAGCCAATTTTGACCCCAGGGCTATAATTTGAAGAAACATGATAGAGGTCTACTACATAAAGCTACATGCCAAATTTGGTAGCCCTATGCCTTATGGTTTCAGACAAGAAGATTTTTAAAGATTTCCAATATTTTTCAGTTTTGTTGCCATGGCAACCAGAGTTTTTGAAGGAATCAAATTCTTTCAAGAAATTCTAAAGAGGACCATGGCAGGATCATTTCTGTGAAGTTTCATGAAAATTGGATGGGTAGTTTCAGAGAAGAAGATGTTTGAAATAAAAGTTAACGCACGGACAGACGGACGCACGGACGGACGCACGACGGACACCGGGCCATGACATAAGCCCGCTGGCCTTCGGTCAGTGGAGCTAAAAAGTGGCCATAGATCCGTAATTAAGTAATGGCTTGATTGATATCATGGATCACAGAGATGCATTAAGCCCCCTTTTGCCAGAGTGCAGCTCAGATATTGTGACCAAAATATGAAACTGCATCTAATGACACATTCTCATGGCTAATTTTTCATTCATATTTCCATAATTTTTCTTTTTCTCTTTAACCCTTTCCCAAACGACAAATTTTGGACTGGTCCAAATTGAAAGAGTTTGCAGATGACAATTTTAAATTTGATGAAAATGGCAGAAAGTTCTCAAAAAGGGTAGAAAACACTGTGGGAAAAGGAGAAATTGCTCGTCAAGAGCAATTTCTCCTTTTCCCACAGTGTTTTCAAAAGACTTGTACTGCAGACACGTGAAAACCAGGGCTTGTTTGGGAAAGGGTTAAGTCAGCTATTTAAAAAAAAGTGGCTATCATAGATCCATAACTGAGCAATGGCTTGATTGGTGTCATGGATCACAGAGATGCATTAAGCCCCCTTCTGCTAGAGCACAGCTCAAATATTGTGACCAAATATGAAACTTTATCTAATGACACATTCTCAAAGCTAATTCTTTATTCATATTTTCATTTTTCTCTTTAAATCTGTAATAGGTTGCAAAATATCTCTGAGAAACAAGAGCACTGCATGCTGGTACTCACGCTTGGCTGTAGTTGCTTGATTTTCAGTGAAAATTCTAAACAGAAAAAGGGGCATAATTCAGTCAAAAATACATTGATGGTTTCCTGCTCTTGTTGTATAGGTTCCCCTTTTGATGCCTCACAACTTGTCCAAGTTTGAAGCAAATGTCTTCAGAAGTAACAGAGATATTATGTCAAATTTTTCGCATGATGACGCAGACGACGATGCAGACAATGATGATGCCAGGGCTACAACAACACCTCAACATTTTCTTTGAAAACAGCCAAGCTAAATACTCAAAATAAATGTATAATTCTCTACCAGATAACAAAATTCTAGCCTTGTCCAAATCAAATGAGTTTTCAGATGTTAAAATAAGTGTGGCTTTCAATAGTATTTCAGTCGTATCACAGTGACACCTAACACATTCATGTATATCCTGGGTTTCATCAAGACTAGGTCAGGGCTCTGAAGTGTCTTGCTCAAGGAAACTACTGCGAAAAACTTAGTGCTTCAAGTGAGGTTCGAACCCAAGGCCTCCAGATTACCAGTCCTTCTCTTCTTCACTGAACCATACCAGGCCCCTCGTACACTTAGATTGAATATTTATATGAGCAATGCTCTGTAAAAAGAGGACTGACCTGGGCCAAAACTTTTCGCCATTGATAAATTTTCTGTATGTCCAAGGACCAGTCCACCTCATAATTTAGTTAGTTCTTAGAAAAAAGTGGCTATTATAGATCCATAATCATGTGATAGCTTGATCGGTACAATGCAGAGAAGCATTAAGCCCTCTTTTGCCAGAGCATTACAAACATATCTATATGATATGACCTCAGCAAAAATTAGATTTCTTCCACAGAAAAAATTCAGACCAAAATCTAGCTGTGAGAGTTTGTAGGGTAACTTACATTACATGGCAAACATATCTATATGATATGACCTCAGCAAAAATTAGATTTCTTCCACAGAAAAAATTCTGACCAAAATCTAGCTGTGAGAGTTTGTACGGAAACTTACACTTTCATCTGACAAACGCAGTTGAATACGGTCACCGACATTCAGCTTGTAGTTGAAAACATTGGCCACTGCCTTTTTGATATCAACTTTCTTCAGGTCTGCAATATAATGTGCTTTCCCAGGATAGGCTTGTAGAATCGTACCGTCGGACTTTTTCTTTAAACAGACAATCTTCTCATGGATGGTTAGGTTGGTAAACTCCACCTCATTATACATGAATGGATCCATAGCAATATTGGGTACATTTGTCACACTGAAGTTTTCGCTGGTATTGTCTGCGTCGTCTTTCGATGTTTTAAGCTTGGTCTTCTCTACAAGCGTTTCGTCTACCTCTGTCATCATAAGGGAGTAAGGTCTCAATCGTGTACGAATACCCTTAAAAAAAAATTTCATGAATTTCCAGCTAAACGTTTAATCCTTAACCCTTTACCACACAATTCCAAGTTTTAATGACCCTTAGGAAAAAGCCTTTTGAAAAGATTGTGGGAAAAGGAGAATATGCTGGTAACCAGCATATTCTCCTTTTCCCACAATGTTTTCTAACCTTTCAACAACAAATTCCATCATTTGAGCCAAATATATTGTCATGAGCAAATGCTCTCAGTTTGGACAAGTATATAGAGGATAACTGTCTGTTTCGGTGTATGGCTGACATTTCTTTCATCAAGTGAAAAGCAAGGGCTATATTTTCATGAGTAGCAAAGCCACAAGTTAAAATATGGCCTTTACTTTTCATGAGATTAATGAAATTTTGATCATAAACCCAAAAAGAAATTGGCTGAGCCAGAATCAAACCAGTGACCCATGTTCTCAAGTCCTGTACACTATCAACTGAGCTATTTGGGCTCTGCTCAAACTTTTGTCATGTGGTATAGAGTTATATAGGAAAGAACAAATAGACAGTCACGGCAAACCTACTTCTCCCTCTGGAAATATTCTAGAGGGATCACATGCACCACATTATTTCTACAGTTGCTTTTTCAGCTGAAATTTTAAATTGAAAAAGGGGTATAAGTGTGTAAAAATATTTTAAGGGTTCTCTACACTTCTGGCTTACCCTTCTGACTGTTAACCTTAGGCTGCTAAGCACAATTTAATGACCTTTTGTGGACAGTGTACATCAAGATCAGACTGCACAGAAAGTGCAGTGTGGATCTACACTGTCTGATCAGGAGATACCTTTGTTCGCAATATAGATGCATTCTTTATAAAGTCGTTATTTACCTAACGTTTTACTGCATTTGATGTCACTTCCACTGCACGTTGGTATTGTTTATACTTTAGTTTTCATATATGAGAGAGTCAATACAGATCGACATACACTCAACCCCTTCGTAGTTTTCATAACTATAACTATACGAACCAGCCCACATCCTTACCTCAAAAATTACATTTGAAATAACAAAATCTTGGTTTTTACGATCGGCTTGACAGTTTCATTTCACTTATTTAGCAGGATATGGGTTAACAACTTGTCTAAGTGTGAGGTAAAAGTTTTCAAAATGACAGAGACATCAGAAAATGTCAAAATTTTGCAGAACGAAGAAGACACCCAGAGGGCTTCAGCAATAACTCAAAACTTTCTTCAGAAACAGCTAAGCTAAAAATTTACCCAAAGTTCCGTAGCACATTTGACACAGATGCCGCAATATTTACAACCAGCAAAGTCTGTACCACATTCACAGTCCCGTAGATACTCGGCAACAAGGCCATTCCATACACAGCTGTCTCCCTTGTTAACACACTTGTTACAAAGCGTACAAACACTTTGATTTACAGTTTTTGTTTCCATGGCAATCCATTTGTGTTTACAACCAACCGACACATTAACTGTAATCATAAAAACAAATCTGAAGTCAGAATGATCATATTTGAAAGCCTTTTTTATTAAAAATATTTTTACAAAAGAATAAACAACTCATTATGATTGAGCCATGCTCAGGCAAAGGAGGGCTTAATGTATCTCCGTGATGCATGATGCCAAGCAAGGCATCACATAATTATGGATCCATAATTGCCATTTTGTGTACAAATCAACTGAATCATGCGGTATTCTGGTCCTTGGAAATGCAGAAAATTGACCAATAGCAAAAAGTTTCGGCCCAGGTCAGCCTGCGCGGACTGCGCAGGCTGACCTGGGTCGATACTTTTTGCAGATGCATTAAGCTTCCTTTTCACAGAGCACAGCTCGTATGTTTCTGCTATATGTTTGGTCAACTAAGCCTTCAAGTGGGTCTACAAAGCCTGAAAGGGCTCAAAGTTTTACTATATAAGCTCTAGTTTTAAAGACGAATGCCACTGAAAACATTGAAAGAAAAAGATAAAAGACTGGCAACTAGCATTTTCTCCATTTCCCAGAATAATTTATATCCATTCTAAAGACAAAAAGCTCATCATCTGAGGCTCATCTAATTTGTAAAAGACCTGCAAATGATCTCAATTTGTCTCATCCAATCAGATAGCTAGACTTAAAATTAGGCATTAAAACAACATTTGAACTCTTTACCAAACAACAAAATTTTAGACTGGTCCAAATTGAAAGCATTTGCAGACAACAAAATAAATGTGATTGAAAAATTGAAATTTGTTTTGGGAAGGGTAGAAAACATTGTGGGAAAAGGAGAAAATGCAGGTTACCAGCATTTTCTCCTTTTCCCACAAGGTTTTCAAAAGGCTTCTTTCACAGGGTCCTTAAAAGTCGGGATTGTGTGCTAAAGAGTTAAAAGAATAGTCAAATTCAATGCAGACCCATGGGTAGGTTGTAACCATTTCAAAACAATTACCTAATCCTGCTGGTACATCCTTTGTTGCCATAGCAACCACATTCGACCTTCTCAAAAGGTCATCAACAATATCTGTGTAGATACAGAAAACGTTCCAGGTGAAGTCTTGCACATAGGACGAGGTTTGTTTGGACATTGTTCTGTCTTCTTTTACGCTTGGCATGTAACATCTGGAATCTATGACAAGTACTGCCAGACCTAAGAGTATAAAAAAAGAAAAAAACAAAAAAAACATTGGTGCACAGCAAAAGTGTGGCTGCAGATTTTAAAGCCAAAAAACTTGACAGCCCTGAAAAAAATTGCCTGTATGCTGTTATCAACAATGATGGCAAATTGCATCTAATAATTTACAATTCCTGAAATCATATGGTCACTTGTTTTCTCTCCATGTGTTAAAGAAGAAATCAGATGACCTGCTGCATTTATAATTATGTACTAACACACTGACTTATTTACTTGAACTTATTCACTGGAATTGGATTGACCAATACTTTGCAATGGTAACTGAAAACAGGTCATTTGGGAATACTACACACTCTGACTTTCTACTTTTTACCTGCAGTTGTGCCAACTTTTGTTAAAACATTTTGAACTGAAACAAAAATGATTAACAACTGTCAAACAGAAACATTCTGATAAATCATACTTTTTTCTGTGATCAACATTCATCTCTCAAGTTCATCTACATGTATATCATTTTCATCAAGATCCTTCAATATAAGATAGTTGGACACACCCATTCTGATAAACCACGCTCCCATTCTGTGATCAATATATGCCGACCATATCTAGATATTTAAACATGCCATTTTCTGTAAACAGGGCTCGTATTTATCAACCATTCTTAGTTTCATTCTTTTTAGAAAGTAACACAACCTCTGATAGGCTAAACCATTTGGCTCAGCCGATCACAAAGTTGTGTTACTTTCAAATTTACAAATTGTTGAGAATAAGAATAGCAAAGTTCATAAGGATGGTTGGTGAATATCGACCCAGAACTTTAATGTTTATTCTCGAATTCATTCATACCTTTTTCATCAAGATCCTTCAGTATAATAGTTTGGACACACCCATTTTGATAAACCACGCCCTTTTCCGTGATCAATACAGGCCGACCATATCTACAGGTGTTAGATATCACAATGGACAGTATACAGGGAGGAAAGCCGGCAGGTACTGTGTAGATCTGCTTCATCACAACAAAGTCCTTTCTATCACTCAGGGGGAGATAATCATTCTGCAGAAAAGAAAGTTTTGAATAAAATTAACTCTTTCAGCTCAATAGGCGAAAACAGGAGCTTTTGTGGATATCATAGATAAGGGCAGTCTGATCTTGGATCTACACTGTCCACTTGTTGAGTCATGGACATTAGATTAAAATCTTTCCTGCTTTCAGTGAATTGTGTTTTTCCCATCAAATGATGTCAATTTTATATGAACCATGCTCTGGCAAAAGGAGGCTTACTGCATCTCCGTGATGCATTCTACCTATCAAGCCATCGCATAATTATGGATCCATAATAGCCGCTCTGTTTAACATTTTACCAAACAACAAAATTGTAGACTTGTCCAAACTGAAGGCTTTTGCAGACGACATATCAAGTGTGGCTCAAAAGTTGAAATTTTATTTGGGAACAGCACAAAACATTGTGGGAATAGGAGACAATGCTGGTTACCAGCATTTTCTTCTTTTCCCACAATGTTTTCAAAAGGCTTTTTCCTCAGGTTGTTAAAAGTCGGGATTGTGTGGTAAAGGGTTAATAACTGACCTCATCATGAGGTAGAGTGGTCCTTGGACATACAGAAAATCGACCAATACCAAAACGTTTTGTTCCAGGTCAGCCTGCCTGGACTGCGCAGGCTGACCTGAGTCAATACTTTTCGCAGATGCATTTAGCCCCCTTTTCACAAAGCAAGGCTCATATATTTGGTACACAAAGAGTAAACTCATTACTCTCAATGTATTTTCTAGACCTCACTTTTCTAATGTCTTTTCAAACATGGTTGTACTTAACCCTTTACCACACAATCCCAAGTTTTAAGGACCTCAAAGACAGACGCCTTTGAAAACATTGTGGGAAAAGGAGAAAATGCTGGTAACCAGCATTTTCTCATTTTCCCACAATGTTTTCTACCCTACCACAAACGAATTTCAATTTTTGAGTAACATTTACGTTGTCATTGGCAAATACTTTCAATTCGGAAAAGTCGAAAATTTTGTTGTGTGGTAAAGAGTTAATACGGGAGAAAAACATTCATTAGAGATCATGATAAAAACATTGTACCAAATAAAGAAATTGCTTGTTTTGAAATATGTGAAATTCATTCATAATCTATGACTGTAAATATATATGAGTCATGCTCTGGTAAAAGGGGGCTTAATGCATCTCTGTGGTGCATGATACTAAGCAAACCATCACATAATTACGGATCCATAAAAATCATTTTGTCTAACAACCAACTGTATCATATGGTAGACTGGTCCTTTGACATGCAGAAAATTGATCAATAGTGAAAGTTTCGGCCAAGGTCAGCCTGCGTGGCAGGGACTGCGCAGGCTGACCTGGGTTGATACTTTTAGCAGACCCATTAAGCCCCCTCTTTACAGAGCAAGGCTCATACATTTTTTTTATCCTTTTTTTATAATTATTATTCATTTTTATAATTCATATAAATACAGTCTGACTTGTTTGCAAACCAGTTTTACATAGCAACCAACTTGTACTCAGCTGTCACTCTAATGAGTCAATTAACCCTTCATTTCAAAATAAAATTACTTGTCTTAAACAACCATCTGTCTTGACAGTCCTGTTTTCCCTTTTTCCCTATGGGCGGATACTTAATACAACAATACAATGAAAAAGGAACTGTAAAGCTTTCAAACTCTCAGAACATAAACCCACTTCCATACTGGCAAATCTCACACCAATCAAAAATGGGTACAAGTGATGTAATTGAAAACTATTTGGCCCTTTATCAAACAATGCCCTGTTTTAAGGACCCAGGAGAGGTTAAGCTTATGAAAACATTGTAGGAAAAGGGGGAAATGACAGTACCAGATTTTTCTCCTCCTTTCCTAAAAAAAATTTTCTACAGTTTCAAAGACAAAACATATCATTTGAGACGCATGGAATTTGCTGTCTTCTAAAGTTTTCAGTACGGACAAGTTCAAAATTTTGCCAGAGAAAATTCTGTATTTAATCCTTTACTGCACAATGCCCCCTTTTAACAACCCTGGGAATGAAGCCTTTTGAAAACATTGCGGGAAAAGGAGAAAATGCTGGTAAACAGCATTTTCTTCTTTTCCCAAAATGTTTCCTACCCCGTCAAAGAAAAATTGCACCAATTGAGCAACAATGAAATTGTCATCTGCAAATGCTTTCATTATGAACAAGGCTAAAATTTTGTCATCTGGTAAAGGGTTAAGGGATAGGGAAACTACTGGGTGAAAGGAGCTGAAATATTTACTTGGTTACAAAGTTTCTGAAGAGTCCAAACTTATGTCATTCAGTAAAGTGTTAACTCTTTTCCTAAACAATAAAATTTTAGACTGGTATTCTAAATCCACTATTTCTCTTCCAAACTCTATTGTTGTGGGTACTCATTAGAATCGTCTCGATGAGAGGATTCTAATGAGTACCCATAACATAGGGTCTAGTGGAGACTAACTAATATCTTCATTTTGAAATTAAAATCACTCCCTCTATCTGGAACAATGACACGACATATCAAACATGGTTCAAATGATGCAATCTATTTTGAAATGGCAGGAAACATTACGACAAAAGGAGAAAACACTGTTAAGCAGCATTTTCTTCTTTTCTCAAAAAGTTTTAAAAACGTCTTAGGTCGTTAAAACTCTGGATTATGTGATAAAGGGTTAGCGGTTAATCAGATTTCATGCAATATGTTACTGAAGTCCATTTCTCTTAACCCTTTACCAGACGACAAAATTTCAGCCTTGTCCAAATTGAAAGCATTTGCAGACGACAATTTCAATGTGGCTCAAATGGTGCAACTTTTATTTGATAGGGTAGAAAACATTGTGGGAAAAGGAGAAAATGCTGGTTACCAGCATTTTCTCCTTTTCCCACAATGTTTTCAAAAGGCTTCTTTCCCAGGGGCATCAAAAGGCGGCATTGTGCAGTAAAGGGTTAAAGCGGGAAATGTTTTTTTTATTTTTATTGAAAAAAAGTTTTTTCATTCTTTGGTTTGTTTTATTGTATTCTTTTATGATGCTTTCAACATTCAGTCATCATGACAATAATTAGCTTATTCATGTGTGTCTGGTTTCAATGGTGCCAGCTTTGGGCTCTGAAGTGTCTTGCCCCATTACATGATGTTTTCTGTATAACCCTTTGCCACACAATCACGAGTTTTAACGACCCTAACAAAGAAGGCTTTTGAAAACATAGTGGGAAAAGGAGAAAATGCTGGTACCCAGCATTTTTTCCTTTTCCCACTATGTTTTCTACCCCATCCAATACAAATTCCATCATTTGAGCCACATTGAAATTGCTGTCTGCAAGTGCTTTCAATTTGGACCAGTCTTAAATTTTGTCTTCTGGTAAAGGGATAACATCAATGCTTAGGCTGCTAAGCACAACTCAAAGACCTTTTGTGGACAGTGTAAATCAAGATCAGACTGCACAGAAAGTGCAGTCTAATCTAAGATCTACACCGTCTGATAAGGAGATATTCTTCCCCAAATGTACGTTTGTAAAAAGCAAAACTTGAGTTTTTAGTATCAGGTTGAAACTTTCACTTCACTTATTTCACAGGTTAACGGTTAAACTGACATGCATTTAAAGCCTTTGCTAAACAAACTCATATCTTCAACAAACTAGATAAAGAAGTTTTTTGAGAACATCCTAAGTGGGAAAAGAAGAAAATGCTGGTAACTAGCATTCTGTCCTTTTCCCGCAATGTTTTCCAACCCTACTGAAGACAAATGCATGCACCTTCACTTAACCATTTACCGCACAATACTCCCTTTTAACAACCCTAAGAAAGAAGCCTTTTGAAAACATTGTGGGAAAAGGAGAAAATGCTGGTAACCAGCATTTCCTCCTTTTCCCACAATATTTTCTACCCTTCTTAAAAGAAATTTCAATTTTTAAGTCGCATTTGTTTTGTCGTATGCAAATGCTTTCAATTTGAACCTGTATAATATTCTGTTGTTCGGTATAGAGTTCAGCCAACTTTAACCCTTTCCCAAACGACAAATTTTGGACTGGTCCAAATTGAAAGAGTTTGCAGACGACAATTTTAAATTTGATGAAAATGGCAGAAAGTTATCAAAAAGGGGAGAAAACACTGTGGGAAAAGGAGAAATTGCTCGTTACGAGCAATTTCTCCTTTTCCCACAGTGTTTTCAAAAGACTTGTACTGCAGACACATGAAAACCAGGGCTTGTTTGGGAAAGGGTTAACTTGTCTTCTACCAACTCTTCCAATTCAGATGTGTCTTTTATTACATTGGTACAGAGTGGAATGGCAATAAGATTCAGGAAATGAATTTCTGTACAATAAGACAATCTAAATTTGACATGGCACAAATAAAAATAATCACTAGATTCGGCTAATAAGGTTTGTAAAATGTTCAAGATCTGATTTGAACTCTTTTCCACACAATCCCAAATTTTAACGACCCTGAGATTGAAGCCTTTTGAAAACATTGTGGGAAAATGAGAAAATGCTGGTTACCAGCATTTCCTCCTTTTCCCACAATGTTTTCTACCCTTCCAAACACTAATTTCAATTTTTGAGTCACATTTATTTTGTTGTCTGCAAATGCTTTGAATTTGGATTAGTCTAAAATTTTGTCATTTGGTACAAAGTTAAGAAAGAAAATTTGTTTTTAACCCTTTCCCAAACGACAAATTTTGGACTAGTCCAAATTGGAAGAGTTTGCAGACGACAATTTTAAATTTGATGAAAATGGCAGAAAGGTCTCTAAACGGGTAGAAAACACTGTGGGAAAAGGAGAAATTGCTCGTTACAAGCAATTTCTCCTTTTCCCACAGTGTTTTCAAAAGACTTGTACTGCAGACACGTGAAAACCAGGGCTTGTTTGAGAAAGGGTTAATCAAGATTTCATTATGACTATACCCAAAATATTTGAGATTTACGTTGGCATTTACTACATTGTGGATCACTCCAGTGTAGACGGCCCTCACAAAACACACCTACACCACAATAAAATTCATTGCCCTCAGGTTGTTTCTAACATCTATAAGGGTAGGTGCCAAAGTGTCAACAAAAGGACTTCTACTTTCACCAAATGGATATTTTTTGTCCAGAGGAAAATCTCAAGCACAGCATAGTCCAAAGCTGCATAGTTAAAAAATTTGGTCAAGTTATCAGACAGTGTTGATCCAAATTTGACTGCATGTTTTGTGTAGACAGAAAGAGGCATATTCCGATTTTTTTGCAGGAAAATAAAATTACTTGCTGAACACTAATAAATATAATGTATTACTAAATATATGCTGTGCTCTGTGAAAAGGGGCTTTAAGGCATCTGCATAAGTTATTGATCCAGAATAGCCTGCACAGTCCATGCAGGCTAATCTGAGCTGAAACTTTTTGCTATTGGTCAATTTTCTTCATGTTAAAGGAACAGTATACCTCATGATTCAGTTGGTTGTTACAACATAAAATACAATAACTTGCTTTGTACGACGCATAACTCATTTACTCTTTACCACACAATCCCGACTTTTAACAACCCTGAGAAAGAAGCCTTTTGAAAACATTGTGGGAAATGGAGAAAATGCTGGTAACCAGCATTTTCTCCTTTTCCCACAATGTTTTCTACCCTTCCCAAAGCAAATTTCAATTTTTCAGTGGCACTTATTTTGTTGTCTGCAAATGCTTTCAATTTGGACTAATCTAAAATTTTGTCGTTTGGTAAAGAGTTAACTGATATGCATTAAACCCCTTTTGCCAGAGCATGGCTCACATATTCTTCTTTGCAAGACTAAAGAAACTGGACATTATCACTCAAAGATAAAGTGCAACTTTGGCATTCAAATAATACAATGTTTTTTTTCTATTTAGACTATTCTGTCTTTTTCTATGGAAGCAGATACGACATTACTCTATTTATCTCAATATATTTGAATATAATCAATGCATGTGATTGATCATGTGACATTCCCACAAGCCTTTGCAAAATTCTGGCATAAAATCTTAAAATACTTTAAGTGGCAATGTGTCACCTTAGAGAAGTAGCAATGGCATTCTGTATCCCACATACTTCTCGCTCTTATTTACAGATAGTTTGCAAGCAGTTGCTCTACCAAGTTAAGTGAAAAAATATTTTCAATGTTTTTGAATGATTATAAAAACCAAAAAAGGCCCCTTTAACTTGACCCAAGCTGTCAAAAAAAAAAACACCTATAGGTGACCTAAACATGCTGAGAGTACACCACAAAATATCAATTCAAAGCACTTTACATCTAGTATGATACCTTTAATTTGACCTACACTGTCAAAAAAGCACCCTACAGGTGACCTAAACATGCTAAGGGAACAACAAACAAAACATCAAATCAAAGCACTTTACATCTAGTATGATACACTTTCATGTACAGGTACATACCCAATGACATTCAGCAGGCTGAAATATGATGACTCAATATTACTCTCAATAAACTGTTAGAATTTTTCTCCATCATAAATAGATGAATGGATACTTTCCCTTTTAACCCTTTCAGCGCCATAGGTGAAAACAGGGACTTTTGCGGATGGCATAGATCAAGATCAGACTGCACAGAACGTGCAGTCTGATCTTTGATCTATGCCCTCCGCTTGTTTGGTAATGCCTACATGATAAAAGTCTTCTTGAGACTCAGTGTATTGTATTTACAGCCATCAAAAGAAGCCAAGTTTGTTTATTTGGTGCCAAAAGAGTTAAAACAAAGTATTATGTACTTTATTAAGTTATTATGTAGAATCGTATCAGGCTGAGATATCATAGCAAAGAAACTGCTAAGAAACACTTAACTCTTTCGGCGCCAAATAAACAAACTTTGCCTCTTTTGATGGTTGTAAATACAATCCACTGAGTCTCCGGAAGACTTTTATCATATAGGCATGACCAAACAAGCGGAGGGCATAGATCAAAGATCAGACTGCACATTCTGTGCAGTCTGATCTCGATCTATGCCGTCTGCAAAAGTCCCTGTTTTCGCCTATGGCGCTGAGAGGGTTAAGAAATAGCATATTTTTTTTTCTTCAAATCTGGGTCTAAATCTTAATGAATTGTTGATTTTTTCACTACTCACTCTATGAGGAGATTAAAACTTGTGTTTTGTAAATCATGAGTCATGTATCCTAATGACTTTTGAAATTAAACTGTCTACAAAACTATAGACTTGGCCAAATAGAAAGATTTGCAGATGGATAAATTATTTGCATGTCTATGGATGGCACTGTCTTTGGAATAAATGATAACATTATGGTAAAGGGATAAAATGGTCATTACCATCATTTTCTCCTTTTTCCACAATGTTTTCAAAGCTCTTCTTCACCACTGTTAAACCACCAGATACTTGTGATCTGCAAATGCTTTCAATCAGACAAGTCTAAAATTGATTGTGTGGTAAAGGGTTAACAACACCATAATATCAGTCTAAAGCTTGTGTTAATCCTTTACCAAACAATCGCAAGTTCTAACTACCCATAATTTATGTAAAAAAGCTTCTAAAACACAGTGGGAAAACGAGAATATGCTGGTTACTAGGTAAACCCTCCCCCCTTCCAAATACAAATCTCAAAATTTGAGCAACACTTGATTTGTTGTCTGCAAATGCTTTCAACTAGGGCAAGTCTTACATTTTATCATCACGCAAAGAGTTAAAGATACATCTATGCTTGTTTTCAGACAGTTTTCAATCCATTTGATCTTAATTTATGGAACTATAATCATTCTTTTATCTTTATGCCACATATTTCCACTGATGGTTGCAAGACTGCACAGATTACGATGGATAGAAAATGCATTTAATTTTCTGGGGGCCTTCAAAGAAATCATTGTTGTTGTTTCTGGTTGAAGTAAGGTCACATCCCTTTAGTTTCTCTTTCATTTACATCATATATATTGATAATTTATCCATGTTTACACAGTTTACATAGATGACTATATTAAAAGCATTTATATCTCTCCAGCTGTAAGGATGTACCTTTAACCCTTTCCCAAACAAGCCCGGGTTTTCACGTGTCTGCAGTACAAGTCTTTTGAAAACACTGTGGGAAAAGGAGAAATTGCTCGTAACGAGCAATTTCTCCTTTTCCCACAATGTT
The DNA here is from genome assembly GCA_945859785.2 of Tridacna gigas. Taxonomy (NCBI): domain Eukaryota; kingdom Metazoa; phylum Mollusca; class Bivalvia; order Cardiida; family Cardiidae; genus Tridacna; species Tridacna gigas. Next base: position 2,933,899 of record OX244033.2, read on the forward strand.
TTCTACCCTTTTTGATAACTTTCTGCTATTTTCATCAAATTTAAAATTGTCGTCTGCAAACTCATTCAATTTGGACCAATCCAAAATTTGTCGTTTGGAAAAGGGTTAACTATTATTTTGTGTATTAGAAAACAGAATTCAACCTGCCCTTCATTTACTTTAGTAACGGTTATTAGCTATAATAATAACAACAGCGTACAGAGATAATCGAATATGAACAGAGGGCACATCCAACCTTGTCTCATAATACATTTTACAATATTCTGTGATGTAAATAAAAACTAAACAATACTCACAAATGATGCAGGAGGAGTGGACAGATTCTGACTGATGACATAGACAGTTTGTTCATCTTCCACACTGGATCTCAGACATTGCAATGGTATTACCCCAAACGTCTTTACCATAACATACTTCAGGAAGTCCATCTGAAAATATACTGACTGATATAATGAGATTGGCTGACCTTGCTGATTATAAGCAATTTTCTTATCTGTCACAATGTTTTCAAAGAGATGATTAAAGTGCATCTCTGTGACAAAAAAATATGAGCCACACTCTGTGAAAAGAGGACTTAATGCATCTGCGAAAAGTATATCTGTGCAGTCCACACAGGCTGACCTGGGCTGAAACTGTTCGCTATTGGTCAATTTTCTGTATGTCAAAAGTACCAGTTTACTGCATTATTCACAAAATGGACTTTATGGATCCATGATCATGTGATGACTTGCTTGGTATCATGGATCTCGGAGATGCATTAAACCCCCTTTTGCCAGAGCATGGCTCATATTCATTTACATGTTGTTCTTTACCAACAATCCTGACTTTTAACGACCCTGAGGAAGAGGCCTTTTGAAAACAATGTGGGAAAAGGAGAAAATGCTGGTAACCAGCATTTTCTCCTTTTCCCACAATGATTTCTAATCAATCAAAGACAACTTTCATCATTTAAGCCATAATGAAATTGTGGTCTGCAAATGCTTTCAATTTGTACAAGTCTATATTTTTGTCGTGTGGTAAAGAGTTAATGGTAACCAGCATTTTTTCCCTTTTCCCATAAGGTTTTCAAATGGCTTCTCTCCCAGGGTCGTTAAAACCCTGGCTTGCTTGGTAAACAGTTAACGCTTATATAGCATAATTCCCCTTACCTGTTCCTCACTAAATGTATCACCAAACAATTTCGTCTTTAAACCATTACTGGTCCAAACATGGCTGTTTTGTCCGATACAAGTCACCATGGATTTTGTATCAATCATCTCTGTAGGGATAAGCTGTAACAGCTGATCTTCGACCTTGAACATGAAGTCAATGTCACAGGCTATTGTGTCCTGCCCCATGTCAAACAGTAGGACTTTACCCTGTGGGAGAAAACAATATGAAGAATGTTTTTTTTATCAACCCTTTACCACACAATCCCAAGTTTTAATGACCCCGAAAAAAAAAAGGCTTTTGAAAACATTGTGGAAAAAGGAGAAAATGCTGGTAACCAGCATTTTCTCCTTTTTCCCACAATGTTTTCCATCCTACAAAAGACCGAAATCATATTTTATGCTACAATTAGTTTGTCATCTGCAAATACTCTCAAGATGGTCCGGTGCAAAGTTCTTGCTTCTGGTATAAAGTTAAAACCTCCAAAGTATAGCAGTATATTAAACTCATGACTTATCTTTTATGTTTTTAGGGGTCTCCATTTCAGTTCAGTTGTTGTTATAAATGCGTATAACATTCTTTCCAGGTGACTAGTTGCATTTTCACAAAAATATCACCAAAACAATGTTCAGCATTGAAAAAGGAGTTAATCCTAATGCAGTGACTATCATCAGTCCTCCAAAAGAATTTCGCCATGCCGGGGTATCAAACCAGCTACCCCTGGGGTTCAAGCCAAGAAGTACAAGACCCAGCACTACAACTAAGTAATAAGGGCTTCAGTTATGTGACTGACTGTGAAACCTCTCTTGAGCTGATGGACATTTAGTTAGGGATTTTATGTCTAACTAATAACTTTATCAGATGACCAAATCTTAAACTGGTCCAAATAGAAAGCATTTACACACTACGAATTAACCCTTTCCCAAACAAGCCCTGGTTTTCACATGTCTGCAGTACAAGTCTTTTTAAAACACTGTGGGAAAAGGAGAAATTGCTCGTAACGAGCAATTTCTCCTTTTTCCACAGTGTTTTCTACCCTTTTTGAGAACTTTCTGCCATTTTCATCAAATTTAAAATTGTCGTCTGCAAACTCTTTCAATTTGGACCAGTCCAAAATTTGTCGTTTGGGAAAGGGTTAAACATGCTGTAAATCATGTTATTAGTTCGTGGCTTGATAGAAAACTATATGGGAATGGAGAGAGTCTTTATGCCAATGGTTGATGAAAGCTGTGTTTGTTTGGTAATGGGTTGGTAAAGAAGCTATAAGACTGCACATCCAAAATATGCCTATGATGGAATAAGGCAGGAAAAAAGTTAACCTTTGCAGTTTTAGGCACAAATTCAGCTGTTCATGGGGACAGTATAGATCAAGACCAGAATATTCTGATCTAAGATCTTAAATGCTCAATATTTTGTAAGCAGCTTTGAAACTGAACGCATTTTGAATTCAAGGCACAATCAGTGTCGTGCGATCAAAATGTACCCTATCTGAAAAAGTACTAGCTTGCATGTTCTGGTTAACAACAGCAACACATGTAAGTGCCTATGCCTAAAGATGGGTATAACTGTGTCAAAAGTATTTCAAGGGTTACCTACATTTTTGTTATGGGTATCCTTTGTGCCCAAGTTTGTAGTAAATACTTCCAGTTGTGAAAGAGATCTAAGAAATGTCAACATCCTCACACCTCACACAATGATGACAGACCATGACAAGGTTATGACAATAATCAAACATTTTTGAAACCAGTATAGCTAAAAAATAACCTCACCTCGGAATGCATCACCTTCAACAAAGGTAGAAGATGTAGACCTGGTATAGATGATAGAGTAGAAGTTAATTTAGATATGCCGATCATCTTGTGTTCTCTGACTGCTGTCAATATATCTTCTATATGTTTCAGTGCTTCAGCAGACTTTCTGTATTTCAACAGTTGATAAGTCTTGTGTTTGTCCTGGATGCTTGACATCTTCTTCAGCAAAGCTTCTTTCAGTTTCTGTAAATATACAGTGTTTTGCTGCAGGAGAATTAAATTGAGACACATTCTGTTTAACTCTTTACAGAGACACATTCTGTTTAACTCTTTACAGAGACACATTCTGTTTAACTCTTTACAGATGACAAACTCTAGACTGTTCCACCATTAAAACATTGCAGACGACAAATCATATAATATCATTTGACTCAGAAAGACTAGAAAAACATAGTGGGAAAAGAAGAAAATGTTGGTTACCAGCATTTTCTCCCTATAGCACATTTTCAAATGGTTCCTTCCTCAGGGGCCTTAAAACATGGGCTTGTTTTGGAAAAGTTTAAACATCTTTGTATAGTTTACATTATACAGTATTTTGGTCTTTCGTATACAACCAAAATTGATGTGTTTGGTTTATTAGGTTTCAAAATTACCCAGCAGCAATAAATAAAGAATCTACTACAGATAAAGAGAACTTTACTTTGTAAACAAAATGATCCAACAATGCTTGCATAAGGCAATATTGTGGCATTTACTGGCATACCCTGAAGGTCGCAGCTATTAGTTCTTAGTTCATATTAAGTTTGCATATGTTGATGCTGAAAATTTCTTGTGCATGCAGGAACAACCCATACACACCTAGTTCATTCATTTGCAGTTTGCTTATCTGCAGTACAAAGACTGTTCATTGCCTCTACAGTGGCATTCATCCAACCTATTTTGTTGACAAATTCTAATGTATTACTAACAATCAACAGCATTTCTTTTTGTTTGTTTGTAAAGGTGTTTAAAGCCACTTTATCAGCTAAGGTTATATCACGGTGGTCAGGCTTTCTCACAACAGTACTGACACAACTTTCTTTCTAAGCTACAGACTACTACTTTTCTCACATGCATCAGAGATGAGAGGCGAAAATTGTCAGAAAGACAGTCTGCCTCAACCGGTTATTGAACTCGCAACCACCAGGTCAAGAGTCAGATACTCAAACCACTGAGCTACCCAGCCGATATTTGTTTGGCATTAGCTCTTAGTTTGTTGTTACTTTTACATTATGAACTCATTCTGGTGTTATTTCAAATCTGTGTTCACTTCATACAATTTCACAAACTCTCCCCCCCCCCTCCCCAACTTTATCAGGTGAGCTTTGCAGTTTGTTCACCCTCAAGTTGTTGTATAATGGTGCTGCAAATCACTGTGATCTATTGAAGTTCAGCATGAAATGATTTGGATGCACCTACCTCATTTCCATCCAGTGTAATACCATGAAAAGAAATTCTTGAACTGTTTTTCTGCAATGTTTTCATATTATCTTCGACTGCACACAGCTGACCATAGGTATACTGTTCTTGAAAATCAAGCTCACCCAAATTCCTGTTTTGAAAGGAAAATAGATCCAATTAACCCTTTCACCCACAGAAACAGGTTAACCCTTTCCCAAACAAGCCCTGGTTTTCACGTGTCTGCAGAACAAGTCTTTTGAAAACACAGTGGGAAAAGGAGAAATTGCTCGCGACGAGCAATTTCTCCTTTTCCCACAGTGTTTTCTACCCTTTTTGAGAACTTTCTGCCATTTTCATAAAACTTAAAATTGTCGTCTGCAAACTCATTCAATGTGGACCAGTCCAAAATTTGTCGTTTGGGAAAGGGTTAAAAAATCTCTAAAAAATTGCTCAAAGTAAGAAATTTCTCTATTTGCCATCACATTTTCTTTCCTATCCCTGCATCATAGCTTTAATTGTAATATTGAATTTTCTGTACATATTCAATCACTGAAGTCTAGTCTAAATACATGTACTGTGCAATGGCTTTTCTCAGTATCTATTAATGCTTCTCTGTCAATTTCTTTAACCCATACTTGGGTAACCATTATGGCACAATACAGTATAAATACACTAAACAGAAAAACAAACACAAGGTAAAGATTTTCTACACTAAATGAAAAGTGTCAAATTGTATGAATCAAAAGTTTTGGAAAAATGGCCACAGTTTTTGTATGAAAAGACAAGCATTTGTAGAGTTATTACACAGTTTCCAACAGTGCCCCAAAAATTTTATTGTGAGCAGTTCATTAGTTATTACATAAAATGTACCCTGCATTTCTTTTGCCGTTTAGTATACATTTCACTCTTTACCAAATGACAAAATTCTTCACTAAACAAAACTGAAAAGTGTTTTGCAGTAAAGAAATAACATGTAGCTCAAATGATTTCTGTTTCTGATAGGGTTGAAAAAATTGTTGGCAAAGAAGAAAATGCTGGTTACCAGCATTTTCTTCTTTTCCCACAAAGTTTTCAAAAGTCTTCTTCTTCAGGGACATTAAAACTCAAGATTGTCTGGTAAAGATTTAAAACACAGATGAGTCTGATCTTGATTTATGCTATCTGCAAAAGCAACACAAGTTATGCTAAGCACTCCAAGAGTTAACCTACTTTTCCATTTCACTGATACACCCTGTAACATTGTTCAATTCTGGCCAGTCACCAATATGGATTTGCTGCTGCAATATTTGCAGTTTTCCTGAGGGATCCGACCCTTCCTTGCCGACACCAACAACCAGGAACTCCGTCCCTGTATAGGTTTCCGTTTTTGTTTCCTCGGACTTGGCAATGTCTATCTTTGTCTTTTCCTGTTTAAGTACAAAACATTGGTTAACCTGTTAGCAATCAATCCCGTTCTAATGACCCTTAAAAAGGCTTTGGAAAACATCATCGGAAAAGGAGTAAAATACCAGTAACCAGCATTTTCTCCCTTTTCCCACAACATTTTCTACCTTTCACAGAAAAATTCCATAAAGATGAGCAACATTTAAATTGTCATCTGCAAAACCTTTCAATTTGGACAAGTACAAAATTTTCCCATATGGTTAACCCTTTCCCAAACAACAAATCCTAGCCCCCTCCAAATCGAAAGCATCTGCAGACGACAAATTTGAAAGTGGTACAGATGAACTAAGGGCCTTTTGACAGGGAAGAAAACATTGTGGGAAAAGGAGAAAATGCTGGTTACTAGCATTTTCTCCTTTTCCCACATTGTTTTCAAAAGGCCTCTTCCTCAGGGACGTGAAAACACGGGACTGTTTGGTAAAAGGGTTAAGATTTGACCTATTACTGGTATGAGTGACAATGTGATGTTAAACACCCTCATGAGTGGGGTCAACCTTTTGAACTACCCATCTCAAGGCATGAATACTGGACTCATATAATTAACTAACCATTCTAATTTTAATCCTTAGTTTTATTCTGGGTTTAAAAAGTAACAAAATTTCTGATTTGCTAAACAAGTATTTGGTTTAGCCAAACAATCTGGTTTAGCCAATCAGAAATTATGTTACTTTGAAATTTAGAAAACTTTTTGAGAATAAGACTAAGAATGCAATTAAGAATGATTGGCAAATATGGCCCCTGGTTAGATTTGCAGGAATTAATAATTGTAAGGGATTGACAAGGGATTGAATGTTTTCCACCCTTTTTAAAAAACAAACCCAATCACTCAAGACACATTGTTGATTGTTGTCCATAAATACTTACATTACGGGCAAATCTAACACTTTGTTCTCTGGTAAAAAATTAAAGAAAGTATCTGCAGCCATTTTGGCAAACAAACAATTAGCATATTAGCAGTTTCCTCCTATGCGGTATTTCTCTACTGCCCAAAGCCAAGCTGGGTAGCACAGTTTGTAAAGTACAGTTCTTGAAATGGGGTCCCTCGGTTGAATCCCCAGCTGCACCATTTTCTTTCGAAAGATTGAGTATGTTCATTCCTTTCTAACGACTGATCATTATTTCGTCCATGGTAATCTTGGAAAGCAGTCAGTGGCTTGAGAAGAATTCTGACCAAATGCTGGTCACAGAAACTCCAGGAAAGCATGGATAGGTAAACTGGCCATCACAATATAACTGAAAAAATGTTGAAAACAGCCTTAACACCTTACAAACAAACTGCTGTCCCCAAAAGAGCCATATGAGACAAGTCTCTAACATGCGTGCCATGCTCTGTGAAAAGGAAGCTTAATGCATCTGCGAAAAGTATTGACCCAGGTCAGCCTGCGCAGTCCATACAGGCTGACCTGGGCTGAAACTTTTTGTAAGTTTGCTATCAGTAAATTTTCTGTATGTCAAAGGACCAGTCTAACTGTTGATACAGTCAGTTGTTAGACATAATGATTTTTATTGATCCCTTATTGTGTGATGACTCGCTTGGTAGAATGCATTACGAAGAAGCATTAAGCCCCCTTTTGTCAGAGCATAGCTCATGTATTTTATCAACATCATCCATATTGGGACGAGTTGGAGAAAACCAGAGCAAGAAGCTTAATCACTAACCTTTGACCTTCGGCCTTCTCTTGATTCCACAGTTCTCCAAATTTCCTCCGTTTCCGCATAAAAGTTGCTGACTTTTACTTTTGTACCTTTTAGACAAATCATCGGATAGAAACTCTCCGTCAGAATCTCATAGTCTAGCTCATGCATCTGTATAAAAGCAAAACAGGACACAAAATGAGATTGTTATAATGAATGTATGCCCTCTTTTAACACTTTACTACACAATCCCAACTTTTAACAACCCTGAGGAAAAAGGCTTTTGAAAGCTTTTGAAAGCATTGTGCTAAAAGGAGAAAATGCTGTTAACCAGCAGTTTCTCCTTTTCCCACAATGTTTTCTACTCTCCCAAAATGAATTTCAATTTTTGAGTAACATTTATTTTGTCGTCTGCAAAAGTTTTCAATTTGGACTGGTCGAAAATTTTGTTGTTTGGAAAGAGTTAACTTTTTACAAAACAATCCCAACTTGTAACAACCATGATAAGGGAAGGACGCTTTTGAAAAGATTCTGGTTAAAAAAAAAAGGAGAAAATATTGGTAACCAGCATTTTTATCTTTTCTCACAATGTTTTCTAGTCTTTCAGAGACCAATCATCTTAACATTTGAGCCACATTTGTCTTCTTCGAATGCTCAAGTCTAAAATTTTGTGACCTAGTAAGAGGTTTGGTTTGATGTCAATAAGTATTGCAATGTAAATGACAATGATCTGTTCCCCTTTGATCTAATGACCTAAACCAGTGGGGATTATTACTGAGTCATGAATAGAAAAACTGGGTTTAACCCTTTACCAAACGACAGATTTTAGACTGGTCCAAATTCAAAGAGTTTGCAGACGACAATTTCAAATTTGATGAAAATGACAGAAAGTTCTCCAAAAGGGTAGAAAACACTGTGGGAAAAGGAGAAATTGCTCGTTACGAGCAATTACTCCTTTTCCCACAGTGTTTTCAAAAGACTTGTACTGCAGACACGTGAAAACCAGGGCTTGTTTGGGAAAGGGTTAATGTATCTCTGTGATGAACTATACCCGGGACATCGTCAAGTAACTATGGATCCTTGAATTATCATTTTGTCTAACAACCAACTGGATCATGAGTTAGCATGGTCATTTGACATGCAAAAAATTTACAAATGGCAAAAAGTTTTGACCCATGTTAGCCTAGGCGGCCTGTGCAGGCTGATATGGATTGATACCTCTTGCGTATACATTAATCAGATCATGAGCAACTTAAATTTATACTTCGTACTTCTACCATGCTTTAAAATGTTGGGATAAACCAGTTTCTGTTTATTGACCCAACAAGGTAATGAATAACGAAGGCACCTGCAACCTTCACCTTGACCTTCAGAACTACAGAGCATGGGAAGTGTTTGTACCATGTTTGAGGAACCTATGATTAACTGCTTTCTACTTATTTTGTCCAAATAGTGAGTGTATGATGAAAACAACCATGACCTTTACCTTTGACTTTGGAATCCGTAGGACTAAGTTAGCATTTGCAGCATGGTTGAAAAATCTAGGATTGCCCAGTGTCTGATTAATCACCAAACAAGATAAGGGTACAATGAAGGCAACTCTGACCTTCACCTTTGACCTTCAGATGTATATATTTTCTCTTTCCAACAATGGTTTCAAAGGCATTATTTGTCAGGATTGTTAAAAGAAAAGAACAACTGGGAAAGGCTTAAATCTATAGTTTCGTAATTTTATACAGATTTTGTTTTACAATAAGAATTCCTATCTTACTCACAAGTTCACCATTTTTAAAGAATTGAAGTTTGACAGATTGTTGTGAGGCAAGGTCATCATCCTTGTCGAATTGCAGCGGTGTCTCGTTGTTTAATGGCAACACTTTCATTAGTGCTGTGTCCCCTTCATACATTTTTGTGTCATTGGATGTCTTTTTATGTGAATTAATACCGCTCCCACTGTTGTTGTAGATCCTAAAAACAGAAACATTATTAATCCTTAGACTAGTATGACTTAACTCTTTACCAAACGAAAAAATTTTAGACTGGCCCAAATTGAAAGCATTTGCAGACAACAAAATAAATGTGATTGAAAAATTGAAATCTGTTTTGGGCAGGGTAGAAAACATTGTGGGTAAAAGGAGAAAATGCTGGTTACCAGCATTTTCTCCTTTTCCCACAATGTTTTCAAAAGGCTTCTTACTCAGGGCTGTTAAAAGTCGGGATTGTGTGGTAAAGAGTTAAACCACTTTTGCAGACAGTGTAGATGAAGACCAGACTCCAGAGAATGTGTAGTCTAATCATGGATCTGCACTGTCCAATACAGAAAGACCTTAACAGTGAAAGGAATTTTGCAGTTCTTGGTTATCTAGTTATTACCTGGATATATTCAATTATATAGCTAACTTTTTAACCCTCTACCACAAAACCCCTAATTTTAACAACCCTGTGGAAGAATCCATTTGAAAACATTTTTGGAAAAGGAGAAAATGGTGCTAACCAGCATTTTCTCCTTTTTCAACAATGTTTTTTATCTGTTTACAGACAAAGCCCATCATTTGAATCATTTCTTTGTCATCTGCAAATGCTTTGAATTAAGAGTATTCTAAAATTTTGTCCTTTGGTAATGAGTTAAGCCTTTACCACACAAGCCCAACTTTTAACAGGCCTAAGAAGGAACTTTTTTGAAAACATTGTGGGAAAAGGAGAAAATGCTCGTAACCAGCATTTTCTCCTTTTCCCACAATGTTTTCTTCCTGTCCTAAAACAAATTTCTTTTTTTGAGTTACATCTATTTTGTTTTTTTGTCGTCTGCAACTGCTCTCAATTTGGACAGGTATAAAATTTTGTCATTTGGTAAAGAGTTAACTGATGCTTGACCCTCTATCAGAACATCCTGTGTTTTTGCTCCAGAGAAAGAAGGCGTCATTTTCAATATTACTTAAGTTATATCACAGCGGCCAGTGCACCCATCTGTGAGTTTCTTCTACCAGTTCTGTGCAAGCAAATGGCTGCTCTCTCATGCAAACATCCTAGAAACAATGGTGTTCAGTGGTGAGACAGGAATGGGGGATCAAACCTGCAAAACTTGTGTAATACCTGTGCTACCTGACTTGGTGGAGATAATTCGTAAAAATGCAGATAAAGTTGACATGAAATTATGACCAAGACAAAAATAGGATCAACTCACTGTCCATTATCTCCATGGTAACCCACCGATCCAGCTATCCAACCCACAAACTTTGAGGCGTCAAAGTCAAAGCCAGCCCCTCCGATACCAAACAGTCTGGTACTGTCCTCCTTCAGTATTTGTACTTCAAACTCAAGGAGATCTTTGTTGAATGGAACTTTGGACAAAAAGATACTGTACAGTTTGGGCCCAGTTTTTGGAAAGTCACTGTCGAAAAAAAAAATAGGTTGGTTGGTTGGTTGGTTGGTTGATTGATTGATTGATTGATCCTCTACCAAACAATCCTAGGTTTTAATGACCCCGAGGAAAAAGGCATTTAAAACAATGTGGAATGAGAAAATGCTAGTAATCAGCATTTTCTCCTTTTTTCTACAATATTTCATTTTGTCTGCTCTTTGAAAGACAAATCTCATCATTTGAGCCCAAGTCATTCTGACATCTGCATTTGAAATTTGAAATAAAACAAGAGCACCACATGTGGGTGCCAATGCTTAGCTGCAAGTGCATAATTTTCAGTGAAAATTCTGTGTCGAAAAAAGGGCATAAGTACATGTATGTAAAAAAATATTTTGATGGTTCCTTTCACCTGTTGCATGAATTCCCCTTTTGATAGTTAAAACCAGTCCAAGTTTCAAGTAAATATCTCCATTAATAACAGATATTACGAAATGCCCAAGTTTTAGCATGATGCAATAGACGACACAGATGAAGATACCAGGGCTTTGACAACAACTCATCATTTCTTTGGAAACAGCTGAGCTAGAGAGTAAAGCAGCAAGTCTGATTACTTAACCCTTTACCACACAATCCCGAGTTTTAATGACCCTAAGCAAGAAGGCTTTTGAAAACACTGTGGGAAAAGGAGAAAATGCTTGTAACCAGCATTTTCTCCTTTTCCCACAATGTTTTCAACCCTATCAAACACAATTTACATCATTTGATTCACATTTCAATAGTCGTCTGCAAATACTTTCAATTTGGACCAGTCTACATTTTTGTTGTTTGGTAAAGAGTTAAAATAGGCAATTACTACTGTTACTCTACTGTTTTTCGGAGATGATTTTATCACTGTTGACCTTTTGTGAAGATTAATGACCAACAACTACATAATAAAAATCTAACCTTTTCGATACATGATAAATTCTCATTTTAGATTTTATTTTTCAATATTCTGTATCGAGTTGTACAAAATCCTGAAACTGTGCTGCCTTTTTTAACCCTTAACTCTTTACCGAACGACAAAATTTTAGACTGGTCCAAATTGAAAGCATTGGCAGACGACAAAATAAATGTGATTGAAAAATTGAAGTTTGTTTTGGGAAAGGTAGAAAACATTGTGGGAAAAGGAGAAAATGCTGGTTACCAGCATTTTCTCCTTTTCCCACAAGGTTTTCTAAAGGCTTCTTTCACAGAGTCGTTAAAAGTCGGGATTGTGTGGTAAAGAGGTAAAGTGCCTTTCATGAATATAGCTGCCTTCACAGCCAGTCTAGATCAAGATCAGACTGCACAAAATGTGCAGTCTGTCCTTTGATCTACACTGTCTGCTTTCCTGAAACATTCGACAAAAGCAATCATATGGCAATTTTTGGTCTTATTTATAGACTTAACCCTTAATGTCAGGTCAAAAATTCCACTATTTACCCAGAATCCTCCATTTCTCCATTGTCCATGACCTTCAAATAGTGATTACGCCCCACTGTAATTTTGTTCCGTAATGGTGCCTGAAAGAAGCAATACATAGAGCTCCAGATAAGAGGGAGTGATGGTATTCTAAATCCATTATTTCTTTTCCAAACCCTAAGTTGTGGGTATTCATTAGAACTGTCTTGATGAGACAATTCTAATGAGTACACATAACATAGGGTTTAGTGGAGAATAACCAATATATTCAATTTTGAAATCAAAATCACTCCTTCCATCTGGAACTCTGTATAATACATTGTAATCTGTTTTGTTAATTTGTTTTGTCTTATCCGTTTTGTTTCATATTTCATGTGTCTGATTGGAGACAACTATCAACGCTTTACCAGATGACAAATTTTCAGACTTGTCAAATTGAAAGTATTTGCAGACGACAAAATAAATGCAACTCAAATATTGAAATTTTAGGGAGGAAGGGTACCAGCATTTTCTCCTTTTTCCACAATGTTTTCAAAAGCTTTCTCTCTCAGTTATTCGAATTCTGGATTGTGTGGTAAAGGATTAAATCTGGCACAAACCGTGGACTTTGTAACTGTTTACCATGTGACAAAAGTCCACCCTTTAAGCCCCAAATAAAGGCAAAGGCCATTTTCATTCTAGAAAGAAGACCAAAAAAAAATTTAATTCATGGTAGCTTTGTCTGTAGTGTTTAAGCAAAGGGGACAGTGTAGATCAAAGATTAGACTGCACATTTTGTGCAGTCTGATCTTGATCTACACTGACCACAAAGGCAACTTTGGTAGTCAGTAGTCTACAGAATGACATTGACATCCAAGGGAGATAATGCAGGTTACCAGCATTTTCTTCTTTATCCACTATGTTTTCAATAGCCTTCTTTGTCAAGGTCAATAAAACTTGGGATTGAATTTCACTTTTTGCCAAGGTCTAAAAGAAGATTCCCTAAGCTATTAAAGATGAATTGCATCATAGTCTAGCATCACGTAGCAGATGGTGTAGGTCACAGATTAGACGGCATGTTCTGTGCAGTCTGATCTTGATCTACACCATCTGCAATAGCTACTTCAGTCATCATGAGTAGTGAAAGAGATACAAGAGTTCAGGGTCAAAATCTTACTGGTCTCCTGTAAGTGGGTCTGTAATTCTTCAACTTCAGAACATCATTTGGGTTTTTTAGCCGAATACAGGGTACTAATCTACTGGCCTTTGTTGGTTTGAAGGGAAACTTTTTGACACAAATCTGAAAAAAGGAGACATATTGCATGTGACATAAGCTGGCACTCAAAATAAAGTTAAATAATGCTAAGAGCTTAAAAAAGATTTTTTTCTTGAATAGAAAAGTGCAATAACATTGAGCCATGCTCTGGGCAAAGGGGGCTTAATGCACCTCCGTGATGCATGATGCCAAGCAAGTCATCACGTGATCATGGATCCATAAATTCTATTTTGTGTAACATCCGACTGAATCATGAGGTAGACTGGTCCTTTGACATACAGGAAATTGACAAATAGCGAAAAGTTTCCGCCTAGGTCAGCCTGCCCATGGCTGACATGGATCGATACTTTTCCTAGATGCATTAAGCCCCCTTTTCACAGAGCATGGCTCTCAATTATATCTCAAAAAATGAACAAATGTCAGATTCTTACTATAAAACAATATGTCATGGATTATACATCAAATTTGCAACACTGTACATGCACATAATGATAATTTCCATGGATAAAACTAGATACACTTCAACACAAGTCTGTTGAATGCGTTAATTCCATTATTTTACTGATATGAGTCTGACACTTTGTGTCATCTCTGGATCTGAGAACGTTACTGAAGTCTGTTAATGTTCGTGGTATGCGTCCCAAATAACAAACTCATCTTAAATCAAAAACTGAGTGCGTTAGCAGATTTTAGCATAATAAGAGACTTTACTGTTTTCTTGAAACCCCACCTAGGCTCATTTTGAAGTAAACATTTCCAGTAATGACAGGTTTTCTCACTAAAACAATGAGGCATTTGCACAAAAGGCTACAACAGTATCTCCACATTTTCTTTGAAAACAGCCGAGCTGAAAATAATTGTGCCATACTCTGTGAAAAGTGGGCTTAATGCATTTGCGAAAAGTATCACTCCATGTCAGCCTGCGCAGCCCGTGCAGGCTGACATGGGCCGAAACTATTTGCTATCTTTAAATTTTCTCTATTTCAAGGGATAATTCTACCTCATAATTCAGTCGGCTGTTTGACAAATAGATTTTATGGATCCATAATTCAGTGATGTCTTGGTTGGTATAATGGATTACAGAGAGGCATTAAGCTCCCTTTAGCCAGAGCATGGCTCAATTAAAACAGTAATTACTTGTTTTCCATTATGAAAGAACTCGACTTGTGTGAGATCATTTCCCGTAGCTTTTGACACGGTCACCATAAAGGTGTCTCCCTCTTGTATCTGATCTGTTTGTTCGGTGATCTTCGATGATGCCTGCATGTTGATTTCAGACCTGTTCATAAGAAAAATTACTCATATATGAACAATTTAAGAAATATCTCCTTGTCCTAACAACCCCAAAGAACAAGACTTTTGAAAACATTGTGAGATAAGGAGAAAATGCTGTTAGCGTCATTGTGCAGTAAAGGGTTAATTATAAATTTCAGTCTTGGATGATTACCTTTCCTTCAACATACAGTACCTGTATTTGACAATAGCAGCTGATGTACGAGACAATACACAGCTCAAAGTAGGTAAGAAGTAAAGTACCTCACTTCTTCCTCTCTTCCTCTGTTTGAAAAGCACACAATTTTTACATTGGTGACAAACATGCACAACCAACTATACCTGCCTTTGACTGCAGTTACAACAATATTTTTTTTGTTATGAAAGTTCATTAACTGTCTACCAAACAATCCTGAGTTTTAACAACCCTGATGAATAAAACTTTTGAAAACATTATGGGAAAAGAAGAAAAATCTGGTAACTAACATTTTCTTCATTTCTCACAATGTTTTCTACTCTTTCTATCACTTGAGCCACATTAATTTTAATCTGCTGTCTGCAAATGCTTTCAATTTGGACCAGTCTGAAATTTTGTCATTTGGTAAAGGATTAACAGAGATTTATACATTTGAATCTGAATGTAACCTAAAGTTATAGTAGACTTTAGGCTAAAAAAGTACCTTGGATTTTTCACCAAACAAAACATGTCCACTTCATTTATAAGCATGATGAATGCTAAGATTACTAGCTAATTAGACTTATACAGTAATTTCTGAGAATTTCATTACAGGCTGATGAAGGTAGAGAAATGGCTTACCACACCTCCCTGGCATATTGTCCAAACCTGAAATGAAGCCAAAAGTTTGAGCAATGAAACCTATCATTGAAGATGAAAACTAGCTTAATAACCTTAATCTGGCACACCTTTAACCCTTATCCTGCTGAAAAAGTTAAATGATACCTTCAAGTCCATAGTAAAAACCCAAAATGTTGCTATTTCAAAGCTATTTTTGGGGGAGAGAAATAGCTCCTTATTGAACAGTGTAGATCCGAGATCAGATTGCACAGAACATGCAGTCTGATCTTGGATCTACACTGACCATAAAAGGTCCTTGAGTCGCACTTAGCAGCCTAGGGGTTAATGAAAAAAGTGTCTTAACTTTACAGATACTCATTTTAACACTTGCATCATCTTTCCCTCATACTTTAACAGACTGCCACTGTCTCCTCAGAGTCAAATGATGCTAACAGCAAGTGGTTTACACAGACTAAATGTCCCCATCTTGAAAAAGTCTGTGACACGTTTAGGTGGCATCATCTTTCAGATATTCAGTAAAACTACAGCAAGTTTACACACCTTCTGGAAATTCCCAGCTGACACATGCGTATTAAAACTGAGGCATTCCATGACAGGATTTATTACACACACACACCCCCAAACACACCCAAGCCATGTTATGTCATGATTTCTTAATGTGATAATTCATTAGGGTATTTCCACAGCTACATTTGTGCACTACTATTTCAAATCAGGTTATTCATTTCTGCAGTGTATTAATTGTGTAAGTCGAGCATCTGCAGTAATTCTATGGTCAAAATATAATCTTAAAGCACATAGCCATTTGTTGAGCAGGGGATTCTTTTCCATTCTCTGGGAGTTGTCACCTAAGAAAATTAAAAATTGCGAGATTGAAAGTGTAGACTGAGAGATTTGTGCAATCATGTTCCCTTGATGCTACACTGTTTTGCACCTTATGGATGAAAAATTTGTAGTCACTGGGTGAGAATTCTGGAAAACCAGGAAGACAATCCCTTATTATATACCTGTAAGTTTTCCGGGTTAAATACATGCGTCGCACGCGGCTAAAATCACACACGACGGAAAAAAAATTCGTATTCCACTCAGTGGAATACGGTTCCAAATATGGTATGATGACGTAACACTGTATCCACGTGAACACGGCAGCCATTTTGATTGTTTTATATGTTAACACAATGGGCGTGGTGGAAATAATACTAAATAAAATTCATCCGCCATTCATGAAAAAAAGATGTTAACGCCTACTATACCAATTTTTCTTATAACTATGCTTCGTTTTCGAATAAAATTGTCACTAAATGCATATATTTTGGTTTTTGGTAGTTTAGGTACATAATAAATGGAATATTATGTTGTAGTGTGTTTCCTGGGGCTTGTATTTACTTCTCGCTGCGTGGGAAAATTTTGATATCGCGCTCGACCTTCAGTCTCGCGCAATATCAAATTTTCCCACGCAGCTCAAAGTAAATACAAGCCCCAGGAAACACACTACAACATAATATTCCGTATTTACCCTTCAGGTAACATTCCTTTTTTGCAGGATGAACAAACAACATCTTTTACATCATTGGTATGTTTGCACTGGTTACAACTCCAATTTTTGGGATTGGTTGCCCTGGAAATAACAATATGTCTTTAAACATTTAACCCTTAACCAAAATATCCTGACTTTTAACAACCCTAAATACAAAGGCCTTTGAAAACATTGTCGGGAAAGGAGAAAATACTGGTAACCAGCATTTTCTCCATTTCAAACAATGTTATCTAATCTTCTAAAGATAAATTTCAATTATGGAGTCAGATTTATTTTGTTGTCTGCTGTCAATTTTAATTTGGACAAGTCTTATATTTTGTCTTTGGGTAAAGAGTTAACCTTTCACCAAAAGACAAAAATTAGACTCTACCAAATTGAGAGCATCTGCAGACAACAAAATAAATGTAGCTCAATTGATGATTTCTGTCTTTCATAGGGGAGAAAAAATTGTGGGAAAAGGAGAAAATGCTGGTAACCAGCATTTTCTCCTTTTCCTACAATGTTTTCAAAAGCCTTAACCCTGAGGGTTGTTAAAACTCGGGATTGTGTGGTAAAGAATTAAAGTGCTTTTCACAACTCTAGAGCACGAGGATTGACCCACTTTTCTCTTTTTCTATAATATTTCCCATCCTGTTTGATACAGGATAGCTATTGTTTCATAACAAGGGATTATAACATCTTCATCATGGATGGTTTACAGCTCCACTGATAACTCAGCTGATACAGTTGTTAACTCTTTACCACACAATCCCTACTTTTAACAACCCTAAAAAGGACAGCTTTTGAAAACATTGTGGGAAAAGGAGAAAATGCTGGTAACCACCATTTTCTCCTTTACCCACAATGTTTTCTAACCTTTTAAAGACAAGCCAAATCATTTCAGTAACACTGAATTTGTCATCTGCACCAGTCTAAAATTTTGTCGTGTGGTAGAGTAAAGCTATGGGTTTGAAGGTCGCAGGTTTGAATCCTAGCTAGGGAGGAAAATCATTTTTGCACTTTTTTTTTTTTAAACTCTTAATCAACAACAACAGTTTTGACTCAACCACAGTGAAAGTATTTGCAGATGACGAAATAAATATAGCTCAAAAGCTGACTTCAGTCTTTGATAGAGTAGAAAACATTGTGGGGGAAAAAGGAGAAACTGCTGCTTAGCACCATTTTCTCCTTTTCCCGAAATGTTTTCAAAAGCCCTCTTCTATAGAGTCATTAAAACCCATGATTGTGTGGTAAAGGGTTAATGTTCTTGTTTCCCCCAAATAAAAGTAAACAGTCAGATCCTGATGATTTTTCCTTACAAAATATAAAATTCAACCTTCCTTTCCCACCCTCTCCAGAAATTTCGGGGTCACAAGTTCCAGGAGCTTTTTCTTTGCTGCTCTTGGAGTAAATAGACAGAATATCTGTCTTCCCATTCCCCCACCTGCAAGTTAACCCTTAAAGTGTCGTTCACAACTTTCATTGCTTTCCCAGCCAGTGTAGATCAAGATGAGACTGCACAAAACATGACCTTTGATCCACATTGTCTGCTTTACTGAGACATTCTTGGCAAAAGCAATTAACAAATTGCAATTATTGGACTTCTATTTATAGAATAAAGGTGTCAGAAGAGTTTACTCAACGCTCTAAGGGTTAATAACTTACTCTTCTGGAATGGTTCCTTTTGCACAAATAACACAGGTCTTTACTGATCCATTGTTTTGGTTCTGACACTCACTGCATATCCAGGAAGCCCTGTACCTGTAAGATAATCAAAGCCATGGTGAGCCCATATCTCTTTTCCGCAACATAGCCTTAAGTCTCTAGCAAAAACAAGAGCACAGCATACTTGTGTCAATGCTCAGCTGCAGTTGCTTGATTTTGGGCAAAAAAAAAAAAAAATTAAAAGAGGGGCATAACTGTCTGATGTTTACCTCCCCTTGTTGTTCGAGTTCCTCTTTTAATAAGTAATAACTAGTCCAAGTCTGAAGTAAATAACTTCAGTAATAGCAGAGATATTATAAATTAACAAAGTTTTTTACACTTTAAGGAAGATGCAGGCAACGACAGTGCTACAGCATTATTACGATGTTTTCGAGAGGCATTTAATCTGTCATCTGCAAATGCCTTGAATTTAGGTAACGCTAAAATTTTGTTGTCTGTTGAAAAGTTTTACTAGGTTCCAAAAGCATCTAGCATCTACAAATTGAAAAGAACACCGCATGTGGGTGCCAACACCCAACTGCTTTTTCAATGAAAATTGTAAGTGCAAAAAGGGAATAACTGTGTCAAAAATATTTTACAGGTTATCTGCCCTTCTGGTTCTCTTTCTAGTAGTTAACAACTAGCCAAAGTTTGAACTGAATATCTTCATACCTACAGACAGAAGACAATGTCAAAGTTTGGCATAACAAGGGTGCAGACAATGACAGGGCTATGACAATACCTCAATGCTTTTTTTGAAAACAGCGACACCAAAAATACAGCCACTTAATTATACACATCATTATTCTGTATTGTGTCTTTTCAACACCAACAGTGGGGGTATTATTTTCCAAAACGGCTGTCAATTTATAGAGCTAGAACTATGTAGAATTTTCCGAGGACAATGATAACATTGCCTTCCATGTTTTAGTCAATGCAGACAGCGAAGCAATCACCATGTGAGAATCCTACTATATTTCATGCAGACTGTACATTTTACCTTCCATCATGATTCATTTGGACATTAAATACCATTCACGATCAACTCTTTTACCAAACAGCAAAATTTTAGACCAGACCTAATTGAAAACTTTTGCAGACGACAAAATAAATGTGACTCAAAAATTGAAATTTGTCTTGGGAAGCATAGAAGACATTGTGGGAAAAAGAAAATGTTGGTTACCAGCATTTTCTCCTTTTTACCACAATGTTTTCAAAAGGCCTCTTTCCCAGGGTCGTTAAAAGTCCGGATTGTGTGGTAAAGGGTTAATAAGGGTCACTAATCTTCAATACTATCTCTCTCTACAAATTCTCCCCAGTTAGTTGGCAAATTCTATATTTCCGGATGTTTATAATGTTATTTGACACACTATTCTATGGTATACTTACTCATTGAGACGAACATGTAGAAACACACAGGTATTGGGTTTCACGCTTTCTTTGAACAATTCTGACGCTACTCCGAAATAGAACTCTGAGGTTGATTTTCCAAATGCAACATTAAGTTTTTCAATCACTATGGAGTAGGAATGATTCTCTGCTGTCATTTCATAACGTCCCAAAAACACACCAAGGTTTCCATATGACTGATTGGTTATCATTCTGGAAAAAAAAAAAATCAGAAAAACAAAAGTGCCATGATGGCACTGTATGGCACTGTATTGCCCCACTGCCTTTCAAATAAATGTGCCATACAATTAATCCTTTACCACACAATCCCAAGGTTTAACCCTTTCCCAAACAAGCCCTGGTTTTCACGTGTCTGCAGTACAAGTCCTTTGAAAACGCTGTCGGAAAAGGAGAAATTGCTCATAACGAGCAATTTCTCCTTTTCCCACAGTGTTTTCTACCCTTTTTGAGACCTTTCTGCCATTTTCATCAAATTTAAAATTGTCGTCTGCAGACTCTTTCAATTTGGACCAGTCTAAAATTTGTCGTTTGGGAAAGGGTTAACAATCCAAATAAAGAGGCCTATTGAAAACATTGTGGAAAAAGGAGAAAATGCTGGGAACCAGCATTTTCTCCTCTCCCCCAATGTTTTCTGCCCTTTCCAAAACAATTTCTATTTTTCAGGTACATTTATTTTGTCATCTGCAAATGCTTTCAATTTGGACCAGTCTAAAATTTTGTCATTTGGTAAAGGGTTAATTGTCATCTAGCGAAACATTAACCCTTATCCTGCTAACTAAAAGAAATGAAACTTTCAAACCAATACTATAAACCTAATTTTTTCTATTTCAAAGGTATTTTGGGGTGAAAAATATCTCACTATCAGACAGTGTAGATCAAAGATCAGACTGCATGTCCTGTGCAGTCTAATCTTGATCTGCGCTGTCTGCAAAAGGTCAGTGAGTCGGGCTTAGCAGCTTAAGGGTTAAGCCATAAATTGTCTGCCCAGCAATACAATTTCAATGAGAAAATGCCTAGCCCATCTAAAGTTCATGTCTTTTTCACATGCTAAGATGATGTCACTGAATAGAAGCAGGTCTAATTAAGTATCATTCATACCAAACATCAATTACTTTTGACTGCCACTGGGTCTTTAAAAAAGGAGGAAAGAGAAGTTTGAAAAGTTAAAAAAAAAACTGCTGTGCGGGGTGTATCAAATCAATTCTGTATAATTTTGAAATTTCATACTCAGCTTTGTTAGGCATGAAACAGACTTCCAGATAAAAGGGAGTGATGGTATTCTAAATCCATTATTTTTTCTTCTAAACCCTATGTTGTGGGTACTCATTAGAATCGTCTCGATGAGACAATTCTAATGATTACCCATAACACAGGGTTTAGTGGAAAGTGATTAATATTTTCAGTTTTAAAATCAAAATCACTCTCTCTACCTGGAGCTCTGCATGAAAGAATCTATATAAGCACCTACCCTAAGCTCTGCTCAGAATGACTTACCTCATTCTTCCTTCTTTGTCCACCAATAGACTGTCTAGATGACTTGTAAACTTTCTTTCTATCCATCTGTTTTCTTTTTTCATCTTATCTTCAACTTCCTACAATGCAAATATTTCATACTTCAAAGCTCTAACAGTTATTCTTTCATATACGCATGCCTGATATAAGCCATGCTTTACAATACTCTTACTGTGCATTAACTCTTTACCACACAATCCTGACTTTTAACGACCCTGAGAAAGAAGTCTTTTGAAAAAATTGTGGGAAAAGGAGAAAATGCTGGTAACCAGCATTTTCTCCTTTTCCCACAATGTTTTCTACCTTTCCCAAAACAAATTTCAAATTTTCAGTCACATTTACTTTGTCGTCTGCAAATGCTTTCAATTTGGACTAGTCTAGAATTTTGCCGTGTGGTAAAGAGTTAATAAACCCTTTACTAAAACAATCCTGCTTTTTAACCACCCTGAAAGAAAAACCCTATTGAAAATATATTATGAAAAGGAGAAAATGCTGATAACCAGCATTTTCTCCTTTTCCCATATTGTTTTCTATGCTATCAAAGAAGAAGTCATCTTTTGAGCTAAATATAATTTGTCGTCTGCAAATGCTTTCAATTTGGTTCAGTCCAAATTTGGTTGTCATTTGGGAAACAGTTAACAATGGAAACCACATGCTCTTATAGCATGGTTTTTCGATATTATTTTGAACCCTTAACACACAATCCCACAAGTTTTAACAACCCTGAAGAAGAAGGCTTTTGAAAACATTGTGGGAAAAGGAGAAAATGCTGGTAACCAGAATTTTCTCCTTTTCCCACAATGTTTTCTACTCTATCATAGACAAAAATCATCATTTGAGCTACATTTATTTAGTCGTCTGCAAATGCTTTCAATTTGGTCTACCCCAAAATTTTGTCATTTGGTAAGGAGTTAATAATTATGTACATTGGCGAATTCACATGAATAAATTGCTTTGCTCTGAACTGCAAGTTCAAAAGTAGCAAGGTAAAAGCCACAAGGAGAATTTGTAAGTAAAAAGATACCAACCGAATTTTGTAGCATTATACACAGAGCTCTAGAGAGAGGGAGTGATTCTGATTTCAAAACTGAAAATATTAATTATTCTCTTCTAAACCATATGTTATTGGTACTCATTAGAATTGTCTCATCAAGATGATTCTAATGAGTACCCATATCAAAGGGTTTGGAAGAGAAATAATGGATTTAAAATACCATCACTCCCTCTTATCCGGAGCTCTGATACACAAAGATATACATGAGCCTTCAAATCCCTTACCTTTAACATCAGGAAATATTTTAGACTTTTCCATATCGAAGGAATTTACAAATGTGAACTCAAATGCTTTTCAAATGATAGTATTTGTCCTTGAATAGGTAGCAAACATTGTGGGAAAAGGTGAAAATGCTGATCACCAGTATTTTCTCTTTTTCCCACAATGTTTTCAGAACTCTTCTTTCAGAGGGTTGTTAAAACTGGGGACTTTGTGGTAAAGGGTTTAAATCTAAAGGTAAACAAAAACAGCTTTTGCTGCAAAAATTCTTCAGTAAAATCATAACAATTTCCTTTGGTTAACGCCTCTTCCCCACAGTGAACAAAATTTCTGTGACGGAAATATAATATGAAAATTCACCTTTGGTGGTGTCACCATTTTCGGGAGAATGACTTCACCAATTGTCTCTCCCAGTACAGACACTAGTGGGTGCATTCCTGTGCATGGTGTGTCTTTCAGTGAAGATTCTCTATCCTTGCCATACATCTGTGAACAGTAAGAAAAAATATATGAGTCACGCTCTGTGAAACAGGGGTTGAATACATCTGCAAAAAGTATCGAACCATAACAACCTATGCAGTCTGCACAGACGGACATGGGTCAAAAGTTTCTGCTACTTGTAAATTTTTCTGCATGTCCAAGGACTATTCCACCGGATGATTCAGTTGGTTGTTAGACAAAATGGATTTTATAGATGCATAATTATGTAATAATTTGCTTGGTAAACAGTATCATGGAGATAGATTAAACCTTTACCGGACAATGATGGGTTTTAACAACCCTGTAGAAGAAGCCTTCTGAAAACAAAGTGGGAAAAGGAGAAATTGTTTTCTAACCTTCCCAAGACAAATTTCAATTTTTGAGTCACATTTATTTTGTCAACTACAAATGCTTTCAAATTGGACCAGTCTAAAATTTTATTGTTTGGTAAAGGGTTAAACCCCAAGAGCATTGTTCTTATAGATAGTGCCATTTCACCATACAATCCTGTTTCTGAGGCTTTTGAAAACATTGTGGAAAAAAGAGACAATGCCAGAAATCAGCATTTTTGCCTTTTTCCATCATGTTTTCTACCCTGTAACCCTTTACCACACAATCCCAAGTTTTAACAACCCTAAAAGGGAAGGCTTTTGAAAACATTGAGGGAAAAGGAGAAAATGCTGGTAACCAGCATTTTCTCCTTTTCCCACAATGTTTTCTACCCTATCAGAGACAGAAACTATCGTTTTGGCAACATTTCATTTGTCATCTGCAAATGCTTTGAATTTGGTCTAGTCCAAAAATCTGTCTTTGGTAAAGAGTTATAAAGCAAATACACTGTACTAGTATTTGAGCCAATTTCAATTTTTCATCTGTCAAAGCTTTGAATTTGGACCTGTCTAGTAATCTGTCAACTGTTGAAAAGTTTGTAAAAGGTCTCTGGTACTCATTTTGTCTGTCTTTTGTTGTCTGAAAATGCTTTCAATTTGACAAGTCGAAAATTTTGGTTAACCCTTTACCACACAGACGCCTTTTAACGACCCTGGGGAAGAAGCTTTTTGAAAACATTGTGGGAAAAGGAGAAAATGCTGGTAACCAGCATTTTCTCCTTTTCCCACAATGTTTTCTACTCTATCATAGACAAAAATCATCATTTGAGCTACATTTATTTGGTCGTCTGCAAATGCTTTCAATTTGGACAGGGGTAAAATTTTGTCGTCTGGTAAAGGGTTAATGGTTAGGGGTTAAATTTAGTCATTGTAAATTCAAAGCAACAAGAGTATCCATAACAGAACAAGAGGAATTCATTCACACAATTCAACACAACATATCAAAACTAGATGATCTAACAACGCTTTTAAAAGATATGAGAGGGGTTTTTTTTTCTCTCCTGTGCAATTTTTTCAAAACACAGATGGAATAGTTTCAAATCAACCCCTTAATTTGCAGATGACGAAATAAATGTTGTTCAAAATGATGATTTCTGTCTTCGATAGGGTAGAAAATATTGTGGCAAAAAGAAAAAATGCTGGTTCCCACAATGTTTCCAAAAGCCTTCTATTTCAAGGTTGTTAAAAGTTGGATATACGGTTAAAGGAAAATAATCAAACCAAAACAAATTGACAATATGCTCATCTGTTCTTCATGGGCAAGCTTCCTATAAAGTTTTCTTGAATTCAGCCCAGGACTAGCTGAGAAGCAGGGCAAAAACAGACAAGAGCACAGCATAGGGGTGCCAATGCTTGCCTTCAAAAGTTTGACTTTCTGTGAAAATTCTGTCGAAAAAGGGGCATATTTGTGTCAAAAATATTTTGATGGTTACCTGCCCCTGTGTATAAGTTTTCACTTTGATAGTTAACAATTGGTCGAAGGTTGAAGTAAATATCTTACTAGTAACTACAGAGATATAAAATGTCAAAATTTGAAAATTACAAATTGAAAAAGGAGCATAACTGTAAAATACCTTGATGGTTACCTGCCCCTGTTGTATGGGTACTTGTTAGTCAACAACTTGTCCAGGTTTGAAGGAAATGTCTCCAGTAATAATAGAGAAATGTTGAAGTTTTTGCATGATGACAACTCAGACCAGGTCAACCTCAGGGCTATGACAATAGCTCAATGTTTTCTTCAAAAACAGCCAAGCTAAAAACTAAGTCATTAATACAAAGACGTATGAAAAATGTGGCCACTATTCTGCTCCACAGAAATTATTTCTAGGAGCGTAACAATGTTGTAACTATAACCTACCTTTACTCCATCCTGTATGAAATAAAACTGTGCAGAGGGTGAAGGGACATACTCAGACAACCACTCTCCTTCTATCCCAAATCCAAACTTCTGTCCGACATTTTTCACTTGTAACCTGCAACAAAGACTGGATGCTCAAAATACAAAAACAGACAACAAGCTATTTCGTTGAAATGATATCCCCACCTGAAAAAAAAAAAAACTTTTTCCATGACACAGCATTAAATAGAATAAAAACAAAAAATATGTCAGCAGACTATCATAAGGAAAACATGCATGAAGTTACATCAATTTTCATCAAGGATTTTAGAAGATATCTATCCAGACAGACAGACAAATGAACAGACGTACGGAAGGACAAATGAAAGGAAAATGCAAAAACTATATCCCTCAGCCTTTGGCAGGGAATGATAACAGCTATAGGAAAATTCAATAAAATCCTCTCTTATTGACCACCTCTACGCAGCAAATGACCTTTAGTAACTCTACCAGACAACAAAATTTTAGCCTTGTCCAAATTGAAAGCATTTGCAGACAATTTCAATGTGGCTCAAATGGCGCAATTTTTCTTTGATAGGGTAGAAAACATTGTGGGAAAAGGAGAAAATGCTGGTTACCAGCATTTTCTTCTTTTCCCACAATGTTTTCAAAAGGCTTCTTTCCCAGGGTTGTTAAAAGGCGTCATTGTGTGGTAAAGGGTTAAACATTTATCACACAAACCAGAGTTTTAACGGCCTTGAAGAAAAAGTTTTAAGAAATTATTGTGGGAAAAGGAGTAAATGCTGGTAACCAGCATTTTCTCCTTTTCCCACAATGTTTTCTACTCTTCCCCCAAAAAAAAAGAATTTCAATTTTTGAGTCATGTTTATTGTGTAGTATGCAGCTGCTCTGAATGTGGACTAGTCTAAAATTCTACCTTTTGGTAAAGAGTTACGTAAGCATATATTCACTTCCAAAAGGTCACTATATTCAAGGATACCTTTATTCTGCAAGCAAAAATAGTATTAGAATAAAGCATGGGTACATGTATTTGAGTCATGCTCTTTGAAAAGGGGGTTTATTGCATCTGCAAAAAGTATCCACCCTTGTCACCCTGCGCAGTCCGTGCAAGCTGACGTGAATCGAAACTTTTTGCCTTTGGTCAATTTCCTACCTTTCAAAGAACCAGTCTAACTCATGTTTCAGTCAGTTGTGACAAACTGAATTTTATTGATCCATATAAACATGCTCTGTGAAATGGGGGCTAAATGCATCTGCGAAAAGTATCGACTCAGGTCAGCTTGCTCAGTCCGTGCAGGCTGACCTGGGCCGAAACTTTTCGCTATTGGTCAATTTTCTGGATGTCAAAGGACCAGTCTACCTTATGATACAGTCAGTTGTTTCACAAAATGGATTTTATGGATCTGTAATTATGTGATGTCTTGTCTGGTATAATGCACTGCGGAGATGAATTAAGCCCCCTTTTGCAAGAGCATGGCTCATATTTACTTGATGACTTGCTTGGTATAATGCCACATGAAGATGCATCAAACCCCCAAATACCAGAGTACCATCCATTTGTTTGTTTGTTACGTGTCCAACACTGTTTCAAGGCTTAGCACACACTAAACAAAAAAATCTAAGTCTTCAATATTTCAAGGCTGCGTTTACCATAATGTCTTCAAATAGCAGACTATGTAGATTTATGATCAGACTGTAGTTGATCTACACTGGCTATAAAAAAAGCAACTATCGTTGTGCGAAGCACACTAGAGGATACCATCATTTCAGTTAACCCTTTACCACACAATAAAAAGCCTTTTGAAAACATTGTGGGAAAAGGAGAAAATGCTGGTAACCACAATGTTTTCTACCCTTCCAAAAACAAATTTTAATTTTTTAAGCACATTTATTTTGTTGTCTGCAAATGCTTTCAATTTGGACCAGTCTAAAATTTTGTTGTTTGGTAAAGAGTTAAATCACTGCAATCAGCGTATTTACCCATACATTCATGTTTCTTTTAGCAGTTCATTTCACAAAAGCCAATCAAAGCCACTGGCTGCTTTCCCATGTAGACATTGTCCATACATTGTTCAGTAGTTGGAGAGGAATAAGTCATATGGCCACGACTATTATCAATCTTAGAAAAGAGTTGGTCCAAGCTGTCATTCTAACACATAACCTCTGGGTCATCATCCCTTTACCAGACGACAAAATTTTAGCCTAGTCTAAATTGGAAGCATTTGCAGACAACAATTTCAATGTGGCTCAAAGGCTGCAATTTTCTCTTGATAGGGTAGAAAACATTGTGGGAAAAGGAGAAAATGCTGGTTACCAGCATTTTCTCCTTTTCCCACAATGTTTTCAAAAGGCTTCTTTCCCAGGGTCGTTAAAAGGCGGCATTGTGCGGTAAAGGGTTATCCAAATTTATTTCATGCTTTTCAGTAGTTTATCAGGAAACAGAATATTAAAATTTTGTTTGTTCTTTTTTTGTTGAAGGACCAAAATTTATTTCATCTCATGAACATCAAACAGCAGTATTTTCACTCCTGGCTATGCCACTTGCAAAAATTTTACCAGGCTATCATAAGGAAGATAGGTATAAAGTTTCATCAATTTTCGCAAAGTATTTTAGAAGATATCTGTCCAGACAGAACGAAAAGGCAAAAACTATATCCTCTCGCATTTGGCAGGGTATAATACTTACTTTTTAATTGGGTGGAAAAAAATTGAATGGAAAACATTGCTGGAAAAAGGTAAAATACCGGTAACCAACATTTTCTCCGTTTCCCACAATGTTCTTAACCCTTTACCACACAATGCTTATTTTTAACGATCCTCAAGAAAAGAGACTTTCAAAAAAATTGTGGAAAAAGGAGAAAATGCTGGTAACCAACATTTTCTCCTTTTCCCACTATGTTTTCTACCCTTTTTAAAGACAAATTTCATAATTTGTGCAGCATTTAATTTGTCGTCTGTAAATGCTTTCAGTTTGGACCAGTCTAAAATTTTGTTGTTTGGTAAAGAGTTTAAAGGTGTCTTTCACATGATCATTAACACATGGTTGGTTTAGTAAAAGGTTCATAAGGCTGTTTTCCAAGCCATCTACTCCTTTTTGTGGCATTTGTCGAAGACAATGCCACTATGAGTTCAATACGGCATTTTGAAAATCATGTATCGTAGTTTGTGCAAAACCGAAGGAAGTAAACCCAATTATAATAAATTTTTCAGAGACAAATAAGTGTTTCGATTGCACTCAGATATGAAATTGAAAATGGCGTATTACAATAAATTGGATTAGGCCATCGATTGTGGAAATACTTCCTTTTTATCGAAAATAGCTTAATCCGCTATGGCCTATATAGTAGCGTAATGATACACACATACCGTGCTTGTTCGTCCCAAAACCAGTTCGTTACTGGGCTTATTCGTCACAGGACTAGTTCGCCCGGACTTGTTCGTCCAGCAAGATTGCACCCTTCTCGATGGGATTTTGCATGACTATATCATAGTAAGTTGACTTTCAAGAGAATATTTTGAAACTATTTCTGTTGTCTATTTTTCAAATTAATTCCACACGGTGGCTCCCTTGATAAATGCCACACCAGTGTTTTCAACGCTTTGATTTTCTTCAGTTGGTAATAAGTAAATTATTCAGTTGGTAATAAGTAAATTATTCAGTTGGTAATAAGTAAATTATTCAGTTGGTAATAAGTAAATTATTCAGTTGGTAATAAGTAAATTATTCAGTTGGTAATAAGTAAATCTGAGATACACACCCATCCACAAATCCACCAGTATCTGACGTTGAATCCATAGGATTGGAGGTTGAATGTAATTGATCATATAGGCATCCAATCAATACAGCAAACTTTGACTCAGTCCCTTCTCTCTCAAACTTGCCTATCTTGACCTCAAAGTAACTGTTGGTCCGACTAAATTTGGCACTTGAAATATACACACCTATGCTTGTCTCAGATGTACTCACATTCCTGGAAATAAATTTCAAGTTATAAGCCTTTTCAAAATAGCTTTTCTGGATGGCATAAATCAGGATCTGGACTCGTATTCACCAACCATTCTTAAGAACATTCTCAGTTATTCTCCAGAATTTTCTAAATTTGGAAGTAACACATCCTCTGATTGGCTAAACCACTTGGTTTAGCCAATCAGAAGATGTGTTACTTTTAAATTTTCAAAATCTTGGAGAATAAGAGAAGGTTCTTAAGAATGGTTGGTGAACAGGGTCCCTGGACCCGTTCACTAACTATTCTTCAGAACATGCTTTGTCTCTTTCTAGATTTAGAAAGTAGCACAAGTTCTAATTGGCTATTAATCCTTTACCAGACGACAAAATTTTAGCCTTGTCCAAATTGAAAGCATTTGCAGACGACAGTTTCAATGTGGCTCAAATGGAGAAATTTTTCTTCGATAGGGTAGAAAACATTGTGAAAAAAAGGAGAAAATGCTGGTTACCAGCATTTTCTCCTTTTCCCACTATGTTTTCAAAAGGCTTCTTTCCCAGGGGCATTGAAAGGCGGCATTGTGCGGTAAAGGGTTAAGGTAGTTAAAAATGCAGATTGTTTATTTCAATTTTATTAGAGTGAACTGATATTTCATTCAAATAATATCACAAGTTACCTAATTGGCTAAAAAAGAATGTCTAACTTTTTATAAGCATGAGAACAATTTTCAGAATGGTCTGTTATAAACCCCCAACTCAAACAAACCCAAACACCTGACCAGCCGGAACAGCTCAAGTGGCAGAGCGTAGGACTTGTAACCGTCAAGTTTCGGGCCACTTGAGGGTGTGGGTTTGAGCCCCATGGCTTGCCAACTAAAATTACTGAACGAGGTCCTGTGTAATGGGGCTATACATGAAGCTTAATAAAGAATCAGGCATTACTTAGAATGGGTTTTGTCCTGTATCTTGCTTATCCTCCCATAGCAAAACTAACAGCCCGGGGGGGGGGGGGGGGGGATTTGCCCATATGAGCAACCAGTGGAAATGGAAAAATCAATCAATCTAACCAAATACCTGAGAACTGGTCTACCATCGTCACCCAGGAACAATTCAGTCCTGTCTAGAAGATGAATATCAAGGAATGGACGATCCCCCATGCTACCAACATTGAAAGATTCAAGCTTGGTTTGATACGGGTGATGTTTGGCCTCCTGTGGTGAAAAAATGTTAACTTAATTCTTTACCACATGACAAAATTTTAGACCTGTCAAAACCCAAAGCGTATGCTGATGCCAAATTAAATGTTTCTAAAATAGTGGAAGTTGTCCTTGATGGGGTTGAAAACATTGTGGGAAAAGGAGAAAATGCTAGTTACCAGCATTTTCTCCTTTTCTCACAATGTTTATAAAAGTCTTCTCTCTCAAGATCGTTAAAAGTCAGCATTGTGTCATAAAGGGTTAACCCTTTGCCAAATGACAATCCTTTTGTTATCTACTGAATCGAAACATCATTCTGCAGTCCACAAGCTCAGAATTAGTAAACATCAGCCAAGTATCTCTGAAAGGATAGAAAACATTGTGGGAAATGGAAAACAAGCCTTTGTTTTTTGGCAGGCAATTTTTCCATTTCTCACAAGATTTTCAAAGGTGATCTGAAAAAAATGTATCTCCAAAAATCAATGAGCTTATTTCGACTGTAATGAACTATCCCTATGGCTGCTAGGATTGTTTTAACCCTTTACTGCACAATCCTGAGTTTTAACGACCCTCTGGTAAAAGCCTTTTGAAAACAATGTGGGAAAAGGAGAAAATGCTGGTAACCAGCATTTTCTCCTTTTCCCACAATGTTTTCTGCCCTTCCCTACATAAATTTCAATTTCTTAGTCACATTTATTTTGTCGTCTGCTATTGCTTTCAATTTGGACAAATCTAAAATTTTGTCGTTTGGTAAAGAGTTAAAGCACTTCTGTGTACCCTGGAAGCTCTACCACACAATCCTGAGTTTTAATGACCCTGAGGAAGAAATCTTTTAAAAACATTGTAGAAAAGGTGAAAATGCTTGAAACCAGCATTTTCTCCTTTTCTCACCTTATTTTCTACCCTTTCAAAGACAAATTTCAGTATTTCAGCTACATTAAATTTGTTGTATACAAAATGCTTCAATTAGGACAAGTCTAAAATTTTGTTGTTTGGGAAAGGGTTAACCTGTGGACCTGGTTGGATTTGTACCAAATAGCTTTAAAGAAAGCATACCTCACGTTATGGCCATTCATACTAGTTGTCCAAATTATCAACACATTTCGAAGAGGTTTCCACAACATAGGTTTTTGTTAAGAATTTAAAGATTATAGCGTTTAAAAATCTCACCAATTTCACCAGTACTAGGCTGGAACTCTGCAGTACCTTATCCAAAGACACTCTAATGCAACTAATAGTGAGCTTTGGATAACTTGATATAAACACGGGCCTTTAAAGCCTTCTATGACAGAATGCCAAAGTTTTCATTGGTTGATCATCCAACACCGCAACTAAAAATAGCACACTGGTGCATCACCTTTATATATATATAGATACAACATAGAGGAATGTGCCATAGTGCTATTTAACCCTTAACCATACAATCCTGAGTTTTAACGACCATGAGGAAGAACCTTTTTGGAAAAATTGTGGGAAAAGCAGAAAATGCTGGTAACCAGCATTTTCTCCTTTTCCCACAATGTTTTCTATCCTATCACAGACAAATCTTACCATCTGATCAATATTTTGTCGTCTGCAAATGCTTTCAATTTGGACCAGTCTAAAATTCTGTCGTTTGGTAAAGAGATAAAGTAACTGTGTTCAATAATACACCAATGAAATTTTGGTGTTCTGTAAGTGACCAATGTAGCTTCAGGGGCTCATGTTACGTGGTACATGATACCTCATGTTCCCCAAATATATAGAGGATATTTTGTCTGTTTCGATGTATGACTGAAATTTCTTTTGAGTAAAAAGAGAATGCCATATTTACACAAGTGGCAAAGCCACACGTGAAAATATGGCCTTTGCTTTTCATGAGATGAAAGAAATTTTGATCATACACTGAAACAGACAATTATCCTATTTCTTTTTATGCTCTTCATTTTAACCTTTCTTTTCACGTCTAATTTTCGCTCATTGTGAAAAATATGTGCATTTTTCAAGCGAAACAGATCCATTTAATCTAGTCAGAATATGGAATAGCTGTAATAATACTGTAATAATGACATCATGAGTTCTGACATCATAAAATGTGACGTTCACCCGCTAAAAATTCATTCATGTTCTATAAATATCTGTGGCGTGTCAAAAATAAAAGTTATAACATTCATCAGTGAATTATAACATTCACCAGTGAATTATAAGGATATAATTCACTGATCAATTTCTATAAACTACTGAAAAGCATAGAAGAAATTGGGCCATGTGAAGGAGTCAAACAACTTACTTTTGCAACAACTCGGGACACTGTTGACATTACATGCTCCTTTACAGATTTGGGGTCTGCCGAGGATTCAAATGGAATGATAACCTGCGTCAATTCCGAATTCGTCACACTTTCGAAGAGACACTGCAAGTAAAATATAATTATGAATGCCTTAGAATAACAAAGGCACTGCATGCAGGTGCCAATGCTCAGCTGCAAATGCTTTTAGTTTGGACGAGTGTATTTTTTTGGCGTCTGGTAAAGAGATTAACCCTTTACCACACAATGCTAACTTTTGACGAAAGGAGAAAATGCTGGTAACCAGCATTTTCACCTTTTCCCAGATTGTTTTCTATCCTTCCCACAATGAAATTCAATTTTTCAGTTGTACCTACTTTGTGCATCTGCAGATGCTTTCAATTTGGTATAGTCTAAAATTTTGGTGGTAAAGGATTAATTTGAGTGACACATCTGAATAAATACAAGTGTATAATGTTTACAAGAAAATGAGGTTTGTTCCTTTGTTTATCTGTTTTGTGTTTAATGCTGTTTTCAAATTAGATCAGTTACATTAAAGGCCGCAAGTTCACCTATCCATGCATGTTCTGGAGTTTCTTTTTTCTCGCACTCTGAGCAGTATTATTTCAAAGCCATTGGCTGCTTATTTCTCACAAAACTCATTAAGAAAATAAGACAAGTCTGGGGCAAGAGATTCTACCAGACACACACACAAAAAAAGATTTTTCCATACTCACACTAGATTGTGACACCTCGGTCAGTGTAATATTCCAATCTCCCGCCTGTAGCCCATTCTCAAGCACGGCTGACTTTCTGTCAACAATGTTACCATGTTTTAGGAATGTAGCCAGGCTGCTAGACATGGAGCTATGTGGAACAATCAGCACTTGGCAGTCATGATTGTCTACTTTCTTTCCTGTAAACATTAGGGACTGTATTCAACAACCATTCTTAAGAATATTCTTTGTCTAATTCTCAAGAATTTTCTAGATTTGAAAGTAACATAACTTCTGATTGGTTAAATCAAATGATTGAAATGTAGAAAATTCTAACTTACTAATCTTAGTCTTATGCTAAAGAATTTTCTAGATTTGAAAGTAACACAACTTCTGATTGGCTAAAACCATTTGGTTTAGCCAATTAGAAGTTGTGTTACTTTCAAATCTAGACAATTCTTCATCATAAGGCTAAGAATGTTCTTAAGAATGATTGGTGAATAAGGACCCAGAAATACCGCCATCACCAATCATTCTAAGTGGCATTCTAATCCTCAAGAATTTTCTACATTTCAGAGAAACACAATTTCTGATTGAGCATCAAAAAATTGCCTCATCAATCATGGCTAACAAATACTGTTTAGCCACTCAGAAATTGTGTTACTTTCTGAATTTGGAATTGCTATTTAGAATGGTTTGTATGTATATACCCTGATCTGATGAACTCTTTACCAAGTGACAAATATTTGGAGTCGTCCAAATTGATAGCAATTACAGACAACAATTTAGATGTTGCTGCAATTATGCCTTAACCCTTTCCCAAACAAGCCCTGGTTTTCACATGTCTGCAGTACAAGTCTTTTGAAAACACTGTTGAAAAAGGAGAAATTGCTCGTAACAAGTAATTTCTCCTTTTCCAACAGTGTTTTCTACCCTTTTTGATAACTTTCTGCCATTTTCATCAAATTTGAAACTGTCGTCTGCAAACTCTTTCAATTTGGACCAGTCCAAAATTTGTCGTTCGGGAAAGGGTTAAACATTGTGAGAAAAGGAGAAAATACTGGTTACTAGCATTTTCTCCTTTTCTCACAATATTTTCAAAAGCTTTCTTCATTAGGATCGTTAAAACTCAGGATTGTGTGATGAAGGCTTTAAGAATTTCAGAGACAAATTCAAGCTGAAAGAACTTGCAGACGACAAATAAGGCATGACTAAAATGATGGCATTTATCACAGAAGGGGTAGAAAACATTGTTGGAAAAGCAGAAAATGCTTGTTACAAGGACTGAGAAAAATTGTTGGAAAAGAATGAAATGTTGATAACCAGCATTTTCTTCTCAAGTCTGTTAACCCTTTCCCAAACAACCAATTTTAGATTCTTCCCAAACTAAAAGTTTTTTTCAGATGACAAAGTTGAACGAATGAACTTGGTTTTTTTTTTCTTTTCCTTTTTTTTTTTTGACAGAGTAGAAAAAATTGTGGGAAAATGACAAAATGCTGGTTACCAGCATTTTCTCCTTTTCCTACAATGTTTTCAAAAAGCCTCTTTCTCAGGGTCAGGAAAACGCAGGATTGTTTCATAGAGGGTTAAAAAACTGGATTATTTGGTAAAAGACTAACAATACAATACTGACAAGTAGAAATCATAGAATACACTGCAAGTTTTTGGTCAACATGAAATGTAACAGAATTCCTAGACAGTTAATCCTTTCCCAAATGACAAATTTTGGACTGGTCCAAATTGAAAGAGTTTGCAGATGACAATTTT
Organism: Tridacna gigas; assembly: GCA_945859785.2. Lineage (NCBI taxonomy): Eukaryota > Metazoa > Mollusca > Bivalvia > Cardiida > Cardiidae > Tridacna > Tridacna gigas. Next base: position 2,969,495 of record OX244033.2, read on the forward strand.
AAATCTGATGAAAATGGCAGAAAGTTCTCAAAAAGGGTAGAAAACACTGTGAGAAAAGGAGAAATTGCTCGTTATGAGCAATTTCTCCTTTTCCCACAGTGTTTTCAAAAGACTTGTACTGCAGACACGTGAAAACCAGGGCTTGTTTGGGAAAGGGTTAAACATGTACCTTGGAATATGTCACTTTGACAACCAGCTGTGGAGATATCTGCTGAACTAGTCCCCAGGTAAGAGACAGAGGTGCATGTCATACTGCATTTTGTCCTTGTGTCTAGTTGTTTGAGAGTGTCCAACAAAAATGCCAATGTGTTGTCTGTAAGTCTGGTGCACCCACTAAGGTCGATCTGCATGAAGCAAAAGTTTACGGTAAACTGGGCTTTTGTAACTAGCCAAAATGAGAAATTTCTGGCTTTTGTAACTAGCCCAAATAACTTAACCCTTTACCAAACGACAAAATGTTAGACTGGCCAAAATTGAAAACAGTTGCAGATGACAATTTTAATGTGACTCAAATGGAGAAAATTGTCTTAGAACGGGTAGAAAACATTGTGGGAAAAGGAGAAAATGCTAGATTGTTTGGTAAAGTGTTAATTCTGGCTTTTATAACTAGCCCGAATAAGTTCATTCCAGCTTTTGTAACTAGCCTGAATGAGTCAATTCTGGCTTTTGTAACTAGCCTGAATGAGTAAATTCTGGCTTTTGTAACTAGACTAAATAAGTTAATTCTGGTTTTTGCTACTAGCCTAAATAAGTTAATTCTGGATTTTGTACTTAGCCTAAATGAGTTAATTCTGGCTTTTGTAACTAGCCTGAATTATGTAGCTCTGGCTTTTGTAAGTGACCCAATTAGTTAATTCTGGCTTTTGTAACAAACTCTTAAATACCAAACAGCAAAATTTTAGACCGATCCAAACTGAAAGCACTTGCAGTAGACAAACTAAATCTGGCTTACATAATGGTGTTTGTCCATGAACAGATAGAAAATATTGTGGGAATAGGTGAAAATGCAGCTTACAAATGCTGTTTTCAAAAGTTTTCTCTCAGGGTTGGTAAGGGTTGAAAATATTGTGGAACAAGGAGAAAATACAGGTCACCAGCGTTTTCTCCTTTTCCCACAATGTTTTCAAAAGTTTTCTTTCTGAGGGTCATTATATTCCTGGTTCTGTGGTAAACTGTTACTTGGAATTTGCAACAAAGACCTTTCTCCCTTTTCAGCTGTTAACCCATTACCATACAATTCCAACTTTTAACAACCCACTGGAAAAAGCCTTTTGAAAACATTGTGCTGGTATCCAGCATTTTCTCCTTTTCCCAAAATCTTTTCTGCCCTTCCAAACACAAATTTCAATTTTTGTGTGACATGTATTTTGTTGTCTGCAAATGCTTTGAATTTGGACCAGTTTAAAATTTTGTCGCTTGGTAAAGAGTTAAAGGGTTACAAAACAACACTACTTACCATATTAATGCCTTTGAGTACAGATGTATCGAAAGTTTCAATAAGTGTTCGTAAACCATGATCTGTTATTAGGTTACATCCCGTCAAGTCGATGGTCTTCAGCTCAGAAAATTTGTCTCCCTGGAATGATAAACTCTGGTTTACAAAATGAGAAATTATCAAGATCAGCCTGAAAGGTATCTTTGTTCTGTGACTAGTGCTTCCAGAGTCTGGTATAAATTTGTTCATCGTTATCAAGTAGATGAAATAAATGTGTTCGTTGTTACCACACGAAGAAGTCGAAGTTGGTTATTGTTCTCATGTGAACAAAACAAGGTAGTTCAGTGTTTTCATGTGAATGAAACAATCTGGTCCTGTGTTATCATGTAAATGAACCAAATGTGTCTATTGTCATCAGGTGAATCAAATAACTTCAATGTTATCATGTGAGTAAAACAAAACTGATAATTGTTATCATGTGAACAAAACAAGGTAGATCATTGTTGTCATATAAATAAAACCAAATGTGTTCATTGTTATGTGAATACAACAAAGTTGTTAATTGGTAATATTTTTTCTATGCAAATAAAACAAAGTTGTTTATTGGTATCATGTGAATAAAACATGTAACCAGCACTTTCTCCTTTTCCCACAAAGTTTTCTACCTTTCAAAAGGTTCCCGAGTTCTTGAGGCTCATGTAATTTGCCATCTGCAAATGCTTTTGACAGGCCCAAAATTTTGTTGTGTGGTAAAGAATTAAAACATGGTAGGAGAAGAAGCAGTTGGCTGTAACGTGCAACTGCTACTTTTCACAACAGGGCTTTCTACATCAGCCATAAATATTTCATCAAATTACGAATTCCCACTGACTTACATGCATTTTTCTGTATGCAAGAAATCTAATTACTCTGCTTCTGGTCATTCAATCATCAGGAAAACTAGTAGAAAGCGAGCTTACTGGAGCTATTTACATTTATATCCTATCAGTGTTCATCACCAGACATTAAAGTTGTAGCTCTCTAAAACCCAGTGTCAGTTTTTTGTTTAATTTTGGCGACGTCGCTATTGATGTCAATGTAAAAAACGTTTTTTGGGAATATTAATCACTTTTTAAAATGCTGCATTTATATCATATTACACTGTATAACCTTTTCCCAAACGACAAATTTTAGACCCTTCCAAACTGAAAGAGTTTGCAGACGACAATTTCAAATTTGATGAAAATGGCAGAAAGTTCTCAAAAAGGGTAGAAAACGCTGTGGGAAAAGGAGAAATTGCTCGTAACGAGCGATTTCTCCTTTTCCCACAGTGTTTTCAAAAGACTTGTACTGCAGACACGTGAAAACCAGGGCTTGTTTGGGAAAGGGATAAGGCTGAAAATATATATTTCAATATCAAATTTATTTTGCTTTATTTTCATACAAGTATTTTGGTAAAATGTAAAGTTTGAAATACATGTAAGTCAACTGAGATTCGGACTTTGATGAAATATTTATGGCCACTAACTGTACATTAGCCAAAAAAAGAAAGTTTATTCCTTGTACTGCTGAACCAGAATTTAATCGCTTGTGCTGACAATATAGACTAAGATCAGACTGCAAAGAATGTGCAGTCTGATCTTGCATATAATTATACTGTTCACTTCTTTGCTTGATACTTTGACAACAACACCTTTGAAATTGCCATACATTTGGGTTTTAAGTACAGACTGAGATTGTGCCTTTTGTTTAACCCTTTACCAGACGACAAAATTTTAGCCTTGTCCAAATTGAAAGCATTTGCAGACAACAATTTCAATGTGGCTCAAATGGTGCAATTTTCTCTTCATAGGAAAGAAAACATTGTGGGAAAAGGAGAAAATGCTGGTTACCAGCATTTTCTCCTTTTCCCACCATGTTTTTAAAAGGCTTCTCTCCCAAGGTCGTTAAAAGTCAGGATTGTGTGGCAAAGAGTTAACCCTTTCCCAAACAAGCCCTGGTTTTCACATGTCTGCAGTACAAGTCTTTTGAAAACACTGTGGGAAAAGGAGAAATTGCTCATAACAAGCAATTTCTCCTTTTCCCACAGTGTTTTCTACCCTTTTTGATAACTTTCTGCCATTTTCATCAAATTTAAAATTGTCGTCTACAAGCTCTTTCAATTTGGACCAGTCCAAAATTTGTCATTTGGTAAAGAGTTAAATTAGCTATACAAGGGTTAAGACAATTTTAAAAATTGCATGAATACTCACTGGTTGTTTTACTCTTCGCTTGATCAAATGAAGCAGTGCGTCGGTTGCGTAGCCATTTCCATCAAATGATATCTCAGTGATCTTGTCGCTCCCATCCAGTTTTTTCTAAAATACAAAAAAAATCTGAGCCATGCTCTGGCAAAAGGGGGCTTAATGCATCTCGGTGGTGCATTGTACCAATCAAGCCATCACATAATTATAAATCTATAATAGCCACTTTTTATAACAACTGACTGAATTGTGTGGTAAATTGGTCCATGGACATAAAGAAAATTGACCAAAAGCGAAAAGGTTTCGGCCCAGGTCAGCCGGCTTTATTGAAACTCTTCAGACAAAAACCATCATGATATTGCAATTATTTGAGTCTTAACTCTAGCCTGAAAATGTCTGTTGGGTTATTTTGCTCTCTGAGGGTCAAGATCTATGAGGATCATTGGTGTGTTTTTTATTATGTATGACAAGTTTGAAGTAAAATTTTATCCTTTCTTTATGACACAACAAAATTTACGCCATTTTGCAAAAGATGTCGCATGATAAGTGAAAATCATATAATCGTTCTCCGGTGTTCTTTCTAAACATGCAACACATCAGTAACCAGCATTTTCTCCTTTTCCCACTATGTTTTCTAACCCCTAAGACACATATGCAATCATTTGAGCCACATTCATCATCTGCAAATGCTTTCAATTTGGAACAGTCTAAAATTTTGTCACATGGTAAAGAGTTAACCCTTTCCCAAACAAGCCCTGGTTTTCACGTGTCTGCAGTACAACTCTTTTGAAAACACTGTGGGAAAAGGAGAAATCGCTGGTAACGAGCAATTTCTCCTTTTCCCACAGTGTTTTCTACCCTTTTGGAGAACTTTCCGCCATTTTCATCAAATCTGAAATTGTCGTCTGCAAGCTCCTTCAGTTTGGAAGGGTCTAAAATTTGTCGTTTGGGAAAGGGTTAAACACCTTCAGAGTTAACAGAGGACTGAGAACATGTCAAAGTGTGCGCACCACAAGGGCAACGTAGTGAAGGACAGGACTATGAGAATACCTTAACTTCTTTAAAAACAGTTGAGCAATTTAGACTTTCCCACGGTTTCAGAAAGTTATTTTAGAGTCGACACTACTGCAAGCTACATTTACGTGGATATAAAAAGAGCCATTTTCTGGAAAAAGGGGGTTTCTTGCATCTCCTTGAGGCACTACACCACACAATTCATTACATAATTATGGACCCATTAAAACCCATTTCGTCTAACATCCGACTAAATCCTGAGGTAGAATGGTCCTTGGGCATGCAGCAAATTTTCCAAAAGCAAAGTTTTGACACAGGTTAGCCTCTGAAGATTGCACCAGCTTACCTTGGTCGATACCTTTTGCAGAGGCTTTAAACTCCATTTTCTCAAAGCATGGCTCAGATGTATTTGTACAGTTGTATTTGAAAGCACACAAAAAATCAGACACTTACCAATAGTGCTTCATCCAGGGGGATATACCCCCGGAAAAGGGATTCCTCTTTATCAGCTGTGAAAACCGACATCATCTATTAGACATGGGTGTCATCTTCTGCAAAAAAGTAAATAAATCATTTTCCTGCTAAACAAGTGAAATGAAATCTTCAAACCAATGGTAAAACCCCAAAAAAAGCAAACTTATTTTTTGAAAAAAAAAAACTCCATATCAGACAGTGTAGATCAAGATCAGATTGTGCAGTCTGATCTTGATCTACACTGTCCACAAAGGTGAGTGAGTCACCCGTAGCAGCCTATGGGTTAACACCTTACCAGACAACATAATTTAACCCTACCAACAATTATTGTTGACTTTTCCGAATTGAAAGTAACTGCAGACCAAAAATTAGACATTTGATACAAATGGACTGTAGTTCTCTAATAGGGTAGAAAACATTGTGCTAAAAAGAGACAATGCTGATTACATCATGAAAAGATAATCCACACTTGATGTAACCAACATTTTCTCCTTTTTCAACAATGTTATGTATCTATTAAAAAACAATTTCTGTCATTTAAGCAACAAAATGATTTCGAATCTGCCGATGCTTTCAATTTGCTGGTCACCAGCATTTTCTGCTTTTCCCAAAATGTTTTCTATCCTTTCAAAGACAAATCACATCATTTGAACCAAACTTGGATTGTCACCTGCAAATGCTTTTAATTTGTGCCTTTTTGTCCTCTGGTCAAGATATCACATCTACCATTATTTAGTATAAATAAAAGATCAATCCTTTAAAAGCAATAAACTCACTGTGGCAAAGGCAGAAAACCCTAGTAGGAAATTTCAAAAAGTGATCTGCTGGCTGTAGCAATGTTTTAACAATTGTAGTACTAAACAAACAAACACCGTACGCAGGTGTCAATGCTCAGCTGCAAGTGTTTGTTTTTCAGTGAGCCCGCCCGGGTAGCTCAGTGGTTAGCGTATCCGACTCGTGACCTGGTGGTTGCTCATTCAATACTCGGTTGAGGCAAACTTTCTTACCAGCGATTTTTACCTCTCACTTCTGATGCAAGTGAGAAAAGAGGTCAGTGGCTTGGAAAGAAAGTTGTGTCAGCACTGGTATGAGAAAGCCAGGAAACACATGCATTGACCACCGTGACATGAACTATGCTGTTAAAATGATGTTTAACTTCAATACAAAATTGATTTTCAGTGAAGATTTTAAGTCGAAAATGGGGCATAGCTGTGTCAAAAATATTTTGGTGGTTACCTGCCTCTGTTGTATGAATTCCCTTTTTGATGGTTAACAACTTGTCCAAGTTTGGAGTAAATATCTTTAGTATTGAGAGAGATATTACAAAACGTCAAAGTTTTTGCACGCCGCAGACGACAAAGCAAAGACGCCAGGGCTATGACAGTAACTTGTCGTTTTTTTGAAAACAGCTGAGCTCATGAAATGGACATTCTCAGAGCTAAAGATGCATCTACTGCAAATTCAAAGCTTTTTTTATCAGAATATCTGGTAAAGAATCGGACAGTGTACATCCAGGATCAGACTTCACATTCTGTGCAGTATGATCTTGATCCACAGTGCCCGCACAAACAACTAAATCCAGCGCTAAAGGGGTTATGTTCCATCACTATAACCCTTTTCCTAATACTCCTGGGTTTTCACGACCTTGGGAAAGGCTTCAGAAAACATTGTGGTAAAAGGAGACAAGAGGACCATGATGGTCCTATATCGCTCACCTGAGTACTTAGCAGTACAGGTTAACAATGAAGATAAATACCAAATACTGAAGTTCAAGGCCAAATGATTATGAAAGAGAGACAACTCACAACTTTAAAGAGGTTTAGGCCTTTGGTTACCCAGAAAATTTTCTTATAATTGCACGAAAGATACCTAAGTACAAACGTCTAAGCCCCGTGGCTGGACCTGTAATGATCCCAGGGGCATCTTGCGTGCAAAATTTCTTGAGGTCCACAAGGTGATGCTTCATGCAAAGTATCATAGCTCTAGGCATTTTGGGTTTAAACATAAAGATTTTTCAGTTTGCATTATATATACATGTAGATGCTACAGAGTAAACCAAGTCAAATACAGCAACTCTAATTGAAGGGCAAATAACTCATGTTGTTTGGGTCTAATAAGACCCATAATCAAAACCCATCCAAGATCTTATGGTCATATAAATTTTTACCAAGTTTGGTACTGATTGGTATATATTTGTAGATGCTAGAGTGTAAACAAAGTCAAATATGGAAATTTTGTCCAATTCAAGGGCAAATAACTCTGGATGTTCTGGTTCAATTTGACCCATAACTGAACTCTTCCGAGACCTTATGGGAATATATATTTTGACCAAGTTTGGTACTGATTGGTCAATATTTGCAGATGCTAGAGTGTAAACAAAGTCAAATACGGCAAATTTTCTAATTCAAGGGCAGACAACTCAGACAGTTCTGGTCCGATTAGATCCATAATTGAACTAATCTGAGATCTTATGATCACACACACTTTGACAATGTTTGGTGCTGATTGAGTAATATTTGTAGATGCTAGAGTGTAAACAAAGTCAGATTCAGTAATTTTTGCAAATTCAAGGGCAAATAACTCCTGATGTTCTGATTGGATTTGATCCAAAATCGAACTCATCCGAGACCTTATGGGAATATACATTGTGGCCAAGTTTGGTACTGAGTGGTCAATATTTGTAGATGCTAGAGTGTAAACAAGAAGATTTTTAAAGATTTCCGTCTTTATCTCTATGTGAAATCCGAGAACCCACAACATAGGGCCAATTTCAACAACAGCGCCATAATTTGAAGTATTTGGTAGAGGGCTATTAGATGATGCTACATGCCAAATATGAAAGCTCTAGCCCTTACGGTTTGGGACAAGAAGATTTTTAAAGTTTTTTCTCTCGGTTGCCATGGCAACCAGAGTTCTTCATGGAATTCAAATCTTTGAAGTATTCTGAAAGTGCATCACCTAAGGATCATTTCTGTGAAGTTTCATTGAAATCTGTTCGGCGGTTTCAGAGAAGATTTTTTAAGTAATTGTTCACGGACGGACGGACGGACACACAGACGGATGGATGCCGGACAACGATCGATCACAATAGCTCACCCTGAGCACTATGTGCTCAGGTGAGCTAAAAAGGAAAACATGCTGGTTACAAGTATTTCCTCTTTTTCCCACAATATTTTCAAGAGCCTTATTTCTCACAGGCGTTAAAACTTGGGATTGTGTGGTAAAGGGTTAAATAGAACAAGACTTTTAAAAGTTCATTCTGTATACATTTATGTCCTGTTTTGACCCAGGGGCATCATTTGAACAAAATTGGTAGAAGTCCACAAGGAAATGCCACATACCAAATATCAAAGCTCTAGGCCTTCTAGTTTCAGACAAAGACATTTTTAAAGTTTGCTCTATATACAATTTTGCCCAAAATTGTGACCCCTGGAGTTAAAGGGTTAATTCAATTCTTTTAACAACTTTGGTAGAACTTCACCCAAGGTATATGCCTGTCAAGTTTCAACATGACTGGTTTAGGAGGAGAAGATGTTTAAAGGAATTGTGGAAAGACAGACGCTGGACAACGACGAATCACAATACCTCATCCAGCACTTCATGCTCAGGTGAGCTAACAAATAGGCCTAACCATTGTCTGTGGCTTGTGATAAACAACATAAAGATGAAGTTTCATAACATTTTGTCCTGTAGTTAAAGAGATATTAATCCATAATGAAAATATATGTGAAGCCCCCTTTTTCCATGACATGACATTTAATCAAAAAAGCTAAACTAATGATATTGGTGGACTATCATAAGGAACACATGTATGAAGTTTCACAAATTTTTGTCCAGGATTTTGAGTTGAAGATATATGTATATTGATCCTTAACAGAAATATACATGAAGCCCCTTTTCCCTATGAGACAGTATTTGATATCAAAAAGGGAAAAAAAACACAATAAATATCAGCAGACATCATTAGAAACACCTGTATGAATTTCTATTAGTTTTTGTAAAGGATTTTAGAAGATATCTGTCCTGAAAGATGGACAAACAGATGGTCATTGCTCCATGACGAAATTAAACATTTAGCCCCCTTTTTTCATGACATGGCGTTTCATGAAATAAAAACAAATAACTGTTGTCTGTGGCTTGCAATAAACAATAAGAAGATGAAGTTTCATGACATTTTGTCCTGTAGTTAAAGAGATATTGGTCCACATTGAAAATATACATAAAGCCCCCTTTTTACATGACACAGCAATAACTGGTCCTATTAGACCTACAATCAAACTCATTCGAGATCTTATGGTCATATATATTTAGACCAAGTTTGGTGCTGATTGGTTAATATTTGTAGATGCTAGAGTGTAAACAAAGTCAAATATAGCAATTTTTTTAATTCAAGGGCAAATAACTCCAGTCATTCTGGTCCGATTACACCCATAATCGAACTCATGCGAGATCGTATGGTCATATACATTTTGACCAAGTTTGGTGCTGATTGGTTAATATTTGTAGATGCTAGAGTGTAAACAAAGTCAAACATAGCAATTTTTCTAATTCAAGGGCTAATAACTCCAGTTGTTCTGGTCCGATTACACCCATAATCGAACTCATCCGAGATCTTACAGTCATATACATTTTGACCAAGTTTGGTGCTGATTGGTTAATATTTGTAGATGCTAGAGCGTAAACAAAAAAATGTGGACAGACAGACGACAGACGGACGGACGACGGACGGACGGACGACGGACGCCGACAGACGGTGAGTGATCACAATAGCTCATCCTGACCACTTTGTGCTCAGATGAGCTAAAAAGATGAAGTTTCATGACATTTTGTCCTGTAGTTAAAGAAATATTGGTCCACAATGAAAATATACGTCAAGCCCCCTTTTTCCATGACACAGCAATAACTGGTCCTATTAGACCTACAATAAAACCCATACCAGATCTTACAGTCATGTATATTTTGACCAAGTTTGGTGCTGATTGGTTTAAATTTGTAGATGCTAGAGTGTAAACAAAGTCAAATGTAGCAATTTTTTTAATTCAAGGGCAAATAACTCCAGTCGTTCTGGTCCGATAACACCCATAATTGAACTCATCTGATATCTTATGGTCATATACATTTTGACCAAGTTTGGTGCTGATTGGTTATTATTTGTAGATGCTAGAGTGTAAACAAAGTCAAACATAGCAATTTTTCTAATTCAAGGGCAAATAATTCCAGTCGTTCTGGTTCGATTACACCCATAATCAAACTCATCCGCGATCTTATGGTCGTATACATTTTGACCAAGTTTGTTGCTGATTGGTTATTATTTGTAGATGCTAGAGTGTAAACAAAGTCAAATATAGCAATTTTTCTAATTCAAGGGCAAATAACTCCAGCTGTTCTGGTCCGATTAGACCCATATTCGAACTCATCCGAGATCTTATGGTCATATACATTTTGACCAAGTTTGGTGCTGATTGCTTGATATTTGTAGATGCTAGAGTGTAAACAAGAAAATGTGGACGGACGGACGACGGACAGACGGACGACGGACGGACAGACGGACGGTGAGTGATCACAATAGCTCATCTTGAGCACTTTGTGCTCAGGTGAGCTAAAAATGCTGGTAACCAGCATTTTCTCCTTTTACCACAATGTTTTCTACCCTATCAGTGATAAATTCAATCATTTAAGCTACAATAAATTTGTCGTCTGCAAATCCTTTGAATTTGGACTTGTCCAAAATTTTGTCGTCTGGAATAAATGAATCAAAAGTAGTCCAAGGATAAACATATTATAGCTGACTGTCACAGTTCACAATAAGCATTGGAATTTTTTCAAGTTCAGTTGAAATTTCTATAGATTAACCTGTATACCATTTCAAAACAGATCATACAACCACACACCACCTTACACAGATGACAAAATTATAGTGTCTAAATTAAAGGCATTTGCAGATGACAAATTACATGTATCTTAAAAGATGGGATTTCTGTTTGAAAAGGTGAAAAACACAGCCCCAGGAAATACTTGCTACCAGTTTTTTCTGCTTTTCCCACAATCTTTTCAAAAGCCCTCTTCTACAGGATTGTTTACGCTCCGGGCTGTCCTATAAAGGGTTAACTCTATACAGAGCGGCAAAAATTTAGACTTGTCTAAATTGAAAGCATTTAACAGATAACATACTGGATGTGTCACAAATGATGGCATTTGTCTTTAAAAAAAAAATGTGGGAAACAGAGAAAATGCTGGTTATCAGCATTTATTGTTGTTTTTCAAAGGCCCTCTCCTCTCAGGAATGTATTTTAAAAAGTTAAAAGTAATTGTTCGAACATTATCAGAACCCTTCATACTAGCTTACAAAATACTTGAGAAATTGTATGATTAACCCTTTCCCAAACGACAAATTTTGGACTGGTCCAAATTGAAAGAGTTTGCAGATGACAATTTTAAATTTGATGAAAATGGCAAAAAGGTCTCAAAAAGGGTAGAAAACACTGTGGAAAAAGGAGAAATTGCTCGTTACGAGCAATTTCTCCTTTTCCCACAGTGTTTTCAAAAGATTGTACTGCAGACACGTGAAAACCAGAGCTTGTTTGGGAAAGGGTTAAGTGATTTCTGTCTGTTTTTCAATCAAATCTTCCAACAAATTTAAATTTGACAACATGAGCTATTTCTTCTTGTATTGCAATTTTTTTTTGAAAGTTGTCTTCCACAGACCCTTTACCTCTTTACCAAACGACAAAATTTAGGGCTAGTCCAAACTGAAAGCATTTGCAGACAACACCTTAAATGGGACTCAAAAACTGAGATTTGTTTTGGGAAGGGTAGAAAACACTGTGGGAAAAGGAGAAAATGCTGGTTACCAGCATTTTCTCCTTTTCCCACAATGTTTTCGAAAGCTTTCTGTCTCAGGGTCGTTAAAAGTCGGGATTGTGTGGTAAAGGGTTAACCCAATGAGTGGCAAATACACCTAGTAGATACTTTCAGTCTCAAAATGATTGCAGTTCCAAAGTTGCTTTTGTCAAGGCAGTCTACGAAAAGCTGACTGTAGATCAGAGATCAGACTGCACAGACTGCAATGTACAGTCTGATCTTTGATCTACACTAGCCACTACAGCCAATATGAGAGTGGTTTTAAGGATTAGACATGACATAATGGGTTTAACCCTTTACCACACGACAAAAATGTAGACTTGTCCAATTTGAAAGCATTTGCAGATGACAATTTCAATGTGGCTAAAACGGAATTGGCCTTTGATAGGGAAGAAAACATTGTGGGAAAAGGAGAAATTGCTGGTTACTAGCATTTTCTCCTGTTCCCACAATGTTTTCAAAAGGCTTTTTCCTCAGGGTCGTTAAAAGTCGGGATTGTTTGGTAAAGGGTTAACTCTTTCCCAAATGACAAAAAATTAGACTGGACAGAATTGAAAGCATGTGCAGACAACAAATAAAATGATATCTTGAATGATCTGAATTTGTATCAGAAAGGGTACGTAGAAAACATTGTGGGAACAGACGAAAATGCTTTTTATTAGCTCTCCTTTTCCTGCAATGTTTCAAAGGGCTTGATCCTATGGGTCTTTAAAACTAGGGATTGATTGATAAATGGTTAACCCTTTCCCAAACAAGCCCTGGTTTTCACATGTCTGCAGCACAAGTCTTTTGAAAACACTGTGGGAAAAGGAGAAATTGCTCGTAACGAGCAATTTCTCCTTTTCCCACAGTGTTTTCTACCCTTTTTGATAACTTTCTGCCATTTTCATCGAATTTAAAATTGTCGTCTGCAAACTCTTTCAATTTGGACCAGTCCAAAATTTGTCGTTTGGTAAAGGGTTGAATAAATATGTGTAATAGGAGATCCCCACACCATAAAGTACTTGACCCTCATAGTGCTATAGATTTAAAATTACTATTTTCAGTTAACTCTTTATCACACAGAAAAATTTTACACTGGTCCAAATTGAAAGCATTCGCAGACGACAAAATAAATGTGACTGAAAATCTGAAATTTTTTGGGGGAAAGGTAGAAAACATTGTGGGAAAAGGAGAAAATGCTGGTTACCAGCATTTTCTCCTTTTCCCGCAATATTTTCAAAAGGCTTCTTTCTCAGGGTCGTTACAAGTCGGGATTGTGTGGTAAAGAGTTAATACAAGAAAAAAGATCCTAGATATCATATTTTCAAAGCTACCAGCGTTTTCTCTTTTTCCTGCAATGTTTTTAAAAGGCCTTCTTCCTCAGGGTGGCTAAAACATGGAATTGCCTAGTGAAGGGTTAAAATTTACTATTTGGATCCTTTTTGACTAGCGAAGCATCAAGATTGACCTAAATTCAAAACCCCACAGTTGCCAAATACTGCCACACAGAAAATACTTCTTTCTGTTAGAAATTTTAATTCTGTTATACATGACAATTTTGACATAAACCACTAAATCTCTACCTCTCCGATTTGAAAATGTCGTCTTACAAAGTAATAAACTGAACAAGATATCATTTATAAGGTACAAGATCTTTGCTTTATGTAAATTGAGTGACCTATGCAAAGCAGAGAATCACTTATTCCTACACAACTGTAACATTATGAATGAATCTATTAATAGATACACCTAGGTTAACTTGTAGCAAATCCCAGCTATATCAACCCCCACTGGACAGTGAACCCTCGTCATTCCTTCAGTCATTCATTATTTAGATCATTGTGTACAGCTGAACTATTATGTTAAACTGTTATTCTGTTAACCTTTTACCAAACAATCCCAAGTTTTAACAATACTGGGCAAGGATCCCTTTGTAAACATTGTTGGAAAAGGAGAAAATGCTGGTAACCATAATTTTCTCCTTTTCCCACATTGTTTTCTGCCCTTCTGGAATCATGTTTCATCAGTTAAGCCACTTTTAATTCATGGTCTGCAACAGCTTTGAATTTGGTCTGATGTAAAATTTTTAATTTTGTAAGGAGAGTTAAATAGTTAACTACATCTTGTGCTATTAGATATTGACTAATTGACTGCATGGTGTTTAACGCCATTTTCAACATTATTCCAGTGATATTGCGGCAGCCAGAGCACCTGTCCATGCTTTCCTCGAGTTTATTTAACCAGCACTACCGCGAGTCAATGACCTTTTGCAGACAGTGTGTGCAGTCTGATCTTGGATCTACATGTCCAATAAGAAGATAGATTTTCTCCAAAGTGTAACTGTGAAATAGCAATATTCAGGTGTTTACCATCAGCTTGAAAGTTTCATTTAACATTTTTTAGCACGTTAAGGATTAAACTTAAACTAGAGTTAACCAATAGCACATATAGCCCCGGCAGTTCAGTCGGTAGCATACAGGACCTGAGAACAGGAGGTCGCTGGTTTGATCCTCAACATATTTCTTTCCGAGGATTGATGATAGTCATTGCGACACGATTCATTTCTTGCTCACGTTTCGACGATGGTTATGTGGGAAAGGAGCCAGTGGCTTGGAAAGAATATTGTGCGGAGTACTGGTAAAATATGTGCACTGGCCACCGCTACATAACTGAAATAATGTTGAAAACAGGATTAATAAACACCATACAATCAATCAATCAATCAAATTCGCTAGTCTGTCAGTACTTTCAGTACTTTGATTTACTCTGGAAATCTCTACTAAGTATAAAGTTCTGTGTAACAGCTAAACTCAATTGTATTAACTCTTTTGCTGCCAACTAAATGGTTTCGACTTTCTCGAGGTCTTAAAATATATTTTTGTTACAATTGAAGGTGACTCTGGTCAAAGATTAACATTAGGTAGCTGACGGTGTAGATCCAAGATCAGACTGTATGTTTTGCACAGTCTAGTCTTGACCTATGCCATCTACAAAAGCTATTGAAGGAGACATTGACAGTGAAAGAGTTCACCATTTATAAACTAAAAAATCCAATACAAGGAGAGTTTCATTGCTTTTCAAAATTGCCATACATTTAAGAATACTTTTGTCAAAGTTTACAGCACTGAAAAAAAAAGAATCAAAATTAATCTTTTACCACATAACCCTGAGTTTTAGCGACCTTGAGGAAGAGGTCTTTTGAAAACATTGTGGGAAAAGGAGAAAATGCTGGTAACCAGCATTTTCTCCTTTTCCAACAATGTTTTGTGACTGATTAAAGACAGAAAGCATCATTTCAGCTAGATCTACATTAAGTTTTTCATCTGAAAATGTTTTAGTTTAAACATATTTTATTCATCAGTATATAACAATCTACAGCAAACAATATAATCATATTACACATATACTGAAGAAATGGATCAGAACGGAAGCTGAAGCTTACAAAGTTCTTCTCCAAATTCCGGTCAACAGTTATATTTTATCATGATTTCGATGAGAAAAAATTCAGAGTTATTAACGTAGAAAAACAACAAAAATAAAAGACAAAAACATCAAAGCAGAATGGTGTGAAGAGTTAGTGGTAAAGATTTTCACAAATGCAAATGTTTTGAATTTGAACCAGTCTGATTTTTGTCATTGACTGTTTCATTAAAGGGATATTTTTACCTTTATGTTACCTACATGTAAATCCAACACTCAATACAGCAATACATTGTACTTCCAACCCTTTATCAAATGACTAAATCTAGGGCTTGTCAGAACTGAAAGCATTGGCAGGCAACAAATTAAATGTAGCTCTGCAATTATGGAATTTACCTTAAAGAGGATGGAAAACATCGTGGAAAAAGGAGAAAATGCTGGTTATCAGCAATATCTCATTTCCCATGATGTTTTCAAAAGCCTTCTTCCTCAAGGTTGTTAAATATCTAGATTGTGTAATAATGGATTAACAAAAGATTTTAATTTGGCCGAGTATAAAATCTCGTCGTGTGGGAAAGAGTTTGAAAGTACACAGGGTCAGTGTATCAATTAGAAAAAAATCAATATAAATTGAGATCAATAAGTAATGTGTGAAATGGACCATGGAACTCTATTTCACTTCCCATTGAAAAGATATGTTGAAAACAGTCCCCACATTCATCAACTATTGAAAATAACATTCTTCTTCCGCTCAAGAATTTTCTGTATTTCAAAATAATGCAGTTTCTGACTAGCTTAACCCTTCACCACACAAACTCAAGTTTTAACTCTCTTATTGCCAATGTCCCCTTGGATAGCTTTTGCAGACACCATAGATCAAGATCAGAATGCAAAAAACGTGCAGTCTGATCTTGAATCTACGCCGTCCGCTATTTGATACCAATATTCAACCAAAGAGAGGTTCAGTTGAAACGAAAAAAATACTTATAGATCCCGAGAAAAGTCGGATCCATCTAGTTGGCAGTGAAAGAGCTAACGACTCTGAGAAAGGAACCCTTTACCCTACAATCTGAAGTTTTCACGACACTGAAAGAGAAGGCTTTTGCGAACATTGTGGCAAAAGGGGAAAATGCTGGCAATCATCCTTTTCCCTTTTTCCCAAAATGTTTTCTTCTACCCTATCAAGGCCAAAAACATCATTGGACCCACATTTGATATTTTGTCTGCAAATAGTTTGGATTTGGATCAGTCTAAAATCTCATCATGTGGTAAAGAGTTATAACATTGTGGAAAAAGGAGAAAATACTGGCAACCAACAATGTCTTCTACCCTGTCAAAGACCTATTTTATCATTTGAGCAGTTCATTTAACCCTTTACCACACAATCCCGACTTTTAATGACCCTGCGGAAGGTGGCTTTGGAAAATATTGTGGGAAAAGGAGAAAATGCTGGTAACCAGCATTTTCTCCTTTTCCCACAATATTTTCTACCCTATCAAGGAAAAATTTGGTCATCTGGGCCACCTCTAATTTGTCGTCATCAGATGCCTTGAATTTGGAGCAGTCTAAAATTTTATTGTTTGGTAAAGAGTTAAACGGGGTGGGGGTGGGGGTGGGGGTGGGGTCACATGACCTCTACATAACAGAGTCCACGAAAAATGCTGAAAATGTATCTTTCCCTACATTAACTCTTTACCAAACGACAACACTTTAGACTGGCAGACGACAATTTAAATCTGGCTTACATGACGAATTTTGTCTGTGAAAGGGTAGAAAACATTGTGGGAAAAGGACAAAATTCTCCTTTTCCCACAATGCTTTCAAAAACTCTCTCCTTAAGGGTCATTAAAACTTGGTACTGTGTGGTAAAGGGTTGAAGGCCCACTGGCACCCAAACACTGGCAGCCAAAAGTAAACAATACTGGTGTAAAATGCATTTAAATTTAAAGCATACCATTTAAAAGTGTGGGAATTCTTGAGTAGATGTCAATCTTGGTCCATATTCACAAACTGTTCTCAATACTGTTGTTCGTCTCATTCTCCAAGGTTTTCTGTGTTCGAATGTAACACAACTTAAATTGTGTTTCTTTCAAATGTTGAAAAATTCGGGAGAATAAGACCGAGAATATTCTTAAGCATGGTTGGTGAATACAAACCCTATTATTGTATGGTTGGTCCAAGAATTAGTCCCTGGCACAAAAATGAATTCCAAAATCAGGTAAAAAGTAAACAAAAAATAGGACAACTTTTCACCTAGTTTTAAAATTCATTTTTCTGACAAAAAAAAAGACACACTCAGCAAAGATACCCCAAAATAAGAGTACTTCAACCATCAATGAATGACAAAAGCTTAACTCTTTACCAAACTACAAAATTTTAGCTTGGTAATTTGCAGACGACAAAGTAAAGATGGCTCAAATGGTGGAATTTGTCCATAATAAAGCAGAAAACATTGTGGGAAAAGGAGAAAATGCTGGTTACCAGCATTTTCTCCTTTACCCACATTGTTTTCAAAAGGCCCCTTTCTCAGGATCGTTAAACATGGGATTGTGTGGTAAAGGTTAAGCATATGCCAGCAATTCTTAAAATATCTTCTTTTCCCACAATACTTTCAATGCTTTCACAAAATCCTATCTTTTGAGCTACATTCAAATTGTCATACATATGCAAATGCTTTCAATTATGACCAGTCCAAAAAGTTGTAATCTGGTAAAGACTTAATCACAAAAATCATAGTGAATTACAATCATCCAATCCCATACAGGTGTGTAGGCCTATTAGAAATTTCATATCCCAAATATTTCAATCACTTGGCAATTCAGGTTTTTCAATTCACAGTTTTAATTCAAACCAAATTCAACAATAACTATTACTTTTAGTCTATTAAACATTTATTTTACATCTATGGTGAAACAAGTTCTAACAGCTTATATTAATTACTCTTGATTTTCGCTTTCTGGAAACCTTAAACAGTCCTAAAGCCTTGTGGCAGCTCCAAGGTTGACACCCTCATCATGGCATTTGAACCCAGAACCTTCGGTGTGAGAATGTGACACTCCACCTGTGGACACATTCTCTTCCACCATCAGATGATTCAAACTGTGATAAGTTTAGATAAGGGTCTTTCATCATGATCGAAAGAAATTGTGGCTCCTTAACCCAATTGTGTTTTCAGGTGCCATGAGCACTACATGCAGGTACCAACACTCTGGTCAGAGTTTTTTTGCAGTCATAACTTAATAACTGCATCAAAAATGTTTTGAGGGTTACCTGCCCTTCTTGTATAGGTTCTCCTTTGAATATGATTGATTGATTGTATGGTGTTTATCGCCGTTTTCAACATTATTTCAGTTATATCACGGCGGCCAGTGCACCTATCCATGCTTTCCTGGAGTTTCTTTTACCAGTACTCCGCACAATATTCTTTCCAAGCCACTGGCTGCTTTCCCACATAACCATCATCGAAACAATGGTCAGCGGTGAGAGAGGAGTGAATCCTGTCACGATGACTATCATCAATCCTTGGAAAGAAATTAGCCAAGCTGGGAACCAGCGACCTCCTGTTCTCAAGTCCTGTACACTACTGACTGAGCTACGGGGGCTTGGCCCCCTTTTAATAATGAATAACCAACCCAAGTTTGAAGTGAATAATTTTAATAATTTGAGCTAATGTGAATAATCCTGCATAATCCTGGGAACTCCCCACCATGAATTTTGTATGGCCATTTTGGGAAATAAAGCAAGGAATGTTCGCAATAAATGTTGAAATGGTGAATATGCAAGTCACGTAAATTCACCATTTCAACATTCATACTGCACATTTTCCCCCAAAATGTTGCCAAGCAAAAGCTATGGTGGGGATTAAAGACTTGGGTATTCACCATTTCAACATTCATTCCATACATTTCTTGTGTAATATCCCCAAAAATTGACAAGCAACATCCACGCATGGTGGAGAGTTCCTGGGATGGTGCACCACACTTCGTCGAAAGTGCGTTTCATTGAAATCCATGTATGTTTCAAAATACCAATTGCTAAATTCTGAGATTTATTTCATGAAAAGCTCTGTCTGGATGGAAGGTTTGAGCGACAGTTTGTCTGGGTTTGGGTAAGGGTCAGGGCTAGGGATCGTTTTGGACAAACATGGTTTTCGACGAAATGTCGCACACCTTTCCTTGGAATATGCCAATACTCCAAGTTTTTGCTTGAGAACATGGACAATGCCAACAATGGCAAGGCTTTGACACTATCTTGATGTTTTTCTTCCAAAACTGTTAAACAGCTGAGCTTCAGATGTCTACTTGGGATCAAAGTAAACAGATTTTCACATTCAAAGATAAAGATGCTCTTTTGTAAAGAAAAACATTCTGGCAATGTGCTAAACATCTCTGTCAAACTTTAAAGCACCATTCACAACCAGTTGTCTGATCTTTGAGATTTCCAATGTCCGCTTTGCTTAGCAATTCTGACTGAGAGCCTTGAAACTCCGAATTATTTGGCGTATATTTCCAAGCTTTCAAAAATGCCTGTTAGGTATATTCAGTACTCTCTGGTCTAAATCTTTGCCATACAATCCAATGGTTTATCAAGGCTGGAAAAGAAGCTAAAAAAGAACTTTTGAAAACATAATACAGGGTTTTCCTTGACGCAAGGTTTTGTGCATTTTGACACACATTTAAGGAAAATGATCCGTATATTTTTCAATAATGCGTCATTGTGGACGCACAAATACAATAAGGGTTACTTAAGATCGTCTATATGCGACTGACAATGTTACATCGCGAGTACATAATAAAGCTGAAGTACGAGAAGAAAATGGGATGAAATACTGGACTGTGTATCGATGTAACAAGAAAACCATCGGTCGTTAGACTTGTCTAAAGTAAACCAATTGATCTCTAGTGAAAACAATTTGGCTCGGTTGAAACTGATGTAATTCTTGCCGTCTGCAAGGAAAAGAGACCTTCAACAACCGTCAGACAATGATCGCCTGGTACGAGCACCGAGAAAAACATTTCAAGGCCCCGAGGGTTTACTAAAAATTTGCGAAAGACATGTGCTTAATTATTCGTCAAAAATGACCTGTGGATCAAGACACACGAATGGGCGGTTTAATTGCTGAAAATAGATTGTTGCTGGATGGATACTCTCTGTTTAAACAATGGAGGTTATCAACTCGGCCGACAACAAGCTATTAGAAAGGGTTGGTTCCTGTGCTAAAAATAAAACGCAATAACCAATTTACTACAAAGTGTGGCTGCACAAACTTGTGCAATTCAACCATTGTGTATCACCAAAACACTAGCGGTCATGTTGATGCCATTGAAAGGTTAAAATTACATAAAAGTATGACAGCTTGTCTGCAGCTAGAGCATTTTTGCCTGTTAGGAACATGCTTTTAATAATGCATACTCTAGATACTCTGTATGAAAAAAAAAGATGTCATCTAGACTGTAAGCCCCCCTATATAGAGAATCCCTGGTGTTACAATGTATCTAACATATTGCACTAATACATAGGTTATATAAAGCTTTTAGGTGAATAAGAAACACAAAAACACACACTGTTTCATAAATAGAAGTCTTTAACTTCAAACCTAATTACATTTTGTTGTGACCCCCAAAAAGTCCAAAATGACCCCATTATCTATGATTAGGGGGTCACAATGACCCCTTATTTTTGTTGCCAAGGGAAAACCCTGATAATAGGAAAAATGAGAAAATGCTGGTAACCAGCATATTCTCAATATTCCCACAATGTTTTCTACAAGACAAAATTTTGTGCCTGCAATTGTTCTGAATTTGGACAAGTCTAAGATTTGAGTGTCCAGTACAAGGTTAACTCTTTGCCACACAATTAATTTTTCAACTTGTCTAAATTGAAAGCATTTGCAGACAACAAATCTAAGGTGGTTTAAATGACTAAATTTGTTCTTCACAGGGTTGCAAACATTGTAGGAAAAGGAGAAAATGCTGGTTTTATTACTAGCATTTTCTCCTTTCCCAACAATGTTTTCAAAATCCCTTTTCCTTAGGGTTGTTAACCCTTAAAGCACCATTCACGACTATAGTTGCTTTTGCAGCCAGTGTAGATCAAGAGGAGGCTGCACAAAACGTGCAGCCTGATTTTTTATCTACACTGTCTGCTTTGTTGAAACAATGTAGACAAAAGCAACCATGAAACTGCAATTATTTGGGTTGTATTTCTAGTTTGAAACAGTCTGATAGGTTTATTCGGCGCTCTAAGGGTTAATACTCAGGATTGTATGGTAGAGGGTTAAGGGTTAAATAAGCCAATCAATAGCACTATGTTCTCAATGAGAAACGTTTGACCCATGGATTATTCCTGCACCCTTGTAATATTCAAAACAAACAGAGAATTTTTAGTGTATTCATAACAAAGTTAAGCCTTTACCAAACAATTAAATTCTAGACCAATCCAAATTGAAAACATTTGCAGACAACAAAATAATTGTGATTCAAAAACTGAAATTTATTTTGTGAAGAGTAGATTAGAAAACATTGTGGTAAAAGGAGAAAATGCTGGTTACCAGCATTTTCTCCTTTTACCTCAGTGTTTTCAAAAGGCCTCCTCATGAGGGTCGTTAAAACCCAGGATTGTTTGGTAAAAGGTGAAAAGCTTTGATCGATTGATTGATTGATTGTTTGGTGTTTAACGCCGTTTTCAACATTATTTCAGTTATATCACGGCGGCCAGTGCACCTATCCATGCTTTTCTGGAGTTTCTTTTACCAGTACTCCGCACAATATTCTAAGCCACTGGCTGCTTTCCCACATAACCATCATCGAAACAATGGTCAGCGGTGAGAGAGGAATGAATCCTGTCGTGATGACTATCATCAATCCTCGGAAAGAAACTGGCCAAGCCGGTGATCGAACCAGTGACCTCCTGTTCTCAAGAAAAGCTTCGTGTCCATATAGAGCTGAGTACAGTCAATATCAGATTGTAAAGGAATGTGCATTTATATCTTTGATCGACATTGCTTCATTACCTAGCAATGTTCCATTAACCCTGTCACAACTTTTGTTCCCCCCATGGCCAGTTCTGATGAAGATCAGACTGCACAAAATGTGCAGTGTGATCTTTGATCGAGACTGTCCATTTTGCTAAAACACTATACTTGAAATCAACATAGAAAATTATTTTTGGACTGACACGGTCTGATGGGTTTATTTGGGGCTCTAAGGCTTAAAGATAAATCTATATATCAGCCAGTTTTTAACCCATTTTATCTTTATTTTATCTAACTATAATCATTCTTGTATCTTCATGCCAAATGTTGCTCCTGGTGGTTGCAAGTTTGTACAGATTACAAGTGATAAAATATGCATTTCATTTTCTGGAGGCCATCAAAGAAATCACTGTTCTGATGTTTCTGGTTTAAAATTTAAGATTTTAAATTCATTTTTTTTTCCCCTAAACTATGTACATGTACATTGGTAATTTATCTACGTTTATACAGCTACCTAAATTCTGAAACTTCTTCAGTCTATCACATTTTAACAGCAATTTTCTCTCTTGCTTTAAGGATATATATTTAACTCTTTACCAAACGACAAAATGTTAGACCAGTCTAAATTGAAAGCTTTTGCAGACGATAAAATAAATGTGACTCAAATATTGAAATTTGTTTTGGGAGGAGTAAAAAACATTATAGGAAAAGGAGAAAATGCTGGTTACCAACACTTTCTCCTTTTCTAACAATGTTTTCAAAAGCCGTTTTCCTTAGGATCATTAAAAGTCAGGATTATGTGGTAAAGGGTTAAGGGAGAGATTCCTGGAAGTTGTCCTTGTGAATTGAAAAAAAAAAATGTTCTATAATAATGCAAACAGGTTGGACTTTGTCCCCTTTCAGATTTATTTGTGAAGTAGTATGAACCCTTTTGGCCCCAAAAACCCCCATCATACATGTTAAGTCAAAAAAATACGGCCCATCATACATGTTAAGTAAAAAAAATAGACCCAAATAATTGCAATTTCATAGTTGCTTTTGTCTAAGAAGATTCAGCAAAGGCAAATATAGTCATGAAAGGCACTTTTATAGGTTAAGCGCTTTTGTCGCAATAATTTTGATTCAGGGTTTTCCCTTGGCAACAAAAATAGAGGGTCATCGTGACCCCCTAGACATAAATAATGGGGTCATTCTAGACTTTGTTGTGGGAGTCACAACAAAATGTCGAGTACAAGAAGAAAATAGGACAAAACACTACACTGTGTATTGATTTTACTATAATACTATAGGTCTTTAAAATCATCTAAACTAAACTGGTCGATCTCTAAACAATATGGCTCAGTCAAAATTGACGTCATTCTTGCTGTCTGCAAGGAAAAGAGACCTTGAACAACTATTGAACGATGATCCCTGGTGCGACCACCAAGAAAAACATTTCATGGCCCAGAGGATTTACAAAATGATCAGTGGTGAGAGAGGATTGAATGCTGTCGAAATTACTATCATAAATCCTCGGAAAGAAATTGGACAAGCTGGGGATTCAAACCAGCAACCCCCTCTTCTCAAGTCCCGTATGTTAACAACTGCGATACCAGGACATGGCACTACATTTAAAAGAGTCCCCCTTATTTCTAAAATAATGTTCAGTGGACAATCATTCCCTATCTAACTGATGTCCATAATCAAAGCATTTGAAGAGGACAAAAACATGTATTGCTCCAAAGATGCCATTTGTCGTTGAAATGTTAGAAAACATTGTGGATAAAGGAGAAAATCCTGGCCACTGGCATTTTCATCTTTATCCGCAATGTTTTGAATGTTTTTAAAACCCTTCTCCAGGGTCACAAAACATTGCTATGTCAAGGGTTAATCCTTTACCACACAGTCCCGAGTTTTAATGGGCCTGAGGGAGAAGACTAAAAATCATTGTAGGAAAAGGAGAAAATGCTGGTAAACTGTGTATTCTCCTTTTTTCACCATGTATTCTACACTTCCTTAACAATTTACCACACAATCCTGACTTTTAACAACCCCAAGAAAGAAGCCTCTTGAAAACATTGTGGGAAAAGAAGAAAATGCTGGTAACCAGCATTTTCTTCTTTTCCCACGATGATTTCCACCCTTTGAGAGAAAATGTTAAGAAATGTTTTAGCTACATTTAAAATGTTGTCTGCAAATGCTTTCAATTTGGACTGGTCTACATTTTTGTTGTGTGGTAAAGAGTCAAACAAGCCTCATCATTTTATTTGTCATCTGCAATTTCTGTCAATTCAGGCCAGTCTAAAATTTTGTCATTTGTTAAAGAGTCAACCCTTTTTAGACTTTTAAAAGTCCAAAGAATTTGCAGCATAATGATCTAAAAAGAGGCCTTCAACAACCTCGAGAAAGAAGGCTTTGAAAACATTGTGAGAACAGGAGAAAATCTTAGAAATCAGGATTTTTCTCCTTTTTCTTCAATGTTTCTAAAGTTTTGTTACTATCAGTTATTCAAACTTCAGATTGTTTGGTAAAGGTTAAAAGTCAGTCAACATTTATTAAAATAGCTCCTCCCCTAAGCTAAACTTCAGGTTTCCATGGTATTTTTGCTCGAGATAGCAGCTAGTTGATTTGAAGGATTGTTGTGTTTCACAAAATTCCAGCAGTGTTTTTCTGGAAGGGGGCAACAGTTCCACAATTTTGAGGAAATTGGTAATATTTTCAAACATAAGGGGGACAAATGCACTCAAGGTCAATTCTGATCTGCCAATTGTGAGCAATAATCAGGGACATGACCAGGGCTTCATAATCATTACACACTCCTAAATGAGAATGCTTTGTCATGCTACGGCTGCTAAAAGCCTGATGCAGTACGCTTTTGTGGATAGTTTTAATCAAGATCCGACTACACATTCTGATCTGAATCTATACTGTCTAATACAGGGAGATTTTCCATCGAAAAGAAATAGGATTAGATTGCAATATTTGGCCTTTTCACTATCTGTTAGAAATCATTGTTTTAGCAGCTTAACCCTTTACCAGACAACAAAATTTTGGACTAGACCAAATCGGAAGCATTTGCAGTTAACAAATTAAATGTAGCTCAAATTATGATTTCTTTTGTTGATAGGGTAGAAAACATTGTGGGAAAAGGAGAAAATGCTGGTTACCAACATTTTTTTCTTTTCCCACAATGTTTTCTAAAGGCTTCCTCTTCAGGGTTGTTAAAACTCATAATTGTGTGGTAAGGGGTTAACCCTTTACCGCTGAATGCCGCCTTTTAAAGACCCTCGGAAAGAAGCCTTTTGAAAATGTAGGAAAAGGAGAAAATGCTGGTAACCAGCATTTTCTCCCTTTCCCACAATGTTTTCAACCCTTCCATAAACCAAATTCGATTTTTGAGTCACTTTTATTTTGTTGTCAGCAAATGATTCCCAATTGGACAAGTCTAGAATTTTGTCATTTAGTAAAGAGTTAAGTCTTTTCTATAGAGTGACAAAAGAATGTTTCGCCAGTTGCTATAGTTTTCTACATTATGCTCTTGCCTGTTGTGCATTATGGACGGTATGCCTTTGGTTATCTCCATATCCCAGAATCTCGGCTTTGGCAGAACAATGTACCAGCAATGTAAAGAAATTACCAGGTCGATTTACCTTAACCCTTTACCAGACAACAAAATTTTAGCCTTGTCCAAATTGAAAGCATTTGCAGACGACAATTTCAATGTGGCTCAAATGGTGCAACTTTTCTTTGATAGGGTAGAAAACCTTGTGGGAAAAGGAGAAAATGCTGGTTACCAGCATTTTCTCCTTTTCCCACAATGTTTTCGAAAGGCTTCTTTTCCAGGGGCGTCAAAAGGTGTCATTGTGCAGTAAAGGGTTAACCCTTCACCCTAAAATCCCAGGTTTTAACAAACTCCCAAGAAAACAAGGACTTTGGAAAACATTGCTGGAATAGGAAAAATGCCAGTAACCAGCATTTTCTCCTTTTCCCACAATGTTTTCTGTCCTTCCAAATACCAATTTTAATTTTTAGTCACATCTATTGTGTTATCCAAAATGCTTTCAACTGTATCAAAGTCTAAGATTTTGTTGTTTGGTTAAGAGCTAAATATTTGCTGAAAACAGTTCAAACTAACATGAAATCTTTTTCATTTACGAAAATCTTACTTTAAGTGTGCTTAACTTGACAGGAAATTTTCACCTGAAAATCGTCTGCTACGAAAAATGCAGTCGATCTAGATCTGGTCTTAGCCTTGTAGTTGTACCAATACAAATTTGCATCCATCAAAATGTTAGATCAAACACAATTTACTTGTTACCTGCTGTTCTATAAATCTGTCTTGGCGCAAAAACACTCGAAAAATAGTAACTTAATTCAGGCAAAATAATGCGCGCGGTCAACCTGTTAAAGTACCAGAGTGTCTTCCTTTTGCGAGCGGAGGCGTGAAAGCGGGGTGCACAGTCATATCAATATAATTGTGAAATGTTATAAGGATAACCACTCTGTTCTTTCATCATTCAAACTTGAGCTTCGAACAGGCCGAAGAATAACTTCTTACTTCAAGGTTTTATTCAGTTACAAAAATATAAACGATCTGCATACCTTTACTTAATGAAAATCCGCTAAAGCACCTGTGCTAGCCACTGTACGGTAAAGTCCGAGTAATCCGGTGTTCATTTCCTTCGATACAGCCTAGTAACGAGTAATCATCGTCTGTTTTAACCCATTCACCCAACCCACCTACTGTAACCAGTTAGACTGGGAAGGACTGATCAAACGCTTATGAACGGATAGTCTGATCCGAGTCTTCAGTAAACCTTCGGAGAAGAACAAAGATCTACATTTGTCATGATGAATAGTTCTACATGTAGGCCTGGATCCTTGCAGCGGTATACAAAACCCGAGTCTTCCTATGGCAAAAGGGGGCTTCATACATCTCCGTAATACATTATACCAAAAAAGACATCACCTAATTATGGATCCATAAAATCCATTTTGTCAAACAACCGACTGAATTATGAGGTAGAGTCATTCCTTGTCATGCAGAAACTTTAAAGATAACGAAAAGTTGCGGCCCATGCCTTTTGCTAGAGTACAGCTCACGGAGAGCGAGATTTTTTCACAACTCCGAAAGGAATCTGTGGAATCTGATCAGATAGAAATCTTTGAACATCTTATTTAAGTACTACAAACAACCGAACATTATCTCTGTCCCAAACGCCATACTAGTATTTTACACTCTTCCAGTTAAAAAAAAAATAAAACATCTGCAGACTACAAATTTGAAATTTGTACAAAAGGCTGAAGTTCTCTGATAGAATATATATAGAATACAAACCATCATGGAAAAAGGAGAAAGTGCTTGTTACCAGCATTTTCTCCTGGCTTTTCCCACAATGTTTTGAAAGGTCTTCTTCCTCAGCGTCCTTCAAGCAAGGGACTTGATGGTAAAGGGTAAAGTAGGGTATAAAACATAGACCTTGTGTATAGATTGGTGAAATGCATTCAGAATTAATTACAGAGTTATTAAGATGTGTAATAGATCTATGCGTACCTCATTCTGTTACATGTCGGACTTTCCAATGTAGATAATTACTCAGAATGACTGAATATGTTGTTGCCGACGACATACAATGTAGATAAGAGCAGACAGCACGGAACATGCAATTTGATCTTGCTATACACTCTTCGAAATCGCTTGTGTAATATAACCAAAACCAATGTTAGCCTGTGCAGTCCACAAGTCGGTCAATATTTGTTGCTTTCGGTAAATTTTATGCATGCATTTGAAAAGACCATTCCACCTCGTGATTCTGTTGATTGTTACGCAGAATGGATTTTACAGATCCATAATCATGTGATGACTTGCTTTGAATGATGGATCACGAACACGCATTAAACTACTTTTGGCAGAGCATGGCACATTGAAATTCTCTTGGTCCACTTTCTAAAACTCTTTGGACTTTTTTTTTTTAAATTGTAAAGAGAAAGGAAACAGAAATATAAAGAAACATGTCACAGTTTGCAAAAATTAGCACCTGCAACGTCGCTGTTTCGAATCCACAGTGCGGCCAAATTCTTTCCGAGGGTTGATATGACAGACTGCATTCCTCTCTCGATGCTAATCATTGTTTAAGTGGGAAAGCAGCCAGTGGCTTAGGAAGAATATTGTGTGAAGTACTGGTAAAGAGAAACCCCAGGAAAGAAAGGGTACCCGTAAGTGCAGTTGCTGCCGTGGTATAGCTGAAATAATGGTGAAAACAGTGTTTAACCCTTTACCGCACGTTTTAGCGACCCTGGGAAAGATACCTTTTGAAAACATTGTGGGTAAAGGAGAAAATGCTGGTAACCAGCATTTTCTCCTTTTCTCACAATGTTTTCCACCTAATCAAAGAAAAATTGCACAATTTGAGCCACATTGAAACTGTTGTCTGCAAATGCTTTCAGTTTGGACAAGGCTAAAATTTTGTCGTCTGGTAAAGGGTTAAACATCATACAGGCAAACAAATAAACAAAAAATACCATCTTCAACGATTTTGTCCGCCGTGCAGAATAATAATTAGATCTAACCTTTTGAAACTGACAGCGATGCAAATGGAAAATTGCTCGCACAGCCAAACAAGTTGTCCTTTTTGTGAGGCTTTTTACTCGTAATTAACGCTAGATCGTACCAAAGACATCTTTAATAAGTCTTTACCAAACGAGAAAGGATCCCAACTTCTTCAGTTCTGGACTGATGGCACAGGAATACCATTGGTTTAAGTGCGTCGTTCGAGAGGACAATTACATCGAAAAAGAAGATCTCGATCTCGACCGGAAATAAGTTAGGCTGGTTACTTATTGACTCACCCTCGTAGCATAGTAACAAGGGAACATGCATAATCTCAATTATCCATGTATCCACAAGAATTTCATGAAACCACTGATCAAAAAGCCTTCTCTGGATCCAGATTTTGACGAGCGGACACACAGACGACGGATACTAGAAATAGTCTCCATCGGTATATGATCCAGTGCTGTGTATGCATAGCTCTGTGGGTAAAGGGAAACGACTCTAGAATTTAGAATAGTAATTATCTATCTGTGGTTGCTTCCCTTTACACAGACGACTTATGTAAACCCAAGATCAGACGGTGCAAAAAGCACAATCTCTTCTTCGATCTATGCTGTCTGACAGTTTTCAGATGTTTTGATAAGAAAAGCTTTAACACGACAGGAATTATGCGTTACAAGTATGTGAAAATACCCATTTCCGATTAATGCTTTACCACACAATTCCGACTTTGAACGACCCCGAGAAAGAATCCTTTTGAAAAAATTGTGGGAAAGGGATAAAATGCTGGTAACCAGCATTTTTTACTTTTCCCACAATCTTTTTTACCCAATCAAAGACAGAAATTATCATTTGAACTATGTCTCAATTGTCGTCTGCAACTAATTTCAATTTTGACCAGTCTAAAACTTTCTCGTTTGGTAAAGACTTATTAAAGCTGACCCAACTTCTTCGTCAGACCGGAAATGACGTCCACAGATATCCCTTTCCAAGCTTGGGAATAGACAGAAGTCGCTAGGAGCTAGGTCATGCGAATAGGCAGGATGTGGTATTTATTCACATCCATTTCGCCCTACAGCATCCACTGCAACTTTGCAAGTGTGTACTCTTGCCTAGAACCACTTTAGAGAGTTTACCTCGGTGTTTTTCACGGATTGCGGTTCTAAGTTGGTGTAGAAAGTTTGCATAACACACAAGTTATTCTACAGTGGCCATCACCTTGCCAGCAGCGGGTTGCATCTTGAACTTTTTTGGCCTCGGAGACCCAGGCCCTTCCCACTGATCACTCTGAGCTTTATTCTCTGGCTCGTGATAATGATCCCAAGCCTCATCTACAGTCGCCAGACGCAAAAGAA
Source organism: Tridacna gigas (assembly GCA_945859785.2). Lineage (NCBI taxonomy): Eukaryota > Metazoa > Mollusca > Bivalvia > Cardiida > Cardiidae > Tridacna > Tridacna gigas. Next base: position 2,999,763 of record OX244033.2, read on the forward strand.
AATCGTCTTCCATTGACCTAAACGGCTTCAACAAGGCGCTGCTTACTGATGTTCTGGTCTCCATTTGCTCGTCGTAATCTGGAGACCCAACGCACTGTTAGCTTGCGCATACTTAAGCGATCATGTAAGATTGTTGAAACGCTACCATGTGAAATGTGTAATGCCTTCGCAATTCCTTCCACCTGAATTCGCCTATCAGAGTATACATGTACCAGATCCCGAACTTTGTTACACATTTCGGTGGCATCTAGTGGGCGTCCGGACCTGGTGCCATCTTCTAAAGACGTTCTACTGCGTTTGAATTCACCATACCCAAGATTTAGGCTGAGCATAGGATGGTGCAGAAGACCCATAAACATCTCTTTCAAATATAAGTATCGAATTACAGAACGGTACTCAACTTTAGACGAAAAGCGTGCCTCTGCATCGCTAGCCATGTTTGACATTCAATATATTATTATTGAATGAGCCGATACGGGAGAAATTTTGTCTCCTGGCATAAGACATGTATTTAAAACAAGGAATGAAAATCGTGACCGTCTTGGTCAATCAGAAATCGGATAGACTGGTTACTTATTGACTCGGCCTCGCCGCGGCCTAAGATGAATATACCTATTACTAAACGTATCTACGAGGTTGGTACCTTCGACAACTGCGACGTCTGCTCGGGATCCACCATGATAAGTGCAGAATCTGCCCATAAATTGACACGTTCGATAAGAATCAAAATAATTTACTACTGCAGGACTTGGCTTTGCATATAAGCAAATGTCCACCTCTCGTCTGCGTCCTCCTCCGCCACTTCATCATCATCGTCACCATCACTACTGTTATTCGCGTTATTATTTAAGCCATGCTCTATGAAAACGGGTCTAAATGCATCTGCGATAAGTATCGACCCAGGTTAGCCTGTGCGGACTGCACAGGCTAACCTGGGCAGAAACTTTTCGCTATTTGTCAATTTTCTGTATACCCAGCAACCAGTGTGCCTTATGATTGATTATACGTTTGTTAAAAAAAAAGGGGGGGGCTATTATGGATCTATAATTATGCGATGCCTTGCTTGGTATATTGCATCAGGCAAACCTGGGCAGAAACTTTTCGCTATTTTTCAATTTTCTGTATACCCAGCGACCAGTGTACCTCATGATTATACGTTTGTTAAAAAAAAAAAAAAGGGGGGGGGGGCTATTATGAATCCATAATTATGCGATGCCTTGCTTGGTATATTGCATCACTGAGATGCATGACTCAGTTGATATTTTTCGCTTGCGCTATTTAAACAAGTAGCCTTTGAAAGAATATCGTCTTAGGCTCTCTACACATGTAGTAGATATAGGCGACTTTGTTTTACATCTCAATATACCGTGAATAAAGATGTCGGACAGGGATTCTTACACAGGATAACGTTCGGCCATTGTCATTTACACGAGATCGACGTTGCCAAACTTTGAAAGGGGAGGGGATATGTAAATAAGTAATTTTGTCAGGCAGAATTCAGCTGCCTCTCTGGATTAGTGGGCCGTAGACGCTCAGCCCAATAGTAATTTTTAATCTTGGTCCGGGTTAACTTCAGGGTTCCATTCTCCGGCCCATTTCCTTCCATCTTTATTTCCCTCTGTCAAAATATTTTCCTCCGTTATGTCTTGGTTCTTGGACAGATCTATATGTAGATTATAATGTATATCTTAAACCGGTGCTAATACCTAAAATGCAGACAACAGTGATACGTAGACGAGATTCAGAAACTGGTTTCCACGAACGGTCATCCAGTTATATCTTTATATTTACGTGTACGCAAAAACCAAATACGATTTGCAGTAACGTTTGCCATTCCACTACATAACTGCACTTTTGTCTAATGGCGCCAATTTTGTCATTCGGATTTGAACATAATTCCATCAAGAGAGGAGTTTTTAGTTGTTGGTGAATACGGATCCAGTAATTCGTGGCGGTCTGCTAAGGATTACATATTATCCTTCAGCTGGAAGCTGAATAAAACAGATAATTCAAATTGAAACGGATGTAGAACAAAGGTGGGGACGAAAGACTCATAGTCCGATCTTCTGCCACCCGTTTCAGTCAAAGTCGCGTGCAATTTCCTTGTTTTGTGGCATGTATCGATCAGGAATATGTCCCCGTTTGCTGAGGATTACATATAATCCTTCAAAATAGACATAAACTTCACTTTTAAACCATTTTTGCGAACAATTCTAATTTTCACAACTACTTGAGGTCCTTTGTTCCAATTTCTTTGAAAGGGAAGGGGGATATGTAAATAAATAATTTTATCAGGCAGAATTCAGCTGCCTCTCTGGCTTAGTGGGCTAGACGGTCAGCCCGATAGTAATTTTTAGCCTGGGTCCGGGTTAACTTCAGGGTTCCATTGTCTGACCCCTTTCTTTCCATCTTTTTTTTTTCCTCTGTCACAATATTTTCCCCCATTAAGTCTTGATTTTTAACCATTTTGTTTTTTTTAGCCTATCAGAAGTTGTGTTAATTACAAATGTAGAAAAATCTGGAGAATAAGTCTCAGAATGTTCTTCAGAATGGTTGGTGAATACGGACCCAATAATTCGTGCCATCAAAAACATTTACCCTGATCTGAGACACTAATTGGTGATGTGTTCAACAGTGTAATGGAGAGAAACGAGCATTTATTTTTTGTCTACGTCTCATTTTCATGCAACAGGTGCCCCTTGCCCCTAAAAAGTTTTCTCTCTGGTTTATACACCTACGCCATGATTCATCGAGCCCTTTCCGTCGCCAGTTGATGATCCCAACATATGCAAAGTATCAATGTGAAGCATGGAAGCTAAGCTGAACAAGATAGAAAATTTGAAATGCGGACGAACAAGGGTGGGCACAAAAGGCTAAAAATATTTTTTTCTAACATTAAAAAGTAACACAACTTGTGATTGGTTGAACTAATTTTTTAAGTCAATCAGAAGTTGTGTTACTTACAAATGTAGAAAAATCTGGAGAAAAAGTCTCAGAACCTTTTTCAGAATGGTTGGTGAATACGACCCAATACTTCGCGCCGGTCTACTAAGGAATATATATTATCCTTCAAATGAAAGCTGAATAAAACAGAAAATTTAATTGAAACGGGTGTAGAAGAAAGGTGGGGACGAAAGACCTATGATCCGATCTTCTGCCACCCGTCTCATTCAAAATAGCGTCCAATGGCCTTGTTTTATAGCATGTATCGATCAGAAATATGTCTTCGTTTGTAAAGGATTACATATAAGCCTCCCAAATAGACATATAAACTTCCCTTTTAAACCATTTTTGCAAACTATTCTAATCAAATTTTCACAACTACTTCAGGTCCTTTGTTCCATATTTTTTGAAAGGGGAGGGGGATATGTAAATAAATAATTTTATCAGGCAGTATTCAGCTGCCTCTCTGGCTAGATAGTCAGCCCGATAGTAGTTTTTAACCTTGGTCCGGGTGTACGGACCCAATAATTCGCGTCGGACTGCTAAGTATTACATATTATCCTACAAACGGAAGCTGAATAAAACAGAAAATTCAAATTGAAACGGGTGTGGAAGAAAGGTGGGACGAAAGACTCATAGTCCGATCTTCTGCCACACGTTTCATTAAATATAGCGTCCGGTGTCCTTGTTTTATGGCATGCATCGATTAGGAGTATGTCCCCGTTTGCAAAGGGTTACATATAAGCCTCCGAAACAGACATATAAACTTCACTTTTAAACCATTTTTGCAAACAATTCTAATCGAATTTTCACAAGTACTTCAGGTCCTTTGTTCCATATTTTTTGAAAGGGGAGGGCGATATGTAAATAAATAATTTTATCAGGCAGAATTCAGCTGCCTCTCTGGCTTAGTGGGCTAGACGGTCAGCCTGATAGTATTTTTTTTTTATCTTGAAAATTTAGATTGAAAAGGGTGTGGAAGAAAGGTGGGGACGAAAACTCACAGTCTGATCTTCTGCCACCCTTTTCATTCAAAATAGCGTCCAATGTCCTTGTTTTGTGGTATGTATCGGTCAGGAATATGTCCGCGTTTGCAAAGGATTACATATAAGCGTCCAAACTAGACATATAAATAAACTTCACTTTTAAACCATTTTCAAACAATTCTAATCGAATTTTCAGAAGTACTTGAGGTCCTTTGTTTCCATTTCTTTGAAAGGGAAGGGCGATATATAAATAAATAATTTCATCAGGCAGAACTCAGCTGCCTCTCTGGCTTAGTGGGCTAGACGGTCAGCCCGACAGTAATTTTCAGACTAGCGAAGCAAGTCTATAGGCGTCAAGATTGACCTAGAGTTAAAGTAAACAAAAAACCTTACAGTTGCCAAATACTGCCTCACAGAAAATACTTCTTTCTGTTAGAAATCTTAATTTTGTTATATATGACAATTTTGACAAAAAAAACACTTAATTTCTACCACTCCAATTTGAACATGTCGTCTTACAAAGTAATTAAGTGAACAAGATGTCATTTATAAGGTACAAGATCTTTGCTTATATGTAAATTGAGTGACCTATGCAAAGCAGAGAATCACTTAATTCCTACACCACTGTAACATTATGAATGAATCTAAAAATAGATACACCGAGCTAACGTGTAGCAAATCCCAGCTATATTAACCCTTACTGGACGGGGAACCCTTGCCATTCCAACAGTCATTCATTATTAGATCATTGTGTCCAGTTAAACTGTTATGCTAAACTGTTATTCTACATCTTTTTTTTTTTTTACATCTTTTTCTTTATTTTTTATTCTGCTTCCTGAATATCAATCCTTTAACAAACAATCCCAAGTTTTAACGACACTTTGAAAACATTGCAGGAAAAGGAGAAAATGCCGGTAACCATCATTATCTATTATCCCCACATTGGTTTCTGCCCTTTTGGAATCGGGTTTCATCAGTTCAGCCACATTTATGGTCTGCAACAGCTTTGAATTTGGACTAGTGTAAAATGTTTCGTTTTTTAAAGAGTTAAATAGTTAACTACATCTTGTGCTATTGGATATTGACCAATTGATTGCATGCTTTCTTGGAGTTTCTTTTACCAACACTACCACGACTCATTATCATTGAAGATAGGCCGATTTCTGTTTGTTTTTCGAGTTATTCATCATCTATCGCAAAGACCATAAATCAAAGTACTGAAAGTACTGACAGACTATCGAATTTGATTGATTGATTATTGTTTGTATGGTTTAACCCTGTTTTCAACATTATTTCAGTTATGTAGCAGTGGACAGTGCACATATCCATGCTTTCCTGGAGTTTCTTTTACCAGAACTCCGCACAATATTCTTTCTAAGCCACTAGCTGCTTTCCCACATTTATATTATAACCATCGTCGAAACATGAGAGAGAAATGAATCCTGTCGCAATGACCATCATCAATTCTCGGAAAGAAATTTGCCGAGTCGGGGATCGAACCAGCGACCTCCTATTCCCAAGTCCTGTACACTACCGACTGAGCTGCCGGGGCCATACGTGCTATTAGTTAACTATAATCCAGTTTAAGTTTAACCCTTAACCTACTGAAAGTGTTAAATGAAACTTTCAAGCCGATTGTAAAAACCTGAATATTGCTATTTCAAAGTTACACTTTTGAGAAAATAATACATCCTCTTATCGGACAGTGTAGATCCTAGATCAGACTGCATGCTCTGCGCAGTCTATCTTAATCCACACTATCCGCAAAACGTCATTGAGTCGCGGTAGTGCTGGTTTGCTCTGGCCGCCACAATATCACAAATAATGTTGAAAAAGGCGTTAAACACCATGCAATCAATTAGTCAGTATCCAATAGCACAAGATGTAGTTAACTATTTAACTCTCTTTACAAAACGAAAAATTTTACACTAGTCCAAATTCAAAGCTGTTGCAGACCATAAGTTAAAAGTGGCTGAACAGATGAAACCTGATTCCAAAAGGGCAGAAAACAATGTGGGAAAAGGAGAAAATGATGGTTACCAGCATTTTCTCCTTTTCCCTCAATGTTTTCAAAAGGATTTTTCCCAAGTATCGTTAAAACTTGGGATTGTTTGGTAAAGGGTTAATATTCAAAACTAGAATAACAGTTTAACATAACAGTTTAACTGTACACAATGATCTAAATGAATCACTGAACGAATGACAAGGGTTCCCTGTCCTGTGAGGGTTAATGTAACTGGGATTTGCTACAAGTTACCTAAGTGTATCTATTAATAGATTCATTCATAATGTTACAATGGTGTAGGAAAAAGTGATTCTCCGGTTTGCATAGGTCACTTAATTTACATATAAGCAAAGATCTTGTACCTTGTAAATGACATCTTGTTCAGTTTATTACTTTGTAAGACGACATGTTCAAATTGTAGTGGTAGAGATTTGGTGGTTTTTGTCAAAATTGTCATATATAACAGAATTAAGATTTATAACAGAAAGAAGTATTTTTCTGTGAGGCAGTATTTGGCAACTGTGGGGTTTTTTTGTTTACTTTGACTCTAGGTCAATCTTGATGCCTATAGACTAGCTTCGCTAGTCTAAATATGTAGCTGAGTTGGAAATCGACCCCCCCCCCCATTCCTACACTTCGACCACTGTATATTGGCGGCTCGCAGATCCACCGAGCTCGACTATGCGAGACAGTGAAAAGCACCGGACGGTATGTTACACGAAATGGAATATCATGTGACATTTTTAGTGCAACAGAACTTCAAGAGGTTCTGTTTTAGACGATATGCCAGTGAAATTCTACAGGCCTACTGAAACAAATTTTATGGACGATCAACAAACTTGATACGATTGTATCTGGTCTAAGCATGGATCATAAATTATGTATAGACTTATGATCCCTCGTCTAAAGAGGTAGGTCTATAGGTATATTGCGTAACATAGACGACTACAATCAGACATGATTCAGATAGATCTATATAGAGTCAGGCCCAAGTATCTTATTGGGCTATCATTATAATGAGTTAGATTAGATCTGGGCCTATTTCCACATATAGATCTATTTCAAAAGCATTTGAGGCAATAGATAAAAGAGACAGCGCCTGTGTGAATCTTGTGCCATTCTAGTTTTATTGCCATAATTTACGTACATATACAATTCATAATTACAAACAATTAAATTGGCAAATGGGTTGAGCCATAAGTTCAAAAACTTAGTTACGGCTCTCCCCATTGATCATTGAAATAACATACTTTACTACATGGCAGAGAAATATTTGTTGGCAATGTATCTGAATGGAAATATAAATAAATATTTGTTAAGTGTAAGGATCTAAGGAAGAGCAGAGTGTAAAAAAAAATGCAAAAACGTCAAACATGCTGCATAAAGTATGAAGTATACATGTGTGTGTGTGTGTGTGTGTGCGAGAGAGAGAGAGAGAGAGAGAGGCAGACAGGGAGACAGAGAGAGAGGGGAATGGGTGACTCAGATCAGATTTTTTACTCTTTACAAGCAATACGTATAACGTCAATCAACCATCCTGCAGCACCCAGTTGCAGCTATATATTTATGTACAGTGTTAAAAATCAAAATGTCTGCTTCTACAGATAATTCAGTGTTTCCACATAATAAAAGATGGCAGTTCAGTGGATGAAGATGTCTTAAAATATTAAAAAGCTCAAGACGTTCAAGTTGATATTTGGGACAATTGAAGAAATAATGTTCAGCATCTTCACGTTCGTCACAAAAGGCACAACTATCTTCACAAAAAACATGATTTTAAAAAAGATTGTTTTGTAAGTCACTGCAATTGTTTCGTATTCTTCCATGAATTACTGAAAGATATCGTGTACCATACGAAAAGTATGACGGGACGTTATATGTTTGAAACACAGTTAGAAATTTCTCGTTTAAAGGAAGAAATGCTAGTTAAATGCTAGTCAAGTTCAGAGGAAGTTGATTCCAGAGGGAAATTAAAGAAGGAACACACGAATTTTCGAACAAAGAGGTGCGGCATGGGAGAAGCACAAAATCATAATTATTTCTCAAATTATAATTAACAGAGTTGCCAACGTTTTGTCGGAAAAAGTGAACTAAAATATTGCGGAACCATATTATGTGTAATTTTACAGGCGAGAACAAGCTTTTGGTATTTGCGTCTCTCTGATAATCTTAGCCAACCTAATTCACGAAAAAGATTATACATACTGGTTGAGCATGTCAGTCCAGTAACAATTCTTCCAGCTTCAATTTGAATCTTTTCTAATTTGTCCTTTTCATAGAGAGTACAGTTGTCCCAAACTACAGAAGCGTACTCGAGAATTGCTCTAAGGAAAGAAAGATATATCTGAATAAGTGTTTTACGACGAACAGTAAATTTCAGCTTACGCATACCTAAAAGTTTTGATGCTGATAGGATAACATCATCAATATGTCTGTGCCATTTACAATCATCACTAAAAGTCAGTCCTAAGTGTTTGTGAGTATCAGTAACATCTAAAAGCGTATCGTTAAAAGTCAAAAAGGGAGCTTGCTGATTTCCAAAATAAAGAACTTCAGACTTGGCCACATTAAATGTGACAAGCCATTGTTTCGACCCCTTATTAATAATATCCAGGTCATGATTTAGAATACTTTGTAGGTCAGCTGTGTTAGAGGTAGTACATGCAAGAGATGTGTGGTCTGCAAATAGCCGTACAACACTTAGTAGTGACTCGGTTATATCATTCACATAAACCAAAAACAATAAAGGGCCAAGAACAGAGCCTTGCGGAACTCCGGCAAGTATTCTTTCAGGACGAGAATACGAGGTTCCAATGAACACACGTTGACTTCTATCAGTTAAATAATTTTCAATCCAGTTAAGCAATTATACCATTCTGCTTCAATTTAAATACTAGTTCTTTGTGCCAAACTCTATCAAAAGCTTTGGAAATATCACAAAAAATGACACAGGTTTGAGTTTTGTTATCAAAAGATTGAGCGAGTTGATGGTATAATGAAATTAGGTGGTAAACTGTAGAATGACCAGTTAAAAAACCCGACTGATTTGAATATATTGAATTATTACTAATAAAGAAATTGTACATATGTTTGTAAACACATCTCTCCACTAATTTACCTATGCAACTAAGTAAAGATATAGGGCGATAATTGCTAGGGCAGTTTTTATCGCCCTTTTTGAAAAGGGGCAAAACTAGAGCAGATTTCCATGACTGAGGAAAAATACCTTCACGTAGTGATTTATTGAACAAACGGGAAAGAGGTTTAGAGATTGAGTGTTCACTCCTTTTAAAACTTTATGCGAAATCAAATCGGGGCCTACAGCTTTTTTGGCATCAATGACTTCTATGATTTTTTTCAACTTCTTGTTGTTCTATCAGAATTTGATCCAAGGACGCGTCAACCTTAGACTCAAATGGAGGGAGATTTGTATTGGAATCATCAAGATTTGAAACAGACGTGAAATATTCATTTAAACAATTTGCCTTTTCCTGATCAGTAAAATAATATTCATCGATACCATTAATATTGCAACTAAGCACAGGGATAGAATCAGCTGACTTTTAATCTTTTACTAGATCTTTCAGTGTTTTCCAATAATCTCTACTGTTATTAGAACTGTCGTTTTCTATTCTATTTTCCGATTGGTCATAGAAACTTTTTTTTTTTTTTGCAAATTTTTTAAGATTGTTAACTTTGTTGCGCAGTTTTTTTGTATTTAATCCAACTACTTTCGGTATTACTTTTTAAAGCAATCCTCCTTTGTTTGTTTCGATAATTTGTAAAACGCCGTAGCTCAGAATCATACTGGTCTAATTGTAACATTTTTTGATGGAATACATTCAGACATATGATTCAGAAGAATTTCTATAAGTTTATCACAAGACTCATTCACTGTAAGAGAGTCAATAAAATCCCAATTTTCATTTTGAATTCATTCGTTAAGGCGGCCAAAATCTGCTCTATTGTAGTACCAAACTTTACGTGTCAAACATTCATGGCTTCCATAAATAAACTTAAAAATAAATGTTGCTTTATGGTCACTCACTGACTCTGAAATATCATAACAACCGGATTTGTAAAATTCAACATCATTTGAAACAATAATGGGGTCTATGAGTGTTGAGGAATGTTCCTTTATTCTGGTAGGTGTCTCAATGACGGTCCTTAAATTATTGATAAGCATGATGTCTTTTTAAATGTACCAAGTTTTCATTCAGAAGATTTTCATTAAGATCACCCAGCAAAACAATGTTCAGAGTAGTATCTAACGCTCTTTCAATACTAACATTTAAGTCGTCCCAGACTGAACACGTGAATTAGGGGGCCTATATGTCGAACACAGAAGAAAAGAAATTGACTGATGCTGTATTTCTAGCCAAATAGACTGAACAGATGGTAACTCAAGGTCGAGTCTAAGTTTGAAAAACAAACGATTAGAAACAAAAACAACGACACCACCTGAGTGTGCAGATAAATCTCTTCTATAGAGGGTAAAATTAGGGCACTGGGATAAAAGATAATTGTCAGACACATTGTCATCTAAATGTGTTTCAGTAAAACATAACATGTCATGATCTGAGAATTCGTTTAATAAAAGTTCAAGTTTGTTGCGAATGCTCCTTACATAAAAGATGTACAACACTGATTGCCTTAGTGTTATTATCAGCAGGCACAGGTCCAGGGTTAGACTCTACTCACCTGCCAGTAAAATAATAATTGAAAGTAGCAGATGATAATGAAGACTGGAAATAATATTCAGTAGGTAACGACGAGGGCTTACGCCACGAGGGCTACGTTCTCTGTAACATTCATTGGCCAAGTTATAAATATGATCTGCAAGGCCTTCAGTTAGCCAGAATGACTTACAACGAAATGGCCCGAAGTGCACGTGGCAATCAATCATGGGTATCCCAAGGGGTGAATAAACAAATCAGATTGTCACGCGCATCTCGGACCATGTAACGTATGTAAAACATGATAAAAGGCAGAAACTCTCCTGAGTGCCCAGATATAAAGAAGGAGAGAAAAGCAATAGGAAAGTATTGGTAGAAGAAAACATATTTTTGGCTGACTTACACGTAGACTTATAGCAAGCAATCGTAATGTTAATATTCTCCGGGTAATAGGTATACATACTCTGCGGTATTGTTACCATAAAAAGGAAGTTGTGTGTAGAGAGTTTGACAGTTTGGCGTAAAAATGAATATGATAGTTACTAGGTCAGCAAAGCTGTCTAAATTTGCAACAGTGAGATCTTCGCAAAGGAAAACTAATATAGCAGGACAAAATATCAGTAAAGACTAAATTAAAAAGAAGTAGACCAAGGTCAATTTGAATACAAAAAGATAAAATACTTATGTTAAGGACGTATGACAATTAGCTTAGCGGCCAGATAACGACTACAGTTCAAATTGGCCACTAGAAACTAGGAATAAATGAAACCTTTTATATAGGAAAAATAAAACGGAGAGTGTAGAACAAGATCAGACCGCAATCACATGCGCGCCGAGCCTGGTCCACATTGTCCGATTACTGCATGGACAGACGCGCGGCCTGAATAGAACGTACAGGGTGTTTCATAATATCTGCCACCATTTTATACATCAAAAACTTTAACATAAAAAAGAAATTGTGTTTTTACATTTAACCATGTTATTGTACATAGAATAAAGTTTTATTTGATATATAACATGTAGGTATTACCCTTGTAAATACACGCAGTTTCAAAATTCTTTAAAATGTCAATTTTATAGAATGTGTTCTAAATGACGTCCATTCTGGCCAATAACGACGTCGACTCTATGCCGGAAATTTCGGATTACACATGCACATGTCTCACTGCTTATGATCTTCATTTCTCTCTTGATTGCAGTTTTAAGTTCAGTTGTGGTCTGTGGGGAGTGCTTATAGACCCTGTCTTTAAGGTATCCCCAGAGGAAAAAATCAAGTGGGCTTAAATCCGGGGAGTGTGGTGGCCACTCAATATCTGTTTTCAATGAAATGAAGTTATCACCAAAGGTCTTTTGTATCCAGTCAATCACATTTCTAGCTGTATGAGGAGTTGCACCATCCTGCTGGAACCATGTGGTGTTTATATCAATTCCCTTACGTCTCAAAGCTGGTAGAAATTTGTTTTTAAGAATATTTAAATAGCGGTCTTGATTTACAGTCTCCACAGTTCCATCCTCATCCTCAAAAAAAAAAAGGGCCAATTATGCCCTCAGAACTTAATGCCGCCCACACTGTAACCTTCTCAGAGTGGAGAGGTTTTTCAATATAAAATTCTGGCTTTTCAGTTCCCCAAAATATGGAATTCTTCTTATTCACTTGTGCATTTAGATAAAAGTGGGCTTCATCCGAGAACCATATCTGTCCCACGATATCATCATTTTCCTTTACCCATCTTGCAAATGACAACCTGCTTTCGATATCTGTTGGTTTGAGGTGTTGCATAATAGAAATTTTATATGGAGTCAGTTTTAAATCATATTTTAGCATTCTGTAAACACTTGAATGGCTGGCAATGTTAGTAATATCTCCAAATACCATTTTAACAGATTTTCTTGGTGTTTCTGTGATCACCGCTTTAACCTGTTCAATTGTCGCTTCATTCCGCACGGACTTAGGGCGACCCAGATTATTGTGTCTCCCATCTTCAATTGAGCCCATAACTTCAAATCGCTTTACAATTCTATGTATCTGTTTTTTATCAAGTTTACCTACATCTGGATACCTTTTCTGCATAGTTCTAATCACTGTAATAGGTGATTTAGTTTCATAATATAATTTAACAATTTCTTTGCAGTGATCCTTAGTTGGCGCCATCTTGGAAAACTGACCACAGGAAATGACGTCATAAATGACATTATGACATTGATGTTTTCCCATACTTTATTAGTCAAATAAAATTTTAATATATAAGCTTTCAAAGGGTGTACATATCATTGTTTTATCCTAATTAACTAAAAAGATATAAAACTTTGTAATGGTGGCAGATATTATGAAACACCCTGTACTTCAGGATCGGACAGATTCTACATGCATGACAATCACGCTTCCACGGTCCCAATCATATGGAAGGCAATTTGATCAGGAAAATTTAGGTTGAGGTGGCACATGCTCACCGACCCCGGCTCAATTTGTTCGCAAAACATGATATGAACTTGGATAACTACAATGCACCGTAACAACGTAATTTATATACATATTTACATCATAATTTACAGTATACAAGAAGTGGTTTACTGAAAAGCCCAGAGGGCAATGCAGGCCAAGACCAAACTGCACGTAACAGCCGGTCAATCCCGGCCCACACTGTCCACAAAGGTTCAGCAATAATTACATATAGGGGCTAAAGGTTTCACTGAAAGTAGCATAAATATCATTACACAAAGTGTGATTAAAACCCTGATAAAGTAATGAAGTAAAGGGTTTCGATCAGTTTTCAATGGCATGCAGGTAGATTCAGCCCACATCGTACATCACTCGTCACAACTCGGCCGATTCCGTACCTGTATTTGATCACCGGATCACCCGAGGTATGCCGAATGATCGTACATAAGTGGACATATTTTTCACGAGCGGAACGTGAATATAAAAGCTGAAAACGTGAAGCACGATCAGACTACACGAATATACTTGTTGACCATAACAAGTTATCCTCAGGTTATGTCGATATGTCTCCGTGAGCACAGTGAACAGAGATAGGACCGTACAAATATGCAGGCCGACAATGGCAGACCTTGTCCGCATAAATAATACATGTACAGAGCTCCGTAAGGGAGGGTAAAGACTACAATAAATAGTGAATGGATCCAAAATAAGTATCGTGTACAGGCGAGTAAGTGAAACAAGATCAGGCTGCATGTACATTGCCCGCATAAAATAATAAATAAAACTCCTTAAAGCAGGGTAAAGTTTACAATAATCCGTGAGTGGATCCAAAATAAGTGTCATGTAAAGGTGGAGAAAGTGAATCAAGTCCAGGCTGCATGTATACGTATGCCGGCCATGTCACACATTGTCCGCATGTAATAAATATAACGTTTTCACAGTGTAGGACCGGAAGTATGCATTGTATGTGACTTGGGATTCTGTACAGTGACGATCTGTCACTTGGGTGTTAAAAATTGTGTTCACACGGTGAGTCAAGCTGGTGATTTCTCATTTATTTTGATACTTATTGTAAACTATTCATATCTATTTATTTGCTTGTTTTGTGTAGATCATACCAGGAACGCGAATGTGCATTGTAAACTTTCCGTAAAGCAAAAGCGATGCCGTGATCAGTTGACCGTTCTAAAAATACAGATGATTTTGTCCCAAAAAGACGCCGTTTGTATTCGATTACTCAACGTTAAAACCCCATGTCTCAACGGAAAATGTATAAACAGTCTTTTTATTCATATCTTTGAGAAAATATGTCAAGGTTTGGTAACAAAGTCGACTACAATCTTCATTATCCTCTGTTTAAAATGGCACGTTGAGAAATTTTCGGCTGTACAGTCACCTGAGATCTATTAACAGCTTGCAAGTGACTGTACAAATTTCTTTTCTCAACATGTCGTTTTAAAAGATGGATAAGGAATATTGCAATCGACTTTGTGACCAAACTTTGACATGTTTTAACAAAAATATAAACAAAGAAACTCTTTATACGTTTTTCGTTGAGAAAACGGGTTTTTAACGCCGAGTAATCGAGAAAAAACGGCGATGTTTTGGGATAAAATCATCTGTATTTCTAGCATGGTCAATGATCAAGGCATACCCATTGCTCGAAGGAAGGTTCTCAGCGCACTTACGTGTTCCTGATATGGTCTATACATAATAGACTTATAACTGGATATGAATATTTTATAATAACTATCAAAATAAATGAAAAATCACCAGCTTTACTCACCTTGTGAACACAATTTTTACTACCAAGTGACTGATCGTCACTGTACAGAATCCCAAGTCACATACAATGCATACTTCCGGTCCTACACTGTGGTTTTAAGGCAGAGCAAAGGTTAAAATAATCTATGAATAGATCCAAAATAAGTGTCGAGTACAGGGGGAGAAATGGAACCCAAGATCAGGCTGTATGTACACGCAGGCCGACCATGGGACACTTTGTCCGCATTGAATAGTACATATAACTCCATAAGGCAGAGTAAAGGTTGCAATAAACTGTAAATGGATCCGAAATAAGCATCGCGTAAAGGCGGAGAAAGTAAAACAAGATCAGACTGCATGCACATGCAGGCCGGCCATGGCACACATTGTCCGCATAGAATAATAAATATAACTCCTTAAGGCAGGGTAAAGTTTACTATTATCTGTGAATGGATCCAGAACAAGTGTCGTGTAAAGGCGGAGAAAGTGAAACAAGATCAGGCTGCATGTAAACGAAGGCCGGCCATGGCACATATTGTCCGCATGAAATAATAAATATAACTCGTTAAGGCAGAGTAAAGTTTACAATAATCTGTGAAGGGATTCAAAATAAGTGTCGTGTTAATACTGAAAAAGTGAATCAAGATCAGGCTGCATGTACATGCAGGCCGACCATGGCACAGATTGTCCGCATAAAATAGTACATAGGCCTATAACTCCATAAGGCAGAGTAAAGGTTGTATAATAAACTGTGAATGGATACAAAATAAGTATCGTGTAAAGGTGAAGAAAGTGAAACAAAATTAGACTACAGATACATGCAGGCTGGCCGTGGCACACATTGTCCGCATATAATCATAAGTATAACTCCCTTAGACAGGGTAAAGTTAACAATAATCTGTGAATGGATCCAAAATAAGTGTCGTGTAAAGGCGGAGAAAGGGAACCAAGAACAGGCTGCACGCAAATGCAGGCCGGCCATGGCACACATTGTCGGCATAGTATAATTAATATATGATTCCATAAGGCAACGTAAAGGTTGTAATGATCTGTGAATGGATCCAAAATAAGTTTTGTAGAAAGACGGAGAAAGTGAACCAAGATCAGACTGCCTGTAAATGCGTGCCGAATGTCCCATTCTACGTTGACCCAATTTGATCTCGATACTCGATCTAGATCTAGTAGATGTAGATCTAAGCAACGAAGAGGCTTAGACGCGAATAAAAAAAAGAAAGTCATGTTTGCGGTGTTATCCACTGAATTTAAAGATCGTGCAAACTTGTAGATAGGCTAGATCTATCACAGAAAAATGGGAATATGAACCTCGTTCACTCCGAAATCAATTTTCGCGCGCTCAATAATTTGCGCATGCTCAAAGCTGACCTCGTGAACAAATTCCGTGAAAATTATCATGGAGGGAAGTCGGCTGGTTGCACAGCAATTTTTTCTTCCTTCTCCACTGTGAAGCTTATTCACTTATTTTGATTATATATACACGAGAAACATTCCATGTAAGTATACATATAGGTATATGTTTTGCATTTGATATCGTTGTTTGATTAAAATGCATTCCAGAGCTCGTGTCTGCGATGGGGCAACTTTGACCATGCTGAGGAAGGGTGGAATCGTTACCTTGAAATGCGCAGTGGTTAAACAACGTCGAAATATGGATGAGTTTATAAACAGAGTCACAGATCTGCTCTTTTAATTATATACCTTACGATATAGCCTCGAACAAAATATTTGTCGTGAATTTCGTCATTTTACGAAATGCGTATCGATATTTAGTTTCGAAACAGAAACTAACGTTAGTTTTCTAGAACGTATTTCACTGTGGAAAAAGTGAACTGTATCCGGTTACATTAAATGTCATATATTTACATGTAATCAAAATACACTAAGAAGTGCAATGAAGTCTAGGTAACAACTCAAAAATTACACATTTTGATGTGCGATTTATTACCCCACCCACTATTTTTCTTTGCAAGATGATCTACTTTCTGGGTTTCCAGAAACAGTCAGAGTTATGTTTTGATCTTATTTCACACTGACACATACTATGTTTAAATAAAAAATGCACCTTGTTTTTTAGTTTGTAATTAAAGGTTACATAGATTGTAAACTTGAGCTAGAGTTGACTTTATAGTTTTTGGACCTACCTATGGGCACATTGATTATTATTTGAACAAAAATTATAGTATCGACCAAAGCATATAAGCAGGGAATTGTAGCAGTAACACAAAGAGAAATATGTGTGGTAATTGGCTTTGATCCTGCTTTGGGCTGCATGGCTCAGTGGTAGTCTCAATAGTGAGACACTTTTGCTGCTTCTTTCCATAATTATGTGGACATTTATTGTGGACTGTATCAAGTCCATTGCGAGTTTTCTTGTAGCAAAATGCTTTAAATTTTTCTGACACTCTAGATAAAGACAAATGATGAAATATTTCATTACTGAAAGTGCACAAAGAAGTCGTTTTATAACTTGTAAATCTTGAAAAAGTAACAAAGTACAGTACTTACATGTGTAGCAGTCATTTTTATACATTAATCACCATGAGACCAACGCGAGATTGAAATCCCCCGAAATTTATCCACTATACAGGGTAAATAAATGCGTATTTTTTCAATAGTGAATAGTTTGTGTTACTACATGTTACTTGAATTTTTTGTTTACCTGTATAGATCACTGGAACATTAACCCTTTACCGCACAATGATGCCTTTTGACTCCCCTGGGAAAGAAGCCTTTTGAAAGCATTGTGGGAAAAGGAGAAAATGCTGGTAACCCGCATTTTTTCCTTTTCCCACAATGTTTTCTACCCTATCAAAGAAAAATTGCACCATTTTAGCCAAATTGAAATTGTTGTCTTCCAATTTGGAGAAGGCTAAAATTTTGTCATCTGGTAAAGGGTTAAATCAGAGAAATAGTATTAAACAGACAGAATGTGGTAGTTATTATTTTCTAGAGGTTAATTTCTTTGATTTTCGAATAAAAAAAATCATGTGATACATTTTATGCCTACAACGCCCATTATTTTGGTAGAATATAATTTCCAGTTGTTGTAGGAAGAGGTCGGGACATCATGTGACCCAACTGATTAGGTGTCTTTTTTGGGAAACATAAACATCTTGGATAAAACATGAATCTTTTTTTTTTTCTTGTTTATGTTTAGTGTTTTAATTTGAAATAATGGTGTTTGAAACGAAGGATTATTGAATACAAAAGCAACAGGTATGTTCAAATTCTAGTTATGTTCTCTATATGTGAAAATAAGAGAGTTCCAAAGTGCACACAAAACCTGTGCTCAGATTTCAACCTTTTTTTTTTCCACGATCATCTCTGTACCCAGAAACAACCAGTCAAAAACTAAAATCGCCTTTGGGGACAGTTATCTTCACTAGTCTCAGTGGATAGGGAAGTAATTTCATTTTGTGCAGATTTCAAGAAAATTGTGGTGAAGAGTTTTATCACTTCTTAGAAAAGTGTTAATATGTAACGTAAAAGTCTATTATTTTATGAAATTTAACTAGTTATAAGCTCTTTTCCACACAATGCCAAGTTTTAACACCCCGAGAAAGAGGCCTTTTGAAAACGTGGTGGAAAAAGGATAAAATGCTGGTAACCAGGATTTTCTCCTTCTCCCACAATGTTTTCTACCCTTCCCAAAACAAATTTCAATTTTTGAGTCACATTTTTCATCATTAAATGCTTTCAATTAGGGCTAGTGCAAATTTTTTGCCATGTGGTAAAGGGTTAACTACTTTCTAATTCAGTAAAATGGAAATTTTTCATCATCAGAAAGTTTTAAACTATAGAAGTATTACAAAGCAGTTTTGGTTAGAATAGCACAAGAAAACACAGAGAGTAGATATTGGTCTATACTACCTGCAAAAACAACATGAACCGTGAATGTCATGTCATGGTTCAGAAACAACAGTTAAGATAGAGATACCACTAAACTCTTGGCTACACAAGCCTGTGTTTGAAAGATTCTGAAGCAGAACACTTGGACCTTTTCGTAAATGACAAAGTTTAGACAGTTCTTAATTGAGAGCATCTGCACATGACAGATTTGACAGTGGTACAAATGAATTTAAGTTCTTTGACAGAGCAGAAAACATTGTGAGAAAAGGAGAAAATGCTGCTTAATGGTATTTTCTCCTTTTCACGCAAAGTGTTCAAAAGGCCTCTTGCTCAGGGACCTGATAACACAGGATTGTTTGGTAAAGACTAAAAAAACATGGAAGGAAAAAGAGATGCAGGTAAGTAGCATTTTCTCCTTTGTCCAAAATGTTTTCAATCTGTGGATTGGGCCGCAAGTCTATATTGTGTAGTGAAGTGTTAAGCATCAAATGATGCAGGCTGTTACAGTTTTGAAAAGTGCAAGGAGGTAGTGCATGTACGTGGAGGCTGTATTCAGAGACCAAACAAGGGAAGAAAAGTTGTCTGTATGACAGGTTCTTTAGCCCTTTACCACACAATCCCGACTTTTGATGGCCCTGAGACAGAAGCCTTTTGAAAACATTGTGGGAGAAGGAGAAAATGCTTGAAACCAGCATTTTCTCCTTTTCCCACAAGGTTTTCTACCGTACCCAAAACAACTTTTAATTTTTCTGTCACATTTATTTTGTCGTCTGTAATTGCTTTCAATTTGGAACTGACAGGAATTTTGTCGTTGATAAAGGGTTAACCCTTCTTTTAATGACCCAGAGGAAGAAGCATTTTGAAAACATTGTGGAAAAAGGAGAAAATGCTGGTAGCCAGCATTTTCTCCTTTTCCCACAATTTTTTTTTACCCTTCCCACAACAAATTCCAATTTTTTTGAGTCACGTTTTTTTTTTTTTGTTATCTGCAAAGGCTTTCAATTTTGTCCGGTCTAAAATTTTGTTGTTTGGTAAAGAGTTAATAATTAAGGGTTAACTCTAATCATTAGACTTTTCCAGATCGAAAACATTGGTAGATGACCTATAAAACACATCAGTCAATGAAATCAGTCTTTGAAAGAGTGGAAAACATTGTTGGGAAAGAAGAAAATTGCTTGTTATTAGCACTTTTCCTATTTCACACAATGTTTTCAAAAGCCTCTTTTGGGTCATTAAACCTTGGGATTGTTTGGTAAAGGGTTAAACACATAAATGGATATTGAAAATTGTAAACCAAGTTTAGTCTGCCCTGGCATGCAGGCTGATCTTGGCCTTCACCCATGGCAGAGGTCATTGCTGTGAAATCACAGAAATCCTTGGAGTGCCATATACAGCCACTAGACAAAATAGTTAAGGTCACAGATCATGTTTGTGCAGTCTGATCTTAATCTACATTGGGCATGCAGGCAATTTTTTTTTTTCATATGGGGTGCTTCAAGAATTAACACTTTCTCAAACGTGGTTTTTACTAACCCGAGGAAGAAGCTGTTTGAAAACAATGTGGTTAAAAAAGGAGAAAATATAGGTAATCTGCACTTTCTCCTTTCCCCACAATGTTTTCTTCCCTTTCATTGACAAATCTCATTTGCTGGGGCACATTTGATGTCTGCATACCATTCTTTGGGCCTCATTTGATGTTTGCAAATGCTTTCAATTCTAAAAATTTTGTTGTCTGGAAAAAAAGTTAATGAGGTCGAATGGAGTTTTCTTACGTTTTGATGGGATTAAGTGGTTCAAGTATAGGTTTATAACAAATAAGATGGCCATAAAAGATTTCACAGAAAAGGAAATAAATGACAGTACAGGATATCCTGCTTCTCATCGTCTTGATGTTTATATAGGATGCTATAATTTAACCCTTTATAATCCCTAGTTTTAAATACCTTGAGGAAGACAGCCTTTAAAATCATGGGAAAAGGAGAAAATGCTGGTAACCAGCATTTTCTTCTTTTCCAAGTGTTTTTAACTGTTCAAAGACAAGTAAAGTCAGATCCTTTTAGTTACAATGAATTTGTCTAAAAGTTTATTTTGTGGTAAAGAGTTAAAAGATCTGTTGTAGATTTTAGTGAGATTCTTACATGAGATTTCCTTGCATTCTTTTTTTACCACTTTTAAAGATTTTTCTGTAGCAAGTTTTCCTTTGTCCTGTTTTGTACTTAATTTGCTTAGTACTAAATTTTGTATCGTATCAGTGCTACTATGTAGCAAGTGAAATGATAAGAGTCAGTCTCTGTGAAAAGGGATTTTAATGCATCTGCAAAAAGTATCAGGTCATGTCTGCCTGTGCAGTCTGGTCTGTTGTCAAAGGGCCACTCCACCAAATGATTCAGTTGGATGGTAGACAAAATGGATTTTATGGATCCACAGTTGTATGATGACTTGCTTGGTGTAATACATCATAAAGATGCATTAAAATACTTTTTGTCAGAGCATGGCTCACATATTTGTTTCCTTCAAATCCTTGTCCTGTAGCCAATAGTTCTTGCTAGGTCAGAAAACAGGATGTGCATGAACCTTTTCCAAACAATCCCATGTTTTTTTCTGATACTTAGATTGACATGGTTTGAATATGTTGTGGAAAAAGTTGAAATGCCCCCTTCCCCTCATGTTTCTACCCTTTCAAAGATAAATTCCATCATTTTATTCGTATGAAATATTTAGCCCATATTCTGCTAAATAAGTGAAATGAAACCTTCAAGGTGATAGTAAAAACCCAAATTTTGCTATTTCAAAGGTACTTTTGGGGGCAAGATATGTCCCTGTCAGACAGTGTAGATTCAAGATCAGACTGCACATTCTGTGGAGCCTGATCTTGATCCTCATTGTTCTCAAAAGGTCCTTGACTCAGGCTTAGCAGTCTAAGCGTTTAGTTTCTTTTTTTCTCTGCTGTTTATAGACTGAAGTATTTCACCATGGCTGGTAGCGATGAGAACTTGGATGATTTACCTCTGGAATCTCCGATAGCCTCTCCAGGGCCAGTGGACAGTAATAAATGCCCTTTGTGCTCCGAGAGAATGAAACAACCAACGGTGCTAGCCTGCCTACATGTATTTTGCATCGACTGTCTGCAAAAACAGGTATGTGCATGAAGAAAATGTTGTAAAAGATCTGAAAGAAATGTACCATAGTTGCATGTCTTTGTTGCAGACAGTGTTGAGCCATGCTCTGGCAAAAGGGGGCTTAATGGATCTCCGTGATGCACCGATCAAGCCGTCACATAAGCATGAATCCATTATAGCCATTTTTTTTTTTTAATAACCAGCTTTATCATATGGTAGACAGGTCCTTGGACAAAAATAAAATTGACCAATAGCAAAAAGTTTAGGCCCAGGTCCACGTGTGCGGACTGAGCAGGCTGGCCTGGGTCGATACTTTTGGCAGATACATTAAGCCCCCTTTGTTTCCACAGAGCATGGCTCGCATGTAATAGCATTGTACAGGATCTCGCAAAACAGCAAATCGTTATAAGAATTTGTAGAAAGATCCAATTCCCTGTAGCTCTTAACTCAGATCACATATTATTCAGAGCTCCAGATAAGATGGACTGATGGTATTCTAAATCCATTTATCTTCCAAACCCTATGTTGTGGGTACTCATTAGAATCGTCTCGATGAGACGATTCTAATGAATACCCATAACATGGGGTTTAGTGGAGAATAACTAATACAGTGGATTCCGCTTATTTGCAAGTCTTATTTGTCAGAGAAAATACTGCAATTAAGCGGTCGGCCCGATAAACCGATGCCTCCTTTTCAGACCGGAAGTCCGACCAAAGATACCGGAAGTCCGACCAAAGATACAGACGATTGTTTCGTTCTGATGACAGACTTTCAGAACTCACATCCCAATCATTTAATCAATTTAGAATCTTTGAAAATAAGTGTATCTCACAATAAAACAGTTTTACAAAGAAAGTTCTCTAATCTCTAGTTAGCTCTACTGGCTGAAAGCCAGCAGAGCTTATGTCATGGCGGGGTTTCCGTCGTCCGTCCGTCCGTCTGTCTGTCCGTCCGTCTGTCCGTCCGTTAGTCTTTTTCTTGTTTACGCGATAAAGTCTGCATTTGTTGCCGGATTTTCATGAAACTTGCACAGTTTGTTTATCTCATCAATAGCTTCAACCCTATTGAATTTGAAAAAAATCCAACAAACAGTATGGGAAAAGTAGCCATTTCAAGTTGAAAATTTCCAGTTCTTGTTTACGCGATAAAGTCTGCAAATAACTTCAGATTTTCGTGGAACTTGCACAGTTTGTTTATTTCATCAATAGCTTCAACCCTATCGACTTTGAAAAAAATCCAACAAATAGTATGGGAAAAGTAGCCATTTAAAGTTGAAAATTTAAATTTTCTGTTCTTGTTTACGCAATAAAGTCTGTATTTCTGGTCAGATTTTCATGAAAATCACACAGTTTGTTTATCTCATCAGTAGCTTCAACCCTATTGATTTTGAAAAAAAAATCGAAGAAACAATGTGGGAAAAGTAGCCATTTCATGTTGAAAATTTCCAATTCTTGTTTACATGATAAAGTCTGCATTCCCTGCCAGTAGAGCATATTCAGGCCCTTCAGGGCCTTCTAGTTTCCTTTGAAGTTCATTATTAAATTGCTCGGAAATAACCCTTGCTGTTGGCAATAGTTACGCTGCGTTTGACATGAAATCCAGAACAAACTCTGTGAAAACACAAGTTTCGACTCATAATTACCTCCAGTTTCCTGTTGTATAACAATCGCCAAATGTGCACATGCATATTCTTTACACAACATGATCGTGTGTGACGCACCTGTATAGCCCCGACTTGCCACCTGTTCAGTAAACACTTTCCCAAACGACAAATTTTGGACTCTTCCAAACTCAAAGAGTTTGCAGACAACAATTTTATATTTTGAGAAAATAGCAGAAAGTTCTCAAAAAGGGTTGGAAACACTGTGGGAAAAGGGGAAATTGCTCGTTACGAGCAATTTCTCCTTTTCCCACAGTGTTTTCAAAAGACTTTTACTGCAGACACCGAAAAACCAGGGCTTGTGTGGGAAAGGGTTAAATCGATGGATAAATTCTGTGTGACGTCATGGCCTGAATTTCGTGCACACGACTCCATTTTGGCGAATCAATTTAGGCCATACTATTTAAAAAATGTTCTTCTGTGTTTTTCACACGTAAACAAAGGCAGATAACATTCACGCCTGTAGTTAAATTGGATGTCACAAGTTGGATTATCAACGAACCGTCAAAGTTTTTCACAGTTTATAATCTGAAAATTGACAATTTATTACGATCGTTTTTTCTTTATAATACGTGAAGTGCCGACATCGTTTGCAGTTGCTTTCACGGAAAGTGAAGATCAAGATCAGATTACATGGAAAGTGCAGTCTGATCTTAAATGGAAAGTGCAGTCTGATCTTATATGGACTAAGTCCATTTTTGTTTTTTTACCATAACGAGATTGAAGTAGCCATATTTCCGCCTGAAAATAACCATTCACACAAATTACCTCATTAATGGAGGCGGAAATTAGTGCTGCTATGATTTCAAAGCACCGCTCCTTAAACTGACCACGCAATTGAACACGAGATAACAAAATGTCGCCGATGTGAAAAAAGTATAGTTTCGTCAATGCACTTTTCAATATTGTGTGGAAAGGATAACATACAGCGAGTTAAGGATTTTTATGTTTTATTGCTAAATAAATTTGGAATTTACAAATTCCTAAAATCAACAATGACTCGTCCAATATATGGCACTACGATATTTTGAATCTTCGCATTCCTTTACGCTGTGGAATTCAACCCCTATCTATAAAAGAAATGGAAGTTTTATTTCAACTTATACAATTTTTGCTCACCATCAGTTCCGAAAATTGTTGATAAATGAAAAAAAATCGAGTCGGTGCTATAATTCTTCTTGCATAAAACCGAAAATGTCCTTTATCAGAGTCCCGATAATCCGGTGAATTTTGCGTTGTTGAAATGGGAAAAGGATTGGTGCTGGACAAAATGTTGCAAAAAACCGAAAATCCCGATAAACAGGGTTGCGATTAAGTGGAATCCACTGTATTTTCGATTTTGAAATCAAATCAGTCCCTCTATCTGGAACTCTGCCTTATGCCGAATGTTTGAATCAAGACCAGGCTACATGGAGAGTGAACTAAAGGGAGAACTAGACAGTAAATGAGACAGGAGATGAGGACTCTATCTGGCAGATGATTTTTAGCTCCACTGGCCGAAGGCCAGCGAGCTATTGTCATGGCGTTGTGTCCGTCGTGCGTCCGTCCGTCCGTTCGTCTGTGCGTGCGTCCGTAAACTTTTTCTTTAAAAAACTTCTCCTCAGAAACTATTGACTGGATTTTTACCAAATTTCACAGGAATGTTCCTTTGGTGGTCCTCTTTCAAATTCCTTCAAATAATTGTGTTCCATGAAGAATTCTGGTTGCCATGGCAACCAAAGTAAAAAACCTTTAAAAATCTTCTCCTCCCAAACCGCTATTTGGATAGCATTATTATTTTGCAGGAATGTTCCTTAGATACAGGTTTACAGAATTCCTTGAAAAAAATATGATCTGTCAAAAAACATGGCTTTTATGGGAGACTCATTTTCCTTTTATGGTATAAAGTAAAATCTTTGAAAAATTTCTTCTCTAAAACTATTCATTGGATTTCATTGTTGTTTTGCAGGTAAGTTCCTATGGTGGTTGTCTGCCAAATTGTTTCTATGGTGGTTGTATACCAAATTCCTTTTAAAAAAATGATACACCTAAAAACACATTTTTTTATAGACAAGGCTTATATTTCAAAAAAATGTTCTTCTCCAAAACTATTTATTGTGTTAGTTTTATCGACTAACAAAGAAAAAGGAAGAAAATTGGATTGACTTGACCTAGTCACGGCTGTCCTATTTAAGCCCACACATTTTCCTTGGTATTAAGATCACAATTTACTCCAATGATATGCTATTAGTTAGTACTAGTAATGAAATATCACTGGCCATAAATAAGATAAAAGCTTGAGCACCTTTCACAACTTGAGCTTTTCAATTTTGCCTTATTACTAAGCCTGAGTAACCATGCCAAGATAAAAAAGAAAAAGTATTTTAATAACAAAACCCCCATGTTGTAGGTACTTTATAGTCCTTTTGATATAGAACAAGAGAACCTCTGCACTTTTATCAGTTCTGGTAAAGGTTTGTTGACCTACTAATGAGTAAATGCAGAGTGGACAGAGAAGGGGTGTAAATCCTGGTGACCTGGTACACAGTGGGACAGGGCTTTACATTTGTGATAAGGCATTAATGTTACCCAGTCAAACTGATCCCGCAACTTCAGTACACCAGAATTAATCTGTGCCCTGGAGCAGGATATTTGATTTATGTAAATGCATTTGTAGACCATTTTGTGTTGTTTGCCACAGAAGACATTCTAACTGTGAAAAGTTGATTATTAGGGATTAGGTGTTCATTGTATGCCAGCATATTTCATTCTATCTGGTGTATTGATGTAAGTTGATCTATATTGCTATAACATTTATTCATTTGCCCTCCTAGCTGTTCTTTTAGATTACCCCTTTACCACACAATCACAACTTTTAACGACCCTGAGAAAGACATATTTTCTATATTTTGATGTTTCCCCACCCAAAATGGTTTGTGAAAGGACCTGTTGCAGACAACATATCTTCAAATTAGTAAGACATATATAAAAAAGGATAGAAATTATTGTGGGAAACTAAGAAAATGCTGGTTACCATTTTTTTCTTCTTTTCTCACAAGTTTTTTCCATACCTTTTTTCTTTAGTGAGCTAAAATGCAGGATTGAATGGTAATTGTTAAAAACTTCTTTTCGCCATTATAGAAATATCAGGCCTGTGGAGCGATACAGGCGCTCAAGCGCCTCTAGTTTATATATCAGTGCTCCAGATAAGGTCCGTATTCACGTAATTTATGGATGACGACCTGATTGTTACACATCTTTTTTTACAAAATTCCATACTCGATACGGAACGTTTTTTCCAGGTACGTAAAATATAGGGTACGAATCCGTACACAATGAAAGGGAGCTTACTCTTTCTCAGACAAACATTCAGATATCTTCGGGATTGCCGAGCAATTTTCCAATTTTTTCCAGTTGAATAAAAAGGGAAAATCGGCTCGGACTGGAATTAGACCCTGCATCTCGGCTTTAGTCAAGTTTTTATCGATTACGGCGTGGGACCAGCTGATAATCGTACTATGTACATGTATGTTCCGAATGAATAGTTTGCGCTTCGAAAAAGTCGGGGAATACACAGAAACGTCTGGCTAGGTTATTTCATCCATCTCCAGAGCCAAATAATCCTAACAAAACTGAGAATCGTTGAAAGATAAAATCAGACTGGCCAAGACTTAAGCACTGTTCCCATTTATGTATATATGTGCAATAATTCACGCTCTAAATTGAATAATCACGCACAAAAAATATGAAGCAAAAAGCGCATGCACCCAAATGGGCTCTCTGTTGATCGCCAGTGGCGCCAATTTGGGCCAAGTTAGAAAAAATGTCTCCAAAACTGAAGCACTGGTGAATTCAAAAGTATTTATGGTATCTGCTTTTCTAGCGTAAAATTACAGGGTTTGAAGTTATTTGCGACCCTATTTGACAAATTTATGTCAAATCCTGCACAAATATTTTTCCAAAAATTAAATAGCATGAAAAAAAGATCACTTCAAAAATAGATTGAGTTGCATATTTGTTTCTGCAAACCTGCTTTACACTTTGTACAGTAAACATCATACTGTTACTAGGTAAAATGTTAGGTAGTTTTACAGTAATGCTTATTTAAAAGCAAATGTAAGAAAACCAATTTTGACTTTAATCAGTCTCGTTAACCAAATGTTGGTACTGATCCGCATATGCTGGTACTGATTAATCTTGATTTTCATCAGTACTGTACTGATGTCATTGAAAATTATCTGGAGCACTGTATATATGATAGAAAAGTGTAAATAAAAAAGAAGTGGGGTGTGTAAATCCTATATGAATTATTTTTGCCCTTGAACCTCATTGAGACAATTCGTAGTGAATAATTACAGCTGAGGTTGGGATTTCCATTTCTACGACGTAATGTGTGAAAAATCTGCTCTGATGCAAATATCAAAGCTATTGCATCCCAACCATTGTGTTACCGGGACGCAGATCATAAGTAGAAAATTAAGTAAAACTATCACTATATCCAAATTGAAAACATTGAAAAAAAGGAGAAATATTTAAGTTTTTTAACTCTTACTGCACAAATTGTCTAAAGAAAGATCTTGGTGTGTTAGTGTGCTTAGATGTAACCAAAAAGATGCAATTGTACCACTATTTCTGTTTGAATCAATGATGCTGTGATATTCAACTGGTTAGGTCGTTGTCTGCGCATGTCATATTCTTCGAAGATTCGACCTGTCTTATATGACGCATCACCCCTCCCCCGTATACCGGGGAAAAGTAGGGCTTATATTGAAGCTATTAGCCTATTACCAAAGCATGTAGGGGCTGTTTTAATAAATGGTCGGTGCATAGGTTACATGTTAGCCGATCATAGCTGATGAATGGCACCAGGTAGCATTTTATTGAGTAAATGTTTATTTTATTTGAAATTCAAAGTCACGGTTGTTGTTTTGAAAAATTACTCCCCTTCTGTACCCAGGATGCCCAAATTAGATAGATGTGTATTTGTAGAATGCCATCTAGCGGGAGATAATGCTGCTTAGGTGCTTTAGAGAAATACAGTAATTCTCAGCTTGCTGATAGCAGGAACCAACTGTTGCCTAGCATTACCATGCTTAGGCTGAAGATGGCTTCTTCACCCAAAAAAGAAAAACATTTACAATCGTTCCGATACCAATGATTGAAAGATCCAGCTTTTAAAGATTTGTTACTTATGGAAATCTATTACAGATTTCACCCATTGTATTCAGTTTTATTGATAGGACCAAGTTTAGTTTCTGAACTTAGATATCTGAGTGATTTGTTTACTTCTTAGTTTTACAAAGAAATGCATTTAAAATTTATTCATGGTTCAGGGCAATATATAATTATGATCTTTAATGTTGTAATGGTCTGACAGAAATGTGGAAAAAGAAAAAAAAATCTCGTAAAAAAAACTTTTTGCTATTGGTCTTGTAGAAAAGAAAAAATGTGTAAAGGGCAGTTTTTTCTGTCCTTATGGTTGTTAACATATCTAACTGATGATCTATGCAGATAAAAATGGGACTTGGAAAAATCTCAGTGGGACTCAACTTTTTCAGTGAAACTGAGTCCCATGGACTCAGTAAAATCTCAGGCAAACAGGAAAGCCTTGAGGTGGTTTTAAATTTCAGCTATCTGAAATTTACCCCTGATCTGTACCTCTGCCTTTGATTTTAATAGGTTGATGAGAAGAATGCTGAAGGAAGTGGGAACGCCTGCATCACAATTGAATGCCAGAAATGTCATGCAGAAACTGGGCTGTCAGAGAAGGGACTAGCTGGGCTGACACCAGAGTATGTGCTGATGGATTTGATGGAAATGTCAGATGTGGATGAAACACAGGTCATTTGTACAAGCTGTAAGGCTAAGGAACAAGCAGTGGCTAGGTGTCAGGATTGTGCCAACTTTTTATGTTCGAATTGTGTGACTGCTCATCAGTTCATGCGTTGCTTTGAAAATCACAAGGTAAATTCATTTGAGCCATGCTCTGGCAAAAGGGGGTTCAGTGAATCTCCTTTCGAAAACATTGTTGGAAAAGGAAAAAATGCTGGTAACCAACATTTTCTCCTTTTCCAACAATGTTTTCTACCCTTCCCAAAACTAATTTCAATTTTTCACTCACATTTGTCATATCGCCTGCAAATGCTTTCAGTTTGGACTAATCTACAATTTTGTCATTTGGTAAAGAGTTAAGGATAAAAAAAATCCATTTTGTGTAACAACCAACTGGATCATGAGGTACCCTGGTCCCTTGACATTTAGAAAATTGACGAAGAGTTTAAAACCAGGTTAGCCTGTGCTGACTGCGAAGGCTGACATGGGTAGATACTTTTTGCAGATGTGTTGAATCCCTGTTTCACAGAGTATGGCTCTTTCCTTTTTTGCATTTCTTATTCACTATTTTACCGAAGAATTCTTCATGTTAATGACACAATGGATAAAAGCATTGTGGGAAAAGCAGAAAATGCTGGTATCCTGCATTTTCTACTTTTTCCACAATGTTTTCTATCCTTTCAAAGATAAATCCCATAAGTTAAGCTACATTTATTTTGTTATCGTTGAATGCTTTTAGTTTAGACAAGCTGTAGAATTTGTCATCTAGTGAAGTGTATGTACATAATTATTGATTTTGTTCCTGTCAGTATCAGATGTTTTAAAGTTTTAAGGATCCATAGATTTCCTGCAGCTCTTCAGTTTGGCACTAAGCATTCACTATTACAAAAGAACATGTGAGTCGAGTCTTTCGATCATCACCCTTGTTAACTCAGGCGTGAATTATTACCATTCATCACCCTTGGGACATTCAATTGCGAAACCGTCATTTCTATGAATATTCATAAGATTGCGAATTACACCCATTAGCCAATCAAATTGTCGATAACATAACGATACTCTCTTGTAGTGGAGGATAATCACATTTCTTCCGTTACTATGAATAAAACTAGTAAAACCCACATCATTACCAAGGAATATGGCGGTGGCCACCAGTGGGCCTTGCTTCTGTGGCATTTGCCTTACAACAATCCAGGGCAGACATTACAAAGGCATTTAGGGTGACGCTGAATGTTTTTTTTTTAGACTTTTGTCAATGATGTTTACAGCCTCAGCCATATTTAAAGTATCGGCAAGCTTGATTTGAAAAAAGTGATTTGATTGGTTGTAGATGAGATAGAGATGATAGCATATGGTTAATAAAAATAGATTAAATTTTCTCACTGAAAAAGAGAGATTACCAATCAAAATCCCTCATGAATAATTCATGAGAATGAGAAAATATATCCGAGATAACCCAGGGGCGTTGAATGTAGTTTATAGAATACAATGGAACTGGGTCAACGAGGATGTTTGATCATAGACTTAACAACAGTCGGTGATGATTTTAAACCTAATGCTCATCAATGATACAATGGTTTTTATGACTTAAAACCTCTAGCAGTCAGTAAAAGAAGTGTCACAGGACCATCATTGTAAATCACAGAGCTATCATGTGTACATTCACATTTCAAACTGGACAACTGTAAAGTTGGACCAGTAGACTGCAGGTGATGATGCAGGATGCTTGTTTGTCCATCATTCCTTGTATGTGATAAATAAAATGTTACATTCTTGTTAATGCATGTGAGCCATGCTCTGTGAAAAGGGGGGCTTAATGCATCTGTGAAAAGTATTGATCAAGGTCAGCCAGCGTAGTCAGCGCAGATTGGCCTTGGCCGAAAATTTTCGCTATTGGTCAATTTTCGGTATGGCCAAGGAGCATTCTACCTGATGGTAAAGTCTGTTGTCACAAAAAGTAGCGATAATGGATCCAAAGTTATGTGATTGTTTGATAGGTTAAATGAATCACAGAGATGCATTGAGCCATCTTTTGCCAGAGCATGGCTCATATAATTTTTATTGAACTTGTTGACTAAAAGATAAATGATACTTGCCAACGATTGCATCATTTGATATTTTAGTTTAAAGAAAATGATAATACATTAAACTCTTGTGTAAGATCCTGTCTGTAGTCAACATCTCCAAATCTTTCAACTCTTTCACTGCCAACTTAATTGATTCAATTTTTATTTTAGTCTGAAAAAGATTTTCGTTGAATTTGATGCTAATTTTGGTTAAAGGTTAGCATCAGGTAGCAGAGGGTGTAGATCCAAGATCAGGCTGCACGTTTTGTGCAGTCCGATCTTAATCTACGCTGTCCATAAAAGCTGTCCAAACCAACGAGGCTGAAAAAATGGCCATGAAAAAAATAATGCTGATGACAGTGCCTATTCTTTTGTAGGTTATTTCCTGTGAGGACATGAAAAAGGGTGATTCAACAGCTATTCATAAACCGATATTTTGTACTTCACATGTAACTGAGATTTTGAAATACTACTGTAAAACTTGTGAGGTGAGTATACCATTGTGTACCTTCTGTGTGGCAAGGACAATGTGTGTGAACAGTGGATAATGAAATCAGACAGCATAGAAAATGTAGTTTGATCTAGGATGTAAATGTCAGATACTTAACAAAGTAATTGTAGTTAAAATGAAAATATTAGCTTCTTTATTAATGCATCTTTTTTCAGATTTTGAACTTAAATGTATGGTAACATTTGGGAGTAGATTATTCCATTGGTAGAGATTAGGAAGACCAAGAAAACTTTGGATTTGTCCACTATACAGATAGGTGTCCCAAAATGTGATTTTGTTTTATTTTTTGGGTTGCATCCAGGTACAGAGTTGATCACAAAAAAAATGGGAGAAATCCTACACAGATTTTGTGCGCACATTACAACTCTAATATTTTCACAAATTGAAGACAAAACTAGAATCTGAACATGCCTGTTGCTTGAGTATTCAATAACCCTTTGTTTTAAGTACAGATATCTTTAACTTGAAGGCAAACATTAGAGAAAAACAGTTTCATCCATTTTTTACTTGAGATGTTTACGTTTCTAAAAACAGACAAAATGACTGCCAAAATTGACAAATGTCATTGGTTTCTTTTTTTTTTAGATTTACATGTTATAAATGATTTCAAAAAGTACTTTAGGTAATGAAATGATTAGCAACATTTGTCTTTGGTCATGTGTGTTAATAACATTTTGCTGCAAAACAGATTAAACAGACAAAACAGAGAGTGAGTACAGTGCTATATAGCTTTTTGCCTGGAAAATTCATCGTGGACCGTAGACAATATAGTGACAGATGTCCAAATACGAAAAGAAGCATCGTAAGCGTCTCATTATTGAGACTACATGATACGGTTCTAGGTAAAAGTTTTCAGATAGAAATTGTCGAGAGTGACCAAATTGTTAGAAAATGTTTCACAATCACTGTTGATTAAAAGGTAGTAACTAGGTAATGAAAGACCTGAATTTACTTTAAGTAAGCAGCTGCTGTGATATAACTGCACTTCTTTTCAAAGCATCATTATACCACAGTCAAACCAACAAATATCTTGCAGGTGCCTATTTGTAATGATTGCATGGTTGGTGACCATAAGCCGCCTGCCCATCAGCCTGAGAGGATTCAGGAGATGGAGGAAGGGGAAAGAGAAAATCTTCTGTCGCTAGTGTCCAATTGTAAGAAAAAGGTGCAGTCCTACGACGAGAAGACATCAACGTTGATGAATTCTCTCCAGGAGCTTGAGAGCCAGAGGGACAATGCGAGAGATTTGATAAATGAAACATTCCAGAGTTACAAGGCAGTTTTGGAAAAGAGAAGAGTGAGTCGATTTGAAGTAGCTAGTTATTTTACTTAACTCTGTACCACAAGACAAAAATGTAGACTTGGTGGCCAAATTGAAATGCTGGTAACCAGCATTTTCTTTTCCCACATTGTTTTCGAAAGGCTTTTTTCTTAGGGTCATCAAAACTGGGGATTATGTGGTAAAGGGTTAGCAGGTTGCTTGTAGGCTTTGAGGATGAAAGTGCTGTACAAAAGTTCATAAGGGAGATGAATGTTTTCAAAGCAGTCAAACCCCTTCAAGTTAAAGCCACAGTTTGGAAATAAAGTAAGTATCAGGTGGTGGATAGCATAGGGCCAAGATCAGACTGCATATTCTGTGCAATATTACCTGCACCTGTGTCAGCCTCTAAAGCTACCTCTGTTGCACATGGTGATTAAGAAAGATTAACCCTTTCCCAAACGACAAATTTTAGACTGGTCCAAATTGAAAGAGTTTGCAGTCGACAATTTTAAATTTGATGAAAATGGCAGAAAGTTCTCAGAAAAAGTAGAAAACACTGTGGGAAAAGGAGAAATTGCTCGTTACGAGCAATTTCTCCTTTTCCCATAGTGTTTTCAAAAGACTTGTACTGCAGACACATGAAAACCAGGGCTTGTTTGGGAAAGGGTTAACCCTTTTCCACACAATCCCGACTTTTAACGACCCTGGGGAAGAAAGCTTTTGAAAACATTGTGGCCAGCATTTTCTCCTCTTTCCCACAATGTTTTCTGCCATTTTCCAGAAAATCTTCATTATGTGAGACTCTTTTTATGTGTTGTCTTTAAATACTTACACTTTTGATGAGTCTGAAACTTTATTGTGTGTTGAAGGGTTAAATGAAATAAGAAGTTTATACCTTGGATCTTATGAGTTCATAATTTAGTCATTAAAGACGCTGATAGCATGTATTTTGGACATAATTAGCAAATAAGTTTGTC
Source organism: Tridacna gigas (assembly GCA_945859785.2). NCBI lineage: Eukaryota > Metazoa > Mollusca > Bivalvia > Cardiida > Cardiidae > Tridacna > Tridacna gigas. The sequence goes on from OX244033.2 coordinate 3,033,850, forward strand.
AGACCTCTGATTGTTGTGTTGGCCTTTTGTGGTGAACAACACTACCCGTATTCAAGCCTTAAATGTTTGACTGTATTTTGCTTACTAAAACAAACGTAGTGGGTACTTGTAAGAATTGTATTTGTAGTGGGTACTTGTAAGAATTGTATTTATGAATTGAAACGACTGTCTCTTCTAATTTGTTCTGTCAACACTGGTTTAAAAATCTAGTGAGATATAAATAGTTGAACCTGAGATATTCACTTTGACTGTATCTCTGTTTTGTCTTTACATAAAGACAGAATTTTGGGCTCTTGTGTGTTGAAAGCAGCTGTAGACAAAAAAAATGAATGTTTCTTAACCCTTTACCACACAATCCCAACTTTTAACGACCCTGAAGAAGAAACATTTTGAAAACATTGTGGGAAAAAGAGAAAATGCTGGAAACCATTATTTTCTCCTTTTCCCACATTGTTTTCTACCCTTTCAAAGACATATTTCACTATTTGTGCTACATTTAATTTGTCGTCTGCAAATGCTTTCAATTTGGACCAGTCTGAAATTTTGTCGTTTGGTAAAGAGTTAAATGATTTACTTTGTCTTTGGCAAAGTAGAAATATTGTGAAAAAAATGATGGCAGTCAGTATTTTCTCCTTTTCCCCACATTGTTTCCAAAAGTCTTCACGCTAGTATCATAAAGACTTTTTAGTAAAGGGTTCATCATTTATTATAGTGGCATGCAGCACTTGTTTTATATGAACTGAAACGAAAAACTTGGTAAAACTGAAGGGAGGTGCTTTGCGCATTTCAGGATAAATTGTTGGCCGAGCTGGATTCTTTACAGTCCAGTAAGGAGTTGGCTTTGATGGAGCTTTGCCATAAGGTGGAGAAGTCGTCGGAAAAACTGGAAGACAGTTGCAGTTTTACAGAACATATCTTGAACAATGGCAGTGGGTTACAAGTGCTGTTGATGAAAAGCGTGATTACCAATTACTTGACATCGTTACTGCAAAGTACCCCAAACCCCGATGTGAATGTGAATATTGAATTTGTAACAAATCCAGATGTCTTTGAGGAGTCTGTGAAGAGTTCGTTTGGAGATTTTAAAAAGGAGGATAGCAAGGTATGTATTTCCCCCTTACATGTGAGCGATGCTTTGTGAAAATAGGGCTTAATGCATTTGCAAACAGTATCGACTCAGGTCAGCCTGTGCAGTCTGCCCAGGCTGACCTGGGCCGAAACTTTTTGCTATTGGTCAATTTTCTGTATGTCAAAGGACTGGTCTACCTTATGATACCTTTGGTTGTAAGACAAAATGGTTTTTATGGATCCACAATTATGTGACAACTTGCTTTGTATCATGCATCACAGAGATGCATTAAGCCCCCTTTTGCCAGAGCATGGTTCATGTTTTTGACACTTTTTGATATAGGGAGATCAGAAAAATACAGTTATGACAAGTTCAGCAGCCTAAGTATGAAATACTTGCAATTTAACTTTTTACCACACACTCGTGAGTTATGTCCTTGAGAAAGACAGCTTTGAAAACATTGTCGGAAAAAGAATGAATGCAGCATTTTCACTTCTTCTTACGTCTCCTACTCTATTCAAGGCAAATCTCAGCATTTTTGGTGTTTTTGATTTGTCATAGTCAAATGCTTTAAATTTGGACAAGTGTAAAATTTTGTCATGTGATGAACAGCTAAGACCAATAGGGGGATGTGGGCAAGGAGTATTGCGATATTTTATGAGTTTCAACCTTTGTATGCAATTGAACACAGTACACAGATTGTAAGTTTTACGTATGCTGGTAAACAGTTTATTTTGTAACAAATGTCTTTATCCCTTTCGTAATGCACTGCATATAAATTGTTCGTTGAGCAATGGTGTCTAAAGCCTTTCTTTTACGATTCGCCCATTGATGTATGAGTTATGCTCTGGCAAAGAGAAGAGGGGGCTTATTGCATTTCTGATGCATTATACCAATTAAGCCATCACCAGAGTTTCTGCTATCTGATAAATTTTGGGGGTCAACTATGACTCGCTGTTTGGAATTTTGTGGGTCATTCAGAATATTTACGCGTCATGGTCTTTAACTTCTCTTTTCCTTGTTGTTTGCCTGTGCCCCATTTGTAATGGTAAAAGTTTAACCATAAATTGCTGAAGTTTTGGGACATACAGAAAATTGACCAATAGCAAAAGGTTTGGCCCAGGTCAGCCTGCCAAGTTTGTCCAGGCTGACCTGGGCTGATACTTTTCGCAGATGCATTAAGCCCCCTTTTTGTAGAGCATACCTCACATATGTATGAAGACTTGAGACAAGTAGACGTGCAGTCATACATTAAACACATTTCCAAGTTTTGAGTGATACATTTTTCTCCCTATGATCTGTTTATGTTTTTGTCAGTGAGTGTATACTGTATGCATTTTTTATTTTCTTGACAGGTGCTGGATAGGCCTTCTTCTCTTCATTCTTCTTTTGAGAATGAAGGGTTAACCCTACAGTCAGGACTTATCAGCCCAGACACCACCATCATGCCACCCATAAATCCAAACTACTTTATGAATATGACGCCAGTCTCTCAGCCTTCCTCAAGCCTAGTAGACTTTAGCTATCCTAATTTTGCCAATGTACAACCAGGTCAGCTCATCAGCCGGAGTCGATCGACCATGGAGGGCCGTAGTCTGTCTCGTAATTCCCATAGTCCAGCCATGTCGGACAGTGGAATCTCAATGGATGCCGGTAGCACCAACAGCAACTCCAGTGTTCCCTTGGTGAACATTGCAGCTTTGGCCAAGCTTGGCACTGTAGGGTACAGTGCTCAAGGTATGGGCGGGCTCCCTGATCCTTTGACAACAGCGCCAGGAAACAGTCAGTCAAAATTTGGTCTCCCACTTTTTCAGTGTTGTGACTGCACCAAAAAAATTCTACCCTTTCTTTTTATTGTCGTTTCCTAATAACAAACACCCTTCTAATTGTATCCAATGGAATTAGTTTCATTTTGCTACATTATATGCCAATTTATAGTTCATTTGTTCTAAAATCAGTAGGTGGTGGTAATCACTTAAGTTTCTTGTAATTGAATTCAGTGTCACTCTTAAAGCAACTGTAGTTAAAAAGAAAATGAACAAAGTGTTTATTGACAGGCATTTTGGACATTAACATTAAAGAAGTCAATTACATAATTTTTTTACAGTTCTTTTAATTTGAACTTCTGCATTGTTTGACATTAATTTAGGAACTGAGTGCCAAGGCAAGAGAAAATGACAATTGATATTGGGTATACTTGGCAAAAATTTGTGTTTCATTGGATACATTGGTAGCATTAACACCCAGGCACTTTGCTTAACATACAAGTTAGGAGAATGATTAGTGTTTCCTGTGGGCCGCTTAATGCTTCCTTGTACAGTCAAATCTCTACAACTTTAGATTGTCATATATTGTTTAGAAACACCAGGTTTCTGTCACTGTTGATGGAACAAGTGCAAGGTTTGCCCTTTACCACACAATGCCGAGCTGTGACAAACGTAAAGAAGACGACATGAAAACATGGTGAAAAAGGAGAAAATACTGGTAACCAGCATTTTCTCCTTTTCCTCCAATGTTTTCCACCATTCCAAAAATGAATTGCAACTTTGCAGTCACATTCATTGTGTCATTTGCAAATGCTTTCAATCTAGACAGTTCCAAAATTTTGCCATTTGATAAAGAGTTAAATGAAAAAAGTGAAATGTTTTTTTGTGCCAGAAAAGTGTTACTGTATCTGTCACTGTATCTGTCAGTGTAGATCAAAGATGATGGAATGTGTGTGAAGGGCTGTCTGATCTTGATTACACTGCAAAAGCATATTGGGTCACTTCTAGTTCCCTAATGGTTAATATGAAATTGAAGAAATTGCCTTAGCTTCAATGAGCAATCTTTTAATGGTTCATTATAAACTTTGCAAGAAGTCTTGGATTGGACTTTGCATTAGGTTTGGTAATGACGAAAAATTTATTTTTAACATTAATTTGAATTGTAGCTTGCTGATTATGAATACTCTTCATGCGTAGACTGGCAGTACAGCTGAAGAATTGAGCCTTTACCAGACAATCATGTTTTAACAACCCTGAGCAAGAAGCTGTTTGAAAAAAGTGCAAAAAGGAAAAAAAATGCTCATTACCATTATCTGCCTTTCCTGTAATGTTTTTTACCCAATTTCAGATGAAACCAAATTTTCACCTAGAAGTATTTTCAAATCAGATGAGTGAAATTTTGTTGTTCGGTGAAGAGGTAATATCAGCCTATTCCTGAACGAATTATGACCATTGCTTTGTCACTGCGTGTATAAATTATGTAGGTTAAGAAGGAATAGAGTAACCAATTAAATTGACTTGCGGCTATCTGAGCAAGCAATCTAGACATTTCATGCAATAATCAGATGATACAGTTCTCTTTATTACCAGTATTTAGGCATGAATTTCATATTGATGTATTTTTGCTGTTTTAAATTAAGTAGAGAGGGGGTGTCCCATGTGATACTGATTTTGTCATTTCATTGGTCGGCCATTTTTAACTCTTTACCAGATGACAAAATTTTGGATGTGTCCCAATTTGAAGCATTTGCAGATGACAAATTTTGCTCAAAAGATGTAGTTTGTCTTAAATAGGATAGAAAACATCATGTGAAAAGGAGAAAATGCTGGATACAAGAATTTTCTCCATTTCCCTTGATGTTTTCGGGATAGTGTGGTAAATGGTTAACTCTACAACACAGTCCAGACGTGTAATGACCCTGAGATAGAAGCCTTTGCCCACAATATTTCCTTTCCTTCCTAGAACAAATTTGATTTTTTTCAGTTGTGATCATTTAGTTATCTTCAAAAGCTTTCACTGTGGACTCGTCTAAAATTTTGTCATTTGGTAAAGAGTTAAAAACAAAAGCAGAAATACTATATTATTACTCTAGGGTGTAGAAACAATGTATTCAGTGCACTGCTTTATTTGGGCGCAAGGTACCAGGGTAGCTTTTGTTAATAGATATAAGCCATGTCTTATATTATATTTTAGGGTTTCAATTGTTTTAATTGGCCTTGTGTGGAGATTTGACTGTACAGTTGTCCTACCATTTTTTCCCTTTTAACTCTTATTTTTTCCTGAGCACTACAAAGTTTGTTTTCTCACATAGATAGTTGATGGTAATTTAGTATATGTTGTGGCTAACGGTATTTGGGATTGTTTTTTGTTTTTAGCGCGGCTGTTTTCGAAGAAAAATTGAGTTGTTGTTGTAGCCATGGGTCCGTATTCACCAACCATTCTTAAGAACATTCTTAAACTTATTCTTCAAGCTTTTCCAAGTTTGAAAGTAACACTACTTCTGATTGGCTAAACCATATTTGGCTAAACCATATGGTTTAGCCAATTAGAAGGTGTGTTGCTTTCAAATTTGGAAAATTTTGAAGAACAAGACCAAGAATGTTCTGAAGAATGGTTGGTGAATACGGACTCTGGTGTCGTGGACTGCGTTTTGTAAAAACTTTGACATTTCACTGTATCTCTGTTATTACTGAAGATATTTACTTCAAACTTGGACAAGTTGTTAACTATTACAAAAGGAAACCCATGTAACAAGGGCAGATAACCATCATAGTAATTTTGACACAGTCATGCTCCTTGTTTGACTTAAAATTTCAACTGAAAATCAAGCAACTGCAGGCAATCACCTGGATGCACTGCTTGTTATAGCTTTCCCAACCAAGACAAAAAACAGTGTGTTTGATTTTACTGTTCAGTGAATTGAATATTGTCTACAATCTTAAAAGATACCCTATGAAAACAGTGTGGGAAATGAAGAAAAATGCTGATAACCTGCTTGTTGTTCTTTTCACATGTTTTCTGTTCATTTATTTTGAGCTGCAGTTACATCATTGTGTGAAACGCTTTCAGTAAATAGAAGTCGAAGACTTTTGTCATGTGGTGGTAAGGAAATGAAGCCCTGCAATTTATCCTTTTTATAACTTTTCAAAACAGCAACATTTTAGACATGTCCAAATTGAGAAAATTTGCGGGTAACAAAATGAAATACCGGTACAGTTCAGATCATCAGATTTATCTTTTAAATGGATCGTTATAAAAACAAGGGATTGTTTGGTTAGAAAGCTAAAGACAGAGAATCTGATGTCTCGGATAATAATGTTGCTTTCATTTCCGTTTTTAGCCGCTTGTTGGTGTAATTTGTACACATTAGTTTTGGTAGTTCTAAAATTAGTAGGTGATGTAAGAGTTTAAATAGACAAGTGCATTTGATTACCTAGGTAATTGCAAATGATTGTTTGCTGTTTACCACACAGTCTTGAGTTAGAAAGAAGGCTTTTGAAAATACTGTGGGAAAAGGAGAAATGTTCACAATTGTTTTCTTTTCTTTCAGATAAGAATCAAATCATTTGAACATTCAACTTGTTGTCTGCAAATGCTTTAAAATGGGACAAGTCTTAAGTTTTATTGTGTTGTTGAAAAGAGTTAACAAGTTAGCTGAACATATTTTGGATATGAGCTGTGCTCTCTGAAAAGGGGGCTTAATGCATCTGCGAAAAGTATCGACCCAGGTCAGCCTGCACAGTCCGCGCAGGCTGACCTTGGCCGAAACTTTTTGCTATATGTCTATTTTCTGTATGTCAAAGGACCAGTCTACCTCATGATTTAGACAGTTGTTAGACAAAATGGATTTTATGGATCTGGTAACATGACTTAACTTGCAATCATCCATCATGGAGATGCGTTAAGCCCCCTTATGCCACAGTGTGGCTCATACTTTTGGGGAGTTGTTTTATATTGCATGAGTGACTTTGTGCTGTTTTCAACAACAGTTCTAAGAAGTTTTGTCTCAGACAGTGAGATTGCCAGAATAAGACCTGTGCTGGGAGTGATTGGTTATAAAGAACCCAGGTTTAACATTGTAATAATTACTGTTGAGTGTATAAGAGTTGTACTATGTATGGTGCATTATTGCATCTTTTCCCCTCCCCTAGTATTACTCTAGAATTTCAGAAACTAGACCTAGTTTATTACCATGATGCAAAATAAGAAACCTTAACTCTTTACCAGATGGGCACAATTTAAGACATGTCTAAACTAAAATGAATTCTAAATGATTTGATTTGTTCTAGAATGGGTAGTTAACTTTGGTTACCAGCATTTTCTCTTTTTCCCAGTGTTTTTTAAAAGCCTTCTATACCAAACTTGTTAAAACTGGAATGCTTGATATATGTTTTAAGTTAAAAAAGGCAGCGTTAAAACCTGATGAAAGGAGGAAGAAATGGCCAAGCCTAAGTAACTCAGCTGGTAACATTTATCTGGTAACTAGGCCAATAGCTGAAATCAAGTTATCTTATCTCTGCTTAAATCGGAGACATGATGATGGTCATTCTCTGTAATTTGTTATCACCATTTTTTGTTTCACTTTAACAGATAACATTGTGTTAAATTTGATTATATGATAAGAATGTGGCATGTAATGTTGAGCACAGACTGAAAATAAGTTACACACAATGTTGAGCACCGTACAAAATTTTGAAAAACAACTTGTTTGGTTGAGATGAGGTTAGAGCTATTTAATGCTTTACCCAAGGACAAAATTTTACATTTTCCAAATAGAAAGCAAGTGCAGACGACAAGATAAATGTGGCTCAAAAATTGAAATTTATTTTGGAAAGGGGAGAAAACATTGTGGGAAAAAGAGAAAATGCTGGTTACCAGCATTTTCTCCTTTTCCCACAATGTTTTCAAAAAGCATAGGGTTGGGATTGTGTGGTAAAGGGTTAAAATTTGAGGTGGCTAGTAACACGTTTTCTTTCATTTAACTCTCTACAAGAGAAAAAGATTGCAGACTTGGTACATATTGAAAGTGTCTACAGCCGACAAATGAAATGTCTCAAGTGATAGGACTTGTAATTTAAAAGGTGGTGGATACCAGCTTTTTCTCCCTTCTTCCACCATGGTTTCTAAAGCCTTCCACCATGGGACTTGCTTTGTAAAGAAAATCTCTTCAATCTGTCTGGACGAGACCTCATTGTCTCAGCATAAAGTAATTGCCTGTAGTTAGTTTCTGTTTAACCCTTTACCGCACAGTGCCGCCTTTTAACGACCCTGGGAAAGAAACCTTTTGAAAACATTGATGAGGGAAAAGGAGAAAATGCTGATTACCAGCATTTTCTCCTTTTCCCACAATGTTTTCTGCCCCATCAAAGAAAAATTGCGCCATTTGAGCCACATTTAAATTGTCGTCTGCAAATGCTTTCAATTTTGATAAGGCTAAAATTTTGTTGTCTGGTAAAGGGTGTAAAGTTCAGTTACAACACAGCAAAACTTTAGACTCGGCCATAAGAATTTACAGGCCACGATTCAAATGGTTTTCAAACTGAAGTATTTGTCATTGAAAAGAAAAAAAAAACATTGTGAGGAAAGGAGAAAATGCTTGTGAACAGCTTTTTCTCCTTTCCCACCTTGTTGTCAAAAGCCTTCTTTTGCAGGTCTTTCTCGGACTTAACTCTCTCGGAGTTAACTCTTTACCGCACAATCTAGAGTTTTAACCACTCTTACAAAGGAAGCTTTGGAAAACATTTGGGTTTGGCAGAATATTGTACAAAGTACCTATACATGTATCTGAAAGAAAGCATGAAGAGGGATTGAAATAATGTTGAAAACAGTGACTATGTATAGCTAACATTTTAACCCTTTCCCAAATGACAAATTTTAGACCCTTCCAAACTGAAAGAGTTTCCAGACGACAATTTTAAATTTGATGAAAATGTCAGAAAGTTCTCAAAAAGGGTAGAAAACGCTGTGGGAAAAGGAGAAATTGCTCGTTACGAGCAATTTCTCCTTTTCCCACAGTGTTTTCAAAAGACTTGTACTGCAGACACGTGAAAACCAGGGCTTGTTTGGGAAAGGGTTAATTATAAAGACTACTTTGCCTTTGAGCATATTATGGGCAGAATGAGTGTAGTTATAGTGTAGATCAAGATCAGGCTATATAGAATGTGAAGTATGATCACTGATCTAGGCTGATATTGTAAGGGATATTGTCAAAAATGGCTGTCAAATTAATAGAAAGAAATGACTGAACTTGTATATTTTATTTATACAGTGGTCAGAGACATTACATACTGTGTCGTTGATAAACTATGTATCTACTCACAGCAGTTTTATTGGTTTTTCAAGATGTAATTTTGAGTTGTGAGGATTTAAGGGATGACCCTTGATGACCTTTGAGCTGTTTGATATAATTTTATTTGATTTTAAAGCTGATATTTTAATGCTGTAAAAAAGGTGTGTAAAGCTTTGTTAGCATTTTTTTTGTATGATAAATTTTTGTTTTAGGTCAATTAACCTTCAATGGTCAAGTTGTCCCAGGATGGAATTCCACCAATACCTCGGGAATTCCCCCGGTTTCCAGTAGAGGTCATACCCCGGTGTCAGAGATAGGACCCCCGAGACCCCAAACCCCTAGCCTGGAAACTCTGGCAGGGCTCCTGAATCAGAATCAACCTGTGCTTGAAGGAAACAACTTCTTTAACTTGACTGGTGGAGGCCTGGGTAGCAACAGCCTGCCCCCAAATCCTGGAAATGTTACCCCAACATTTTCCTCAAGTAGTATGTTTTCATTTACTTTACCGCTTCCTGTTTCGGCGTCGGTGTTGTTAATTTTTCTTAAGAATGATTCTGACATCTGTGAACCCAAACAATCCTGTGTTTAAATGGCCTGTAAATATAGTGGGAAAAGAAGAAAATGCTGGAAACCAGTATTTTCTCCTTGTCCTGCAATGTTTTCTACCCTTTCAAAGACAAATTTCATTGTTTGGTCCACATGCTATTTCTTGTCTGCTAATGCTTTGGGAGTGTTTAGAATTTTTTCTTCTAGATGAGTATAGTAAGAACCCTTGTAGTGAAATTAACTGAAAGCTTAAAATACTGAACATGAGATAATTCTTACATGTTATGTAATTTGAGGTTTTTGCTAGGACAGACCTTTCAAAAGGGAAACAGAATTTTCAGCATTTGACCTTAGAACACATCGCTCTCACAATATCGAAATCAATGGTTTTTAGATTTACATACAACGTCATTTGAAAATGTTTCGGCAAAAAAAAAAAAAAATGTTGCTTATAAGCAATTTTGTCCTTAACCACAATGCTTTTGAAAGTGATATGGAAGATGCAGGGTGATAGCAAGTTTTGTAATTCATTCTCTAATCTTTATAAAACAGGTGCTTTGAGTGACAGTGCTTCGTCCATGAACACAATTGGATCCTCCCATACTCCTCCAGTTAGAAGAGCTACAAAGATGAGTGCCATGCAGATAAGGTGAGATTTTGATGTGAACATTTCGACTGTTAGCCCTTAAGCCTTTCCCAAATGACAAATTTCAGCCTGTCTCAAATTGAAAGCATCTGCAGACAACAAATTTGAAAGTGGTACAAATGAACTTAAGATTTTTTGACAGCATAGAAAACATTGTGGGAAAAGGAGAAAATGCTGGTTACCAGCATTTTCTTCTTTTCCCACAGTGTTCTCAAATGCCATTTCAGGGTCATGAAAACTCGGGATTGTTTTGTAAAAGATTAGAGAGCGGAAAGTATGTGAAATGGATCAAAACAGTCAGACAAAAGGTCTCAGACATTGCAATGTCTGGATCCTTGTTTTTCCCACTAGAAATATAGGACAGTCAGAATATGGGACAGTGTGAATCAGTAATCCGATATATACATACTTTTACATCTGATCTTGACTCTCTAATTGAACCTAACATTTTCTGTATTGAGCTGCTTTGAAAGCTGTCTAAGCAAGTTAGATTTTGGTTTTACAGGCTGGAAATATGTTGCAAAAAAAAAAAATTGAACTATACAGCTGTACCCATAATCTTTGAAAGGGGGCTTTTTGGTCTTTTATGCCTTCAATCAAAAGTTCTCATAAAACAATGATAAATGGAACTAGATATTTGTGTCTTTGCAAATATATGGATGGCAGAGTCAAATTCAGCTAAAAAAAAAGGTGAATTTTTGACGTTAAAATAATAGGAAGGTGGTTAGGCAATTGGAATTGTCTGTTTTCATAACATCAGATATGACATGATCATACTGGCTGAAAAAGGAATCCTAGTTATTTGACGGATATTGATAGTGGGAATGTCACGTCTTTGCAAAACTCTGGCACAAAATCTTACTTTTGTGTTTTTTTTTTTTCTGTTTGATTCTTGATTTGCCAGGTGGCACCTTGCTTCATTCAGTGGTAAACTGTTACCTAAGCATGATGAAATTTTGAAATCTGAATAGCTTGCTTTAACCCTTTACCAGACGACAAGATTTCGACTCGTGAATAATAAGCATTTTGTCGAGGAGAAACTTAACATGGTTCCCATGACGCGATATGTTTTTGAAAGGGTAAGAAACATTGTGGGAAAAGGAGAAAATGCTGGTCACTAGCATTTTCTCCTTTTCCCTAAAATGTTTTCAAAAGCCTCCTTCCTCAGGATCATTAAAAGTCGGGATTGTGTGGTAAAGGGTTAACTGTTTAGCTCACGACAAAATGTTGTACTCCAACAATTAGAAAGCATGTGCAGACGGCAAATACAGGTAGTTGAAATGATGATTTCTGTCTAATATGGTAGAAAACGTGGGAAAAAGGAGAAAATGCAAGTGACCAGCATTTTCTTCTTTTCCCTAAAATGTTTTCAAAAGTCTCCTTCCTCAGGGTTGTGAAAAGTCGGGATTGTGTGGTAAAGGGTTAACTGTTTAGCACACGACAAAATATTGTACTCCAACAATTAGAAAGCATATGCAGACAGCAAATATAGGTAGCTTAGATTGTGATTTCTGTCCAATATAGTAGAAAACGTGGGAAAAAGGAGAAAATGCTCGAGACAGCATTTTCTCCTTTTTCCACGTTTTCAAAAGGCTTCTTTCTCAGGGTCATTAAAAGTCAGGATTGTGTGGTAAAGAGTTAAACTCGCAAACGACTCTATACTGACTTAAAGTCTATGGCTTGGGAAACAGTTTAAGTTTATGAAAGGATGTAGGAAAGTTTAGGGGGGAAATTACGATTGCCCATGTTCCATCTGCAAGTCTTGTATTTTACTTAATTTCACAGGTGTAAGTTTGGTCAGCTAGGACCTGGTAAGGGACAGTTCAACTCTCCACATGGATTCTGTCTGGGATTGGATGAAGATATTATTGTCGCTGATACAAACAACCACAGAATTCAGATATTTGAAAAGTCGGGAGAATTGAAGTTCCAATTTGGTATACCAGGTAAGCATAGACTTGTGCCGTTTATGTTCAAGCTAGATGTTATGCTCTGTGTATGATGATAGGAAAGGACATCAGTGCTCCAGATAATTTTCAATGACATCAGTACAGTACTGATGAAAATCAAGATTAATCAGTAACAGCATATGGGGATCAGTACCAACATTTGGTTAACGAGACTGATTAAAGTCAAAATTGGTTTTCTTGCATTTGCTTTTATATAAGCATTACTGTAAAACTACATAACATTTTACCTAGTAACAGTATGATGTTTACTGTACAAAGTGTAAAGCAGGTTTGTAGAATCAAATATGCAACTCATAATCTTTTTTTGAAGCGATCTTGTTTTCATGCTATTTAATTTTTGGATAAATATTTGTGCAGGATTTGACATAAATTTGTCAAATAGGGTCGCAAATAACTTCAAACCACTGTTGATCAACAGAGAGCCCATCTGGGTGCTTGCGCTTTTTGCTTCATATTTTTTTGTGCGTGATTATTCAATTTGGAGCGTGAATTATTGCACATTTATACATAAATGGGAACAGTGCTTAAGTCTTGGCCAGTCTGGTTTTATCTTTCAACGATTCTCAGTTTTGTTAGCTCCACTGGCCGAAGGCCAGCGAGCTATTGTCATGGCGTTGTGTCCGTCGTGCGTCCGTCCGTCCGTTCGTCCGTGCGTGCGTCCGTAAACTTTTTCTTTAAAAAACTTCTCCTCAGAAACTATTGACTGGATTTTTACCAAATTTCACAGGAATGTTCCTTTGGTGGTCCTCTTTCAAATTCCTTCAAATAATTGTGTTCCATGAAGAATTCTGGTTGCCATGGCAACCAAAGTAAAAAACCTTTAAAAATCTTCTCCTCCCAAACCGCTATTTGGATAGCATTATTATTTTGCAGGAATGTTCCTTAGATACAGGTTTACAGAATTCCTTTAAAAAAAAATGATCTGTCAAAAAACATGGCTTTTATGGGAGACTCATTTTCCTTTTATGGTATAAAGTAAAATCTTTGAAAAATTTCTTCTCTAAAACTATTCATTGGATTTCATTGTTGTTTTGCAGGTAAGTTCCTATGGTGGTTGTCTGCCAAATTGTTTCTATGGTGGTTGTATACCAAATTCCTTTTAAAAAAATGATACACCTAAAAACACATTTTTTTATAGACAAGGCTTATATTTCAAAAAAATGTTCTCCAAAACTATTTATTGTGTTAGTTTTATCGACTAACAAAGAAAAAGGAAGAAAATTGGATTGACTTGACCTAGTCAGGGCTGTCCTATTTAAGCCCACACATTTTCCATGGTATTAAGATCACAATTTACTCCAATGATATGCTATTAGTTAGTACTAGTAATGAAATATCACTGGCCATAAATAAGATAAAAGCTTGAGCACCTTTCACAACTTGAGCTTTTCAATTTTGCCTTATTACTAAGCCTGAGTAACCATGCCAAGATGAAAAAGAAAAAGTATTTTAATAACAAAACCCCCATGTTGTAGGTACTTTATAGTCCTTTTGATATAGAACAAGAGAACCTCTGCACTTTTATTAGTTCTGGTAAAGGTTTGTTGACCTACTAATGAGTAAATGCAGAGTGGACAGAGAAGGGGTGTAAATCCTGGTGACCTGGTACACAGTGGGACAGGGCTTTACATTTGTGATAAGGCATTAATGTTACCCAGTCAAACTGATCCCGCAACTTCAGTACACCAGAATTAATCTGTGCCCTGGAGCAGGATATTTGATTTATGTAAATGCATTTGTAGACCATTTTGTGTTGTTTGCCACAGAAGACATTCTAACTGTGAAAAGTTGATTATTAGGGATTAGGTGTTCATTGTATGCCAGAATATTTCATTCTATCTGGTGTATTGATGTAAGTTGATCTATATTGCTATAACATTCATTCATTTGCCCTCCTAGCTGTTCTTTTAGATTACCCCTTTACCACACAATCACAACTTTTAACGACCCTGAGAAAGACATATTTTCTATATTTTGATGTTTCCCCACCCAAAATGGTTTGTGAAAGGACCTGTTGCAGACAACATATCTTCAAATTAGTAAGACATATATAAAAAAGGATAGAAATTATTGTGGGAAACTAAGAAAATGCTGGTTACCATTTTTTTCTTCTTTTCTCACAAGTTTTTTCCATACCTTTTTTCTTTAGTGAGCTAAAATGCAGGATTGAATGGTAACTGTTAAAAACTTCTTTTCGCCATTATAGAAATATCAGGCCTGTGGAGCGATACAGGCGCTCAAGCGCCTCTAGTTAGGATTATCTGGTTCTGGAGATGGATGAAATAACCTAGCCAGACGTTTCTGTGTATTCCCCGACTTTTTCGAAGCGCAAACTTCATTCGGAACATACATGTACATAGTAAGATTACAGTACGATTATCCGCTGGTCCCACGCCGTAATCGATAAAAACTTGACTAAAGCCGAGATGCAGGGTCTAATTCCGGTCCGAGCCGATTTTCCCTTTTAACGGGAAAAAAACTGGAAAATCGCTCAGCATTCCCAAAGATATCTGAATGATTGTCTGAGAAGGAGTAAGCTCCCTTTCATTGTGTACGGATTCGTACCCTATATTTTACGTACCTGGAAAAACATTCCGTATCGAGTACGGAATTTTGTAAAAAAAGATGCGTGACAATCGGATCGTCATCCGTAAATTACGCGAATACTGACCTGATCTGGAGCACTGGGACATGATGACAAAGAAATGTTTAGAAACAATGAATATGACTGCAGCGATACGGCTAACATACTGTTGAAAACACATTAACACTTTACCACACGATAAGATTTTACACTTGTCCACATTGAAAGCATTTGCAGATGACAAATCAGATATGGCTCATAAGGTGAGATTTGTCTGTAAGAGGACAGAAAACATTGTGGGAAAAGGAGAAAATGCTGGTAACCAGCATTTTCTCCTTTTCCCACAATGTTTTCAAAAGCCCTCTTTCTTAGGGTTGTTGAAACTCAGGATTGTGTTGTAAAGGGTTAATCAGCAAAGAATTTTCACAAGACATGGCCATAGCTTCAAATTAAAAGATCAAATGGTCTCATAGTGGGATTGGCTGTGTGCTGTAGTTTGCTGTCAAGTGTAGTTATTTGCAATGTAACTGGTTCAATCCCCTGGTTCAATCGATCAGTTTCTTTCTGAGGATTGATGAAAGTCACTGCAACAGGATTTGTCCTTCTTTCTCCGCTGACCATTGTTTCAATAATGGTTATGTGGGAAAGCAGCCAGTGGCTTGGAAAAAATACTAGTACTGGTGAAAAAACACCAGGAAAGCATGGATAGGTGCACAGGCTGCCATGTTACAGCTGAAATAATTTTGAAAACACCATACAACACATGGTTCGCACAGGTCTTGAAAAACCTTTAAATTTGACTTCAGTCTTGAAAAACCCTTGAAAATGACGAGAAGCCTTAAAAAACCCTTAAAAAGTATAGAAAGTCCTTGAAAAACCCTTAAATCTAAAAATCGTAAAGCACAATGCACCGAATATCCAGGTGACTGATCGAAGAAAGTTTGCAAAGAAACCCATATTCCTTCAGATCTTCTTACAAGTGAGTATATACAGTAACAAGGTAGAGCACTGTCTACACATATTTTGATGATATAATTTGATATTGCGTCATATCACACTTGGTTTTTCAGACTGGTGGCTGACCATATACTTCAGTTGTAGTAGAAAGTCGGGTACCATTACCTTATCGCTAAGAGCGTCTGTTCACAGTGATCGTTATCATATGCGTCAGCCATTTGTAAAAAGGTCGTCTGTATTGAGTTGTAGAAATGGGGAAATGTATATTTAACAGAAATTAGTTAGCGGATCCCATGTACAAACACTAGGTACGAGAATTTAAAAGGTAAAAACGTTGGACACGCTTTTGCAATAAAATAAGGTTAGACAGTAAACCTGTTACAGTTTTGACAGTTGCTTTTACTTTTTCCAAATAATAAAGCATTTGTTACTTATCCTATGCATCAGTCAGTCATAGATTCTTTATACAACATAATGTGCCAACATAATCAAGGTAAAATTTGGATTGTTATTGTATATAGCCATGTCCATATAAAGACCTTAATTTCTATTCCAAAAGCCTTAAAAAGCCCTTGAAAAACCCTTAAATTTTCCCTGAGAAATTCTGTATGAACCCTGCAACAGATCATTCAGGATTGGTCCTGTTCAGGTACAATCACACTTTCCTTTGTCAGTCAGAATTGGGTTTCAGCAAAAATTGTACAGGTTATTGTGTGTGCTGACTAGATTCCAGTTTGCATATTCCAGCTGTAGTCATAAGATTGCACTGAAACACAAATCCCTAAAACCATATGTTAGAATTAACTCTTGTCCAGATGTCAAAACTTTAGACTTGCCCAAATTGAAAGGATTGACAGACAACTAAGTAAATGTGACTTAAAAACTGAAATGTGTCTTCGGAAGAGTTGAAAACATTTTGGCAAGATGAAAAAATGTTGGTTACCAGCATTTTCTTCCTTTCCCACAATGTTTTTAAAAGACTTTGTCCTCAAGGTCATTAAAATTCAGAATTGTGTGGTAAAGGGTTAAAGCAGTCTTTCTCTAGAGTTTCACTGACGACCTTTATCGGATGTGAAAACACAATCAGAGCTGAAATTGCAAGTTGTACGCTAGTTTATGCCATTTTTTACAGCTTAGATCCTCGGTAGTTTTTGTTCTTAATGAAAGTGTTGGCTGAAATTTTGAAAAAAAGGTTTAAATCTTTGCCGAACAACAGAAAATTGGACTAGCTGATAGACAACAAATAAAATGTCACTGAAATGATGATTTGTCTCTTAAAGGAATAGAAAACATTGTGGGAAAATGAGAAAGTGCTGGTTACCAGCATTTTCACCTTTTCCAACAGTTTTCAAAAAACTTTTTTAGGGTTGTTTGTTTGGTAGAGAGTTAATCTATGTGAGAATTTAAATTAATTTGCTTTAAATTGTCATCTGTTATCTATTTACTAAAGGTCGCGAGGAAGGACAGATGTGGTACCCCAGAAAGGTGGCTGTCATTCGATCCAGTGGGAAGTTTATAGTTTGTGACAGGGGAAACGAGAGATCCCGTATGCAGATATTTAACAAGAAAGGGATGTTTTACAGAAAGATTGCAATTCGTTATATTGATATTGTTGCTGGACTTGCCATATCTTCACAGGGTTAGAAATTTGCATGTCTTTTTGTTGTAGGACTTGTATGTGGCCTTGAGCAAAGCAATTAACCCTTTCCCAAACAAGCCCTGGTTTTCACGTGTCTGCAGTACAAGTCTTTTGAAAACACTGTGGGAAAAGGAGAAATTGCTCGTAACGAGCAATTTCTCCTTTTACCATAGTGTTTTCTACCCTTTTTGAGAACTTTCTGCTATTTTCATCAAATTTAAAATTGTCGTCTGTAAACTCTTTCAATTTGGACCAGTCCAAAATTTGTCGTTTGGGAAAGGGTTAATCCTTTACTGCACAATCCCGTCTTTTAATGACCCTGAGAAAGAAGCCTTTTGAAGACATTGTGGGTAAAGGAGAAAATGCTGGAACCAGCATTTTCTCCTTTTCCCACAATATTTTCTAACCTTTCAGAAACAAATGCAATCATTTTAGCCACATTTATTATGTCGTCTGCAAATGAATTTGAATTTGGACCAGTAGGAAATATTGTTGTCTGGTAAAGAGTTAATGGAATGGTGAGGTGGTGAAACTCTGTCTCCTTATCAGCTGTCAAGATTGGAGAGCTGAATTGATTTACCCTTTACCACACAATCCTGTGTTTTAAAGACCCTCAGGAAAGAGCCTTTTGCAAACATTGTGGGAAAAGGAGAAAATGCTGGTAACCAGCATTTTCTCCTTTTCCCACAATGTTTTCTACCCCATCAAAGACAAAATCTATCATTTGACCCACATTTAAATTGTCATCTGCAAATGCTTTGATTGGGGACAAGTCTATATTATTGTCATGTGGTAAAGAGTTAAATAAAGCGGGCTATACAGGGCATGTCCCACAGTCCTAAATCCAAGATCGGTGTTTTGTACTAGTGGCCTGATGATTATGGGGCAGTGTCCTGCTGCAACAAAACCGTTTTCAACGTTGATATGTGGTGGCTTTTGCAATAATTCTGCATAATGTTATTCATGATTTTAACCAACATTGTATTCGCCAACAGATTCCTGCCTTTCCTATCGTTGTCTTTTACTTCATTTCAACCATGCTTGGAAGCATTTATGCCACTTAAAAACCAGCACCCCTGACACATTTGGTTTCATTCTAGCTGCATCCATCATTTTCTTAATATGTGTTTGCTTTTTCCTAAGCTGAGCACAGAATTGTATTTGCCACTTTTTATGAAATCTTTGGACAGCATTTTCACTTCAATGCGATTGTTACAAACATTACTCTTAGATTCATAAGAAGGTGAAAAAACAAGGTGTCAAATTCTGCCCCAACAATAACATGACATTACTTTGCTTTTCAATGTTCCCACAAATTCAGCGAGATAAAATTGAAGTTGTATGCTTTAGTTTCTTGAAAGTTGATTCTGAAATAGTATGCTCCACCAGCACATCATGGTGTTGATATTGCAATGCCTAATTTTAAAAGATATAGATTCATTATTCATTACCCCTTTCCCAAACAAGCCCTGGTTTTCACGTGTCTGCAGTACAAGTCTTTTGAAAACACTGTGGGAAAAGGAGAAATTGCTCGTAACGAGCAATTTCTCCTTTTCCCACAGTGTTTTCTACCCTTTTTGAGAACTTTCTGCCATTTTCATCAAATTTAAAATTGTCGTCTGCAAACTCTTTCAATTTGGACCAGTCTAAAATTTATGGTTTGGGAAAGGGTTAAAGATACAGTTTCATGATTCTGTAACCACTAAATTGAATTTGATTAGGGAAAATGTCATCGAAATCAAACAACAGATAACATTGCTTTTTTGTTTATATTAGAGTATAACACTGTTTTAACAGCTTAGGTTATATCATGGCAACCAGTGCATTCGTTTCCTGGCTTTCTCACACTAGTACTGACACAACTTGCTTTCTGTGCTATCGACTGCTTTTGTCATATTCATCAGAGGTGAGATGGAAAGAATTGAAAGTAAGTTTGCCGCAATCTGGTATCAAACCCACAACTACCTGATCACAATCCAGATATGCTAATCATTGAGCTTCCCAGCCAGGCAAATGACATTTATAGAGCAAAATTCCATGTATTTGTTGATCAGCCCTCATACTGTATGGTGCTTATTACAGGTCTGTGTATTGTTCTTACGGCTTAACTGTCTGAAAATTTCAAAGACTTTTATCTTATAGGCTTGATTTAACAGATGGATGGTATATATCAGAGATCAGACTGCTTGTTCTGAACAGTCTGATCTTGATCTATGCTGTCTAAAAGTCTGTTTTCCCCTAAGATACTGAAAGGCTTACAGATTCCTTTTTTCCATACAAATTTTAGGCCACATAGTTGCTGTAGACAGTGTGTCCCCAACAGTGTTTTGTATTGCGGAAACTGGGGAACTGATCAAGTGGTTTGATTGCAGTGATTACATGAGAGAACCTTCAGATATTGCCATCAGTGGGAAAGAGTACTTTGTGTGTGACTTTAAGGTAGGACCTATCTTTATGATGTTATGCTGTTTGGGTATATGCCTTGTGTACATTTTTGGTGTGCAAAACAATGGCAAATTGATGGAAACTAAAGCAATTCTGACATGGTGCATGCTTTACCTCCCAAGCTGCTAATGATTAAATCTTTTTTTATACAACATGTCGATCCTGTGCCAGACAATTCCATGTTTTAACCCTTTTCCCAAACCACAAATTTTAGCCCCCTCCATATTGAAGGCATCTGCAGACAACAAATTTGAAAGTGGTACAAATGAACTTAAGGTTTTTTGACAGGGTAGAAAACATTGTGGGAAAAGGAGAAAATGCTGGTAACCAGCATTTTCTCCTTTTCCTACAATGTTTTCAAAAGGCCTCTTACTCAGGTGCGTGAAAACGTGGGATTGTTTGGTAAAGAGTTAACATCACAGAAAAAACAGCTTTTGAAAAACTTGTGGGAAATAGAGAAAAGGCTGGTTACCAGCATTTTCTCCTTTTCCTACAATGTTTTTAACCTTTCAAATACAAACCCTGCCATTCAGGCTGCACCTGGGTTGCCTTTCACTGAACTGCGTGTGCACGAAATTTGTGTATACAGTTTAGGTAAGCAAGCCTTGAACTGAAATAAAGATTTACTAAACTCCGTAACTTTATGATTTGAATAAATATTTGCATAACTTTATATCAGCTCATACCTTGTGTTAAGGCAGGGATCATATGTGTGTATATCTACATTGCCAAATAATTTGTGTAAATCTTTGCAGCGTAGTGAAAGACAGCCCTAATCTACGTGTGCAAATGCTTTTAATGCAGCCTTGAAATTTTGTTTTTTGATTATGAGCTAATGAATCAACATGTGAGTTGACCTCTTTGTATTCTAGGGTCACTGTGTAGCTGTATTCAATGAAGAAGGCCAATTCCAGCGTCGTATTGGCTGTGAAAACATTACAAACTATCCCAATGGAATAGACATTAGTGATGCTGGTGATGTTTTGGTCGGAGATAGTCATGGAAATCGGTTTCATGTTGCCGTGTTTCAGAGAGATGGGTCTCTCATTGGAGAGTTTGAGTGTCCCTATGTCAAGGTCAGCCGCTGCTGTGGCCTCAAGATTACATCGGAGGGGTACGTTGTTACCCTGGCCAAGAATAATCATCATGTTCTTGTACTGAATACCCTCTACATTACATAAAGTTGATGTTCTGCAAAGACATACATGTGTGTGTGAATACTGCAGATTTAGAAACATCTAGTTTGTAACTAACGTTTTTCTCCTCTTTTTCCAATATATATTCTTTTTTTTTTTTAAGTTTCTGTACCGAAGTAATGCACAATACATTTAATTTTGCTGTGATTTTTCCCCCCTCTCTGATTTCATGTCATTTACAATATTATTCTGTACTTGTTAAGGACCTTACATAGGCTCCATTGTAGTGATTTTTGCTGCAATTGAGAGTATGGTCTGCGGATGCAATTTTGTTTCTTATTTTTTTTTTCCATTTTTTAATTTTTTTTTCTTTCTACTTAGGTTTACTGAGAAATTTACAAACAAAAGTCACGACACCGATATACATTTTAAATATGCGTCAAATAAGGTCATAAATCTACAGCCAGTTGACATCCTTACCAAATGAGAATATTAAGGCTTGCCCAAATTGAAAGCATTTGCAGAAAACAAATAAGTGTGGTTCAAAATTGAAATATGACTTTAGAAGGGTAGAAAACATTGTAGGAAAAGGAGAATACTGGTTACCAGCCTTTTCTCCTTTCTCAACACTGCTTTAAAAGCCCTGTTATTTAGGGTCTGTAAAACTCAGGATTGTTTGGGAAAGAGTTAAAAGATAGTTGAACAATTGCCATAATTTATTTACATTCACCCTTTCCGTGATAAGATTGCCTCTAGTCTTATCTGACATACAAAAAGTAAAAAAAAGAATGTTGATTTTTATCTGTAGTGCTATTCTGTGCTTGCGAAAGAGCAATATGGTTTTCAGTCATTTCTATTACCAGTAAGATGTTAGAAAATATGTATGGTAACACAGAGGAAAGGGTATTTTAGTACAAAAATTTCATCATTTTGAAAACTGTTGAAAATTGCCTTACAATTAAGCAAACAGATTCTGATAAGAGAAAGTTATCAGATTTTGAAATCATTCTTCAGTAAAAGCTGTGTCTGGGTACCTATTAGAATTTCTAGATGAGGGGATTTGATTGAGTTTCCATAACACAGGTGTTAATGGAGAACTACAGATGTTGTCCGATAAATTCTAGCAAACTTATGTTACATTGGTCTCGGAAACAAAGGTATTTTTTTGTGAAGTGAACTTTACATAAACCTGTGATTATTGCCTGAGAACTGGCCCTATATTCAAAAGTGCTAACAGCATAAACAGTTTTAATGTTTTAAGATTCCACAGTATTAAATTGGTAACTTTCACCCCCAAAAAAATTAAACATGAAAGGTTTACTTGTAGACAGAAAGGTAAAAACTTAAATGATAAATTTCCATGTGATTTACAGTTATAAAGAAAATATTAACACATAGTTTTATTGTGTTTTCATGATTCAGTGTTAATCAATGTTAGATTGCACATTCTTTGTAGCCTGTTTTAACAGATTCTTTGGCCGTATCGAAGTAAGCCAGGTCTTGAAATAACCAGCACATTTTGTGCAGTCTGATCTTGATCTGTATCCAAGCAACTAGTGTTGCCAAGCAGTTTGGGGGTTTACCCTTGTAGTGTTAAATAAATGACCTTTGATGTCTGTATAAATCCTTGGAGCACCTTTCACTACTATAGTTGCCCTTTGCAGCCAGTGAAGATCAAGATAGACTGCACAAAACGTGCAGTCAGATCTTTGATCTACACCGACTGCTGAAACACTACAAACAAAAAGCAACTACAAGATTGCAATTATTGGGGTCTTATTATAGAGTAAAAACGTCTGTTGTGTTTATTTTGTGCTTTAAGGGTTAAAAATGCAGATATTGCAGTTTTAATGCTGTTTTTGACCGAATATCTGGCAAAATAGCAGACGATGTAGATCCATGATCAGACTGCATTTTTTGTGCTGTCTGATCTTGATCTACTCTGTCCCCATTGGCAATGAAATCCAGGTCCAACACTACAAGCGTAAAGAATCCAAAATTGATCCAAAGAATTTGATCAACCAAAATTTTATTGTACCCCCCCCTCTAAGTCAAAGCCATCCCAGCAAATACTTCAAATATACCTACCTATAAATTAGAATACATATTTGAATAATCTGAGGATTTCCCTGTATTTAAGACCATCTGTTGTATTACAAAGCCTAGAAATTACTTTTATAACTTGTAATCTCATGGTTTCAAAGACACCATGTAAATCTTAACTGAAGTTTTTGTTTATTTTTAACTACAAATTTACAGAGTTTACTGTAAAAAATATTATTTTCCTTTTTTTTTTTTGAGTATTTTAACTGCTGACTAATTTAGGGAATGGGGTAGTGTATGATATAGTTTATGAAGAAGTGAAGTTTGTAGCTGTTTATACATTGGGTACGGTGATATCTCTTGGTTTCTGAAATAGATTTTATGGCCCTTAGAGTGCCGAAGTTGCAAAATCGGTACTTGTAGTAGGTTAAAAGAAGCTATGCCCTGGGAAAAAGGGGTTTAATGCCTGTCCCTGATGCATGAAACCAAGCATCCATAAAATCTTGTTTGTGTTTACGACAGTATTGCAAGGTACATGGTCCTTTGATCTGCAGAAAAATGACAAAAAGCAAAAAGTTCCGATTCAGGTCAGCCTGCGCGGACTGCGAAGGCTGACCTTGGCTGACTCCATGGCTGGTTTGCCAGCTTGCTTTCTTAACCCTCTCCCAAACATTAAAGTTTGACTTTTAATGTTTAAAGCAATTGTAGATCACAAATCCAAATGTGTTAAAATAAAGTGAAGGAATCTGAATGCTTGGAAAGCATTGTGGGAAAAGGAGAAAACTGTGGTGAGCAGCATTTTCTCATTTTCCAACAATGTTTTCCAAGGCTTCTTCTCCATGGTTATTTGGTAAAGGCTTAAATATCAGATGATATAGATCCAGAGTTGGAATGCATTTCTGTGCAGTCTGATCTTGATCTACAATGTTGCAATTGACTGGAATTGGGCAAGGCATTCTAAGGGCTCAACTTTAATTTGATCTCAATGTGAAGGCTCTTAATGAAATGACAAGTTTGAAAATGCAAGAAATATTGAAGTGAACGTCTTTTTTGGTAATGAAAACCTTGTTTTCCTAAATCAATTTTGATTGAAGCATATGTGACCAACATACTGAATTTTAGCATGTTTAGTTGAAGATCTTTGAAGTTTGATCCCAAATACGACTATTATTAATGGTTTTTGTCTTTTGTTAATTTATATACAGACTATAAAAGGGCTGTTTTGTCATATTCATTCTCTGTTATTTGAGATGGAGGATTTCTTTCTAAATGTGAGCCATGCTCAATGAAAAGGGGGCTTAATGCATCTTCGAAAAGTATCGACCCAGGTCAGCCTGCACAGTCCGCGCAGGCTGACCTGGCCCGAAACTTTTCGCTATCGGTCAATTTTCTGTATGTCAAAGGACCAGTCTACCTTATGATACAGTCAGTCATTAGACAAAATGGATTTTACGGATCTAATTACGTTAATGTCTTGTTTGGAATAATGCGATATGGAGATGCATTAAGCCCCCTTTTGCCAAAGCATGGCTCATTTGTATGTAGTCAGCTTGCCAAAATCTGCTTTGAACTCTTATCAAGTCCATGAAATCTCTGAGAATAGTCCTGGAAATGCAAAATCTGGGATTGTTTTCTGGACTGAACATGTGTTAATTGATATCTTTGGGCCCATCACATTTATACGAGATATTTCATGGCTTTATATCTGTATTTTTGGCCTGTTGCTCTGTTGGTACACCAAATCTTGTCTGGACATGGAGTGGACACCAGCTGACCTTGGATATTCCAGTGTGGCTCACAAATTAACCTTTAAATTTTGAGATTTTGAGGTCAAAAGGTCAAGGTCACACGTGTCAAAATCATTTAAGTGGGAATTTTAAGGCAAGGCTGTGAAAAGAGAACATACTTTTACAGAAATCTTGTTGTTTACCCTGTTTCAGATTCCAAGAGCATAATACTGTGTCCTAGCTTATATATGTCTAGTCATATATACTCAGTTTCATAAGTATGATAACATGACTTTTATTTGCTGTGCCTTACAGATTATTGATTTCTTTTTTTTTTATTTTAAGTGTTCATAGGTTCATAGTTTAAGGGAAAATATATGAAAAAAAATGTTAAAAAAAAAAAGAAAATGAAAAAAAGCTTTACATTGGAAATCACAATTATGATTGATGTTGACCAAGAATGAGTTTGACAAAGTTTGTTTTTATTTTGTGTGAGCGTTAGAGTGTGTGTGTATGACAGAGTAGTTTTATCATGTATAAAAGGTGCAGATGTACTTGTCACTATCTTAACCTTTAAGCTGCTAACTGTGACTCATTGGCTTTTTGCGGACAGTGTAGATCATGATCAGACTGCACAGAACATGCAGTCTGATCTTGAATCTGCACTGTCTGATAAGGAGATACCTTTCTCCAAATAATAAGTTTGAAATAACATTATTCGGGTTTTTACTATTGGCCTGAAAGATTTATCAGTAAGTTATTTGCAGGATAAGGGTTAATCCTTGTCATGCTTTATAAGTTAAATAAATTTTTCAAGCAGATGGTAAAAACCCAAATAATGTTAGTTCAAACTTACTTTTTGGAGAAAAATATCTCCTTATCGGATAGTGTAGATCCAAGATCAGACTGCACATTCTGTGCAGTCTGATCTTGATCTACATTGGCCGCAAAAGGTCAGTGAGTCATGCTTTGCAACTGAATGGTTAAGCAATGCATTGCAGGCAAAATTAAAATGTAGTGTAGAGATCTGGGTGATGAATTGTGATTTCTGACCTGAACACAACTGAAAACATGAATTGAGAGTTTGTCTATCAGAACAAGTGAAAACATCATGATATGAGATCAACCCTCTACCAAACAGGCCAGAGTTTTAAGAGCCCCTAGGGAAAAGTCTTAAAAGCATTGTAGGATAAGGAGAAAATGCTGGTTAGCAGCATTTTCTCCTTTTCCTACAATGTTTTCTACACTTTCAGAGACAAATATCAGTATTTGACATGTTGAAATTGAAAGCATTTGCAGATGACAAAATAAATGTAACTGAAAAATTGAAAATTGTTTTGGGAAGGCTAGAAAACGTGGAAAAAGGAGAAAATGCTGGTAACCAGCATGTTCTCCTTTTCCCACAATGTTTTTCAAGGGCTTCTTTCTCTGGGTCATTAAAAGTCGGGATTGTGCGGTAAAGGGTTAAAAAAGTGATCTCCCATAAGAGCTAAAATGTTACCAGATCGAGGTAGCATGTCAGTATGTATGTCAGGGACTGTTTTTCTCTGTGCTATAAAGGCTGAACAGGGAACGATGATTATTTTGTCTGTCAAATGCAGTATTCTTAACCTATAGAGTGCCAATGAAACACAACGGACACTACCAGTCTAGAAATAAGACCCAAATAGTGGCCGTGTGAAGTTTGCTGTTGTCTACAATGTTTGGGTGAAGTGGACAGTGTAGATCAAAGATCAGGTTGCACATTTTGTGTAGTCTAAATGTGCATTCTCACTGATCTACACTGGCTACACACAGCAACCATAGATTTGAAAGGTGCTTTTAGGGTTAAAATGATTTTAATTTTTGTCTGTATGTATTTCACATGCTTTTGGTAAGAATGTTACAGAGTGAGCATAATTTGAGTAGTTTTTATCCCCTGTGACTGTTTGTAAATGCGTAATGTATGAATTTGATGAATAAGATTGGATTGAGTTACATGTTTAGTTTGTGTGTAAGTTTTGCAGATTGGTTCCTTGTTTTATGGCACTGAAGTGTCAATTGTGTGTTGAAGTTGTTTTTTTTTTTTTAGATTTGAATAGATTCATGATAAAGTTGCTCATACTCTACCTTATACAAGTACACCTTAGTGTAGGGTGTATACACCATGCATATATATATACATATATTTATATATAAGTAGCGTATCTAATCAAAAAAGTTATTGCATCATCATTTGTTATTCATTCACTCTGGTTATTGCCATTGTTTATATACAATATTATCTCCAAAATACTGAGTTACTTCATTTCAAACTATTAAGCTATGCTCTGGCAAAAGGGGGCTTAATGCATCTCTGTGATGCATGATACCAAGCAAGTCATCACATAATTAGGGATCTGTAAAATCCATTTTGTGTAACAACAAGGTGAATCTTGAGGTAAACTGATCCTTGGACATGTAGAGAATATACAAAAAGCAAAAAGTTTCGACACGGGTTAGCCTGCATGGACTGCGCAGGCTGACCTTGGTTGATACTTTTTTGCCTATGGATTAACCCTTTCCCAAAAGACGAGTTTTGGACTGGAAAGAGTTTGCAGACGACAATTTTAAATTTGATGAAAATGGCAGAAAGGTCTCAAAAAAGGTAGAAAACGCTGTGGGAAAAGGAGAAATTGCTCGTTACGAGCAATTTCTCCTTTTCCCACAGTGTTTTCAAACGACTTATACTGCAGACACGTGAAAACCAGGGCTTGTTTGGGAAAGGGTTAAGCCCCCTTTTCAGCATGGCTCAATTACATCAACTTGTAGAGGAATATGTGTGAATTCCATATATATTGTATAGGAGATGTGCCATGGTTATTTTTGGAAATTATCTTATTTAAAATGCCTAACCCTTAGAGTGCCAAACAAACAAAATCAACATATTTCATGTCTGCAAAAAGTGGGAAATGTTTGCTCTATTTCATGTCTAATTCAGGCGAAACATTTTCAACAAAGCTGACAGTGTAGATCCAAAATCAGGCTTCATGGTTTGCAGTGTGTGCAGCCTGATCTGAAGTTTCTATGTGCTTGTTGCTCTAGGGGTAAAGGACTTTTTCTGATGTTTTCCAAAAGAAAAGTTATTATTTTGTTTATTTGGTGTAAACCTTTATTTGCATATCTTGTCAAAATTGCCTTGATGACATTTAGTCTCATTAGTTTATGATTACTTTTGGTAAAAATTACTGACTTGCAATAAGATGAAATCATTGAAATCATGTTTGAGTGATGTTCTGGAAAAAGGGGGATAGAGGCATTTGACTAAGCAAATCATCACATAATTATCGATCCATAAAATCCATTTAGTCTAATGATGAACAGAATTGTAATGTAGAATGGTCCTTTGACATGCAGAAACTTGCAAATGGGAAAGTTTCAACCCGTGTTATCCTTTTTAGGCTGACATGGGTTGATACTCTTTGCAAATGCATCAAACCCTTTTTTCACAGAGCATGACTTATTTGACGGAACAACATCAGATATACATGTAGAATGCTTAGCATACCTTCAGCTCATAATTCAAATTTGTTCTGGAAAAAAAATGTTTTACAGTGATTTATGTGAAAATAAGTTTTTTTTACAATTTTTAACATCAGGTCTATTTAGTTGATCCATTTAATGTGAGAGTGCTCCCTTTTGAGTGCTGCCTTTTTCTGATATGGGCAAACTGTCGCAACCCTTGTCTCTTACGACTTAGTAGATTTCACTTCAAATTGAAAGTGCAAGAAATTATATAAGTCAGTATTCTAATTAGTGATATGTACTTTTTATAACATATGACTTTTGTTTTTTGGTTTGCTTAATAAGCATTCAAAAGCAGAGGATTAAAACAAGTGCTGACTTTTTTATTTTATTTTCATGGCAAAGTTTATTAGAATCCAGAATCTGTCAATGAGGCAAAAAAAAAAAGGGGGTTTGATAGTTGGAAATAAACAAAATTTAATGGAAAAGGAAAAAGACTTTGAAAAAAAGTCTACCTGTCTCTTTTGACAGGATCATCGGACAATCTAGTTTTTAGCATATTACAACGACTTGTCATTCATTTATATTATGATGATGTATATTAGTGTTCATGTTCTCTTGTCAAATTCCAAGTTTTTTTTTGTGTTTTTAAAAATATATATATATAGAAAAAAAAGGTTTAAAAAAAAAAAAGTTTTGTAAAGATGTTTTAATATTTGAATGCCTTTATAGTTTTTGAACTGTTGCATTTAATATTTTGATTCTTCAAATGTTTATGTTGAAGTTTTGAAATTTACCATGATTCTTTCATGTTTATTAATCACATTGTAGAATTAATGATATTTACAAGAATTATTTTATTGACATGTGATAAAGGGATTATCACAAGTGGTGCAGAATGTTGTTTTGTACACGGTATATGAGATGTCAAAAAATATCTTGGAAGATCTAACCATGATCTTTAACCCTTTCCCAAACAAGCTCTGGTTTTCACGTGTCTGCAGTACAAGTCTTTTGAAAACACTGTGGGAAAAGGAGAAATTGCTCGTAACGAGCAATTTCTCCTTTTCCCACAGTGTTTTCTACCCTTTTTGATAACTTTCTACCATTTTCATCAAATTTAAAATTGTCGTCTGCAAACTCTTTCAATTTGGACCAGTCTAAAATTTATCGTTTGGGAAAGGGTTAAATCTTTGCCAAACAATTCCGTATTTCTAAGACCCCAGGTGAAGACAGCTTGCAAAAACTGGGGGAAAAGGAGAAAATGCTGGTGACCTGCATGCATATTCTCTTCCTCCCACAATGTTTTCTACCCTTTCAAAGACAGATATTATCATTTGACTCACATTTTTTTAATCATGTGCAAATACTTCTAGTGTGGACAAGTCTAAATCTTGTTGTTTGGTTAAAGGTTAAAGTTTTCAGTTTGTAAAATATTGAGCTAAATCTTTCATGGCCATGAGGGAGAGGCATAAATGAGCGTTTGCAGATGGTGTCCAGGACTGCCAGGAATGTGTTGTCTGATGTTGGGTCTACATCATGCAGAAAGTGGGGGAAAATATAAAAAAAAGAATGTGTCATCTTATCTAGGATCTGCACCATCTGCTACTGAATACTAGAGCATAAAAGGAAATTCTCTTCACTTGCAGCGTGCTTTTATCTTTCACTTGAAAAAGTCATTTGTTTGGTGTTTAAAGAAAGGTTGAAATAAGCAGGTTAGAAAAGCTGTTATGTTTTAGCCTTTACCACACAATCCAGTGATTTAACGACCCTGGGGCAGATCCCTTTTAAAACCATTGTGGAAAATGAAAATACTGATAACCGGCATTTTCTCCTTTTCCAACATATTCTACCCTTCTGAAGGCGAATAATCATTTTAAGAATTCAGCTTGGTCATTTGCAAATGCTTTGAATTTGGATGTCTAAAATTTTGTTGTTGGTAAAGGGTTAATCACTTGATTTGGCAACAGCTTCCCTTTTTCAAGTATGATAAGATGATTTCATTTTCTGGGAGATATTTGTAAGTAATAGTATGGGTGATTATGGGTCTGCTCATAACTGTCAGAAATTACTGTAGCAAATAAATTTGTAAATACCCTTGCAAAATCAGATTAATAAGCAAGACTTGCTGTTTTAACTTATGCTTGTAATAAACAATTTCTCCTTTTCCCACAATGTTTTCAAATGCAGTGTGGTATAAGAAAGGAAAGGAAAAAATAATCCGGAAGTTAACACATTAACCCCTTTAACTAACAATTCCATGTTTTTCATGGCCCGGAGGAAGAAGACCTCTGAAAAAACATTGGAAAGAAAGGAAAATGCTGTTTGCCAGCATTCTCACCTTTTTTTACAATGTTTCCTACTATGTCAAAGACAGCTATCAATTCGGGCATATTTTTTGTAAGGCTATGATTTTTGTCGACATCTAAAGAGCCAAGCATAATTAAGAAAAATGGGAAACATAGATTTTTGTCATAAAGGGTCCTTTTTCACCAACATTCTTCCAAGATATTTTTAGACATGTAAAATACTCTTTTGATTATAGTATATTTTTGAAAATCATTTTGTTTCACAATTGTTTAATCTAGATTGTTCCTATTAAAAATTACCATAATTTGAGGGGAAAAAATATTCGAAAAGGCAAAAAAAAGTACAAAAAAATCATAAAATACAAAAAAAAATATATAAAAAAGTGAAAAATGTTTTTTTTTTTCTGTAACTGTACATATGTTAAACCTTACAGCAAGTATTTCAGGAGTATTTTGTTATTTTTCATGTCCCCATGATAATTAATCTTTATACATGTGTGTGTTATACATTTTACTTTATTTTCCTATTCTGGCTTGATTTAAGTAGATTTTGTTAGGTTAACATAAACTGTCATACAGTTTTTATGATGAATAAAAATGTTTTAATGATAAAATGTAAAGAACGTCTGTCCTGGTGTTTGTGGGAAATCTTCATTGTACAGCTCTGAATGATTTGAATATACATATAGGTTGGAACTAGAAATATGTTGAAAATTATCCAAACATCTGACAAACTATGGCATCCTGTATGCTGTAGTTGTCCGCTGAACAGTTACCTATTTACAAACTAATTCCTAACACAGTCCAGGCTTTTAACGACCCTGAGGAAGAAGCCTTTTGAAAACATAGTGGGATAAGGAGAAAATGCTGGTCACCAGCATTTTCTCCTTTTCCCACAATGTTTTCTACCGGTTAAAACACAAATTCCATCATTTTAGCTACATCTAAATAGTCGTCTACAAATGCTTTTAATTTTGACAAGTCTACATTTTTGTGGTGTGGTAAAGAGTTAATGAATAGATTATTGGAAAAAGCTTTTGAAAAAAGTGCAGGAAAAGGAGAAAATGTTGTTAATCAGCATTTTCTTCTTTTTTTTTTCACACTGTTTTCTACACTTCAGAAATAATTTGTATCATTTGAGCCACACACCTTTTAGCAAACAACAAAATTTGAGACTTGATCAAATTGATAGCAGATTATATAAATTCAGTATCTCAAAAGATTATTTTTGTAAATCTTAGAAAATGTTGTTGTAAAAGGAGAAAATGCTGGTGCCTGTTTTCTACAATGTTTCCAAAAGCTGTCTTCAGGGTCGTGAAAACACAAGGTTGAAAAGGGTTAAATTTTTGTTTTCACAGGTTATCAATTTGAAACGGGCTAATATTTCTGTTGTTTGTTAAAGGGTTAACTGATTAATTTGACCTGATGGATGTACGTATGATAAAGATTTTGCAAAACCTAGTTTACTATGATTTGTTGGTTGATTTTTGTAGTTACGTTTTTGTGCTCATATCAGAAACATTTTGTTTGTCATATTAGTTTGTGCTTGCCAGGCGATTCATTAGAATGTTCGTAGTCGTGTTCCCCAGAGTTTTCTGAATTTGAAAGTAACAAAACTTCTGATAGGCTCAATTATTTGGTTTTGCTAATCTGAACTTGTGTTACTTTCAAATTTAGAAAATCTTGGAGAGTAAGACTAAGAACTTTGTTAAGAATGGTTGGTGAATATGGACCCTGGTTATTTCACTGTTGTCTGTATAATAACTGGAGTATCTATTCAACACAGTTTCAATGTCAGAGGTCTTGAAGTCTGGAAGGATACAGAACTTGATGAAAAGAAGAGATGTATTTATTTAACCATTTCACGAATTACGACTTCGTGCCAGAGAAAGAGGCCTTTTGTAAACATTGAGGGAAAAGAAGAAAATGGTGGTAACCAGCATTTTCTCATTTTCCCACAATGTTTTCGAAAGGCTATTTCCTCAGGGTCGTTTAGCTCGGGATTTTGTGGTAAAAAGTTAAAGCATCGTGAGAAAAGAGGAATTGCTCGTAAAAAAGTCTCCTTTCCCACAATATTTTCAGTATGTTAAAAGATACACGTCTTCTATTATATTGGGTGTCTTGCTCTGCTTCAAAGTTTATTTCTGTATGATAATTTTACCTCTTTTAACATATCATTAAAAAGGATTGCTTCTTTTTCCCTATTTTTCCCATCTGCTTGATCTTGATACAAGATCTTATGGAGGAATTCAAGGGGAATAACAATTCACACATGGAATCATTGTTCAGCACGGATCTCGTCTCCATATGTTGAACTGTTCTTAGTGGTAGCATATGTATATGTATCAGGAATGATCTTGCCTTATGCTTTTTGCACAACTTCTCATTCATGAAACTTCAAGGAAAACTTTAAACATATAACCAGAAAAAATGAGCCTTGATAAGATTGAATTATATTGAAATTGGAACAAAACACCCTTCCAATTAATCAACAGTTGAAAGCTAGCTTGTTTTACAAGAGTTAAGCTTGGGTGTGAAATGGCAGTTTATCTCAATGGTGTAGTTAGATTGAGTTGGTGTGTACAAGAAGGTTAGTGTTGTTGAGGAAAGTAATCAGAAATGATTGCCAAGACAAACCAAAGTTATTTTTAGCTTGGCTTTTTTTTTTCCCAGAGAAAACATCTAGATATAGTCATAGGCCTGTGGTCACCTGCTCTGTTGTTGTATGAAAGCTTTGACATTTTCTTACATCTGCTATTGCTGAAGATACTTGCTTCAAACTTTGGTTAGGTGTTAACTATCAAAAGGGAACCGGTCCCAAGGGCAGATAACCCTAGAAATATTTCAACAGTTTTGCCCCTTTTTGGCTGAGATACTGCACAGAAAAAAGCAATTCCAGCCAAGCATGTGCACCCACAGTAGGTGCTCGTTTTAGACAGCTTATGCCCTTGATATACATTTTTTTACTGAAATAATCAAATGTGCTTCCAATAGGAAATTGCAGTTGAAAATAATAATTTTGTCTTTCATTATCTTGCTTTGTATTTGGCATTATATGTTGTAAACTCTAAAATCTTTAACCCTTTACCAGACGACAAAATTTAGCCTTGTCAAAATTGAAAGCATTTGCAGACGACAATTTTAATGTGGCTGAAATGATGCAATTTTCTCTTGATGGGGTAGAAAACATTTTCAAAACAGCATTTTCTCCTTTTCCCACAATGTTTTCAAAAGGTTTCTTTCCCAGGGTCGTCAAAAGCTGGCATTGTGCGGTAAAGGGTTAAATCCATAGAGTGCTCTGGAAACAAAAAAAAAAAAATAGGACAAAGGACCCAAATATTGCCATTTTAGTTGTCATCTTTGTTTTCTATTTTTATCTATTGTTTGCAAGAATGCGTGAAGACGAGTGACAAAAGATGATCGAGATCAGAGTGCAAGTTTCGTGCTGTCTGATCATGATCCGCATGTTGTGGAAAAGCAAATACACTTCTGCTCGTGTGCCTAAAGGTTTATGTCCACTGACATAGCAAATGCTGTGGTCTTCCTGAGAGTTAACATTTCTTCTGTAAAGGGAAGTAATTCTGTTGTCTTGAGAAGAGTTCACATTTTTCTGTAAAGGGAAGTAATGTACATTAGTAACTGTTTATGTTCTATCAATAGATTCTAAAAACAGTGGAAAAAAGATGCAGATACTTGAATTTCAAGCAATGTTTGACATTATAAATGGTAAAGAAGTGAACAGTTGAGATCTAAGATCAGACTGAATGTTCTGCGCAGTCTGATCTTGATTTAAGTCGGCTTGAGCAAGTCTGTCCGCGTTCTTAGGGCTGCTAAAGTTAGAATAGGTTTCAGTATAGTATAAGGTAAAAAAGACTAAAAATGCATTTATGCTGTTTTTAGGCTTTGCGAATCTGAAAATGAGCCATGCTCTGTGAAAAAGGGGGCTTAATGCATCTCCATGGTGCATGATGCCAAGCAGTCATCACAGTATTTTACCATCTAATATCCATTTTGTTTCATGGATCATCAGGTAGACTGGTCCTTTGACATGCAGTAAATTTGAAGATAGTAAAAAGTTTCAGCCCATGGCAGCCTGCACGGACTACGCAAGCTGACATGGGTCGATACTTTTTGCAGATGCAATAAGCCCCCTTTTCACAGAGCATGGCTCATATATTTGCCACAAACTTACCTGTAGCTGTAGAAATTTTTTTTATGTGTCTTTATTCATATTTTCAATTAACTGATCTCTGAATTTACAAGCTTTCAATTGTAGCCATTTGCCCAGTGTTTTAGGTTAGCATTTTACCTCCTGCTCATACCGTTTTTCGTGCTTCAGACCACTTTTGGAAGTATTGTGGCAAAAGAAGAAAGTGCTAGTCCCAAGCCATTTCTCTTTTTGCAAATATTTTTTCAAATGCATTCTTGTGTTAATTGGTTGTCAAAGAATCCTTGTTTCCTGACCCTAAGGCAGTAGGCTTTTGAAAACATTTTCCATGTTTTCTAACCTGTCAAAGGCAAATCCCATCATCTGAGACCCATAGAAATTGTCTACAAGTGCTTTAAATTTGTACAAGTCTAAAATTTTATTCAACCTTATCACTTAGGAAAGGATAAATTTAGACTGGTCCAAATTGAAGGCATTTGCATACCAGAAATTAACTGTGGCTCAAAGGGATTCAAAAACTGAAATCTGCCTTAAGAAGGTTAGAAAACATTGTGGGGTAAGAAGAGAGCATATTCTCCTTTTCCCTCAATGTTTTTAAAAGCTTTTAGTTTGTTAAAAGTTGGGATTATGTGGTAAGGGCCATGGCATGATTAATTTACAAGGATGTTTTCAAAATGGTCTGCTGCCATTTTTTTTTTTTTTTTTTTTCTCACGAGGCGCGCTAATTAATTTGAAGTCTACACAGACTTTTTGTTGTAAATTGAAATGTTTTTATTTGTTTTTCAAGGTGATTGCTCTGTAAGTGTGCTTATATTGAATTTTGTTTTAACTTTGAATTTTCATGAGTATTTTTCTTCTTGTGGAAGTGATTGTTTTCATAGCTTTCGAAAGTTTTGCTAAATAGAGAGGCCTTGATTAATCCGCGAGCTGTTAAATTTTTAGCATTTGCTGACAGGCTTGTGTCAGTTTTAGATTTACTTTCATAATTATAGGATGGGTTAACAGTCAGGGTATGCATAGTTTTTATGTTGAATAATTAGGTTTTGGACTGGGAACATTTTGGAATGAAACTGTAGCAGATAACTGAGGAAGATCCTTGATTGCCTATCCTCACAGTTAACCCTTTACCACATAATCCCAAGTTTCTTGGTATCCCTTATGATGAAGCCTTTTGAAAACATTGTTGGAAAAAGAGAAAATGCTGGTAACCAGCATTTTCTCCTTTTCCCACAATGTTTTCCTATCCTATCAAAGACAGAAATCATCATTTTAGCGACATTTGATTTGTCATCTGCAAATGTTTTCAATTTGGTCCAGTCTAAATCTGTGTAGTTTGGCAAAGAGCTAAACCTTTTCACTTGATGTGTTCAGAAAGGATCTGCTGCAAAATGTAAAATGCCTGCATTTTGAAAGTGGATTAACTGTTTGCTAGACAAAAAAAATTTTTTAGACGTCCATATTGATTGCCTTTGCAGAGGGAAGAACAAAATGTGGTTCAAAGGATGGACTTTGTCTGAAAGTATAGAAAACATTGTTAACTCTTTACCAAATGAAAAAAATGTAGACTTGTCCAGATTCAAAGCATTTGCAGATGACAATTTGAATGTGGCTCAAATGATGGAATTTGTCTTTGATAGAAAACATTGTGGGAAAAGGAGAAAATGCTGGTTACCAGAATTTTCTCCCTTTCCCACAATGTTTTCAAAAGGCTTCTTCCTCAGGGTCGTTAGAAGTCGGGATTGTGTGGTAAAGAGTTAAAAGAGGAGGAAAAGCTGATTACTAGCATTTTCTCCTTTTCCCACAAAATCTTTAAAAGCTGTTTTAATAACAGTTGTTAAATCACAGGATTGTCTGATGAAGGATGAATTGTCATCTATTGTCTTAACTTTGCCACAATGTTCTAAGTTTAAAGAACCCGGAGAAGGAAGGCTTTTTAAAAACATAGTGGGAAAAGCAGAAAATGCTGGTAACCAGCATTGTTTGCTTTTCCTACAATGTGTTTATCCTTTCAAAGACAAATCTGTCATTTGAGCTACATTAAATTTGTCATCTGCAAATGCTATGTGGACGAGTCCAAAAATTCTTAGTTTGGTAAAGAGGTAATTCCGGGCACATTGACCATATTTTGGCCTATAAAGCTCAAACTTTTGATCATAATATTTACCTAGTCTTCCAGTATTATGATGACATGTCAGTTTACAAATGACTTGTTTTACTGAATTTTATTTTACCTTTATTTCCAAGTTTAAAAAAATTGAGATTATATTTTCACCCTCTTGTCATTTACAAATATTTGTTTGCCTGCAAACTGAAACAGTTACTTTTCGGAGAACAAAGTAGGAATTTTAAGAATTGTGTCTTGGTAAAATTTCATTCATCTTTCTTTCTAATGTAAGGAATTGACTTCCTACTTACTGGGTGGAGATATATTAGACTTAAAGTATGGAAAAAGGAGCAATGTATATGTATCGTGATTTAAAAGAATTGCATGATGACTTAATCCTTTACCAGATGACAGAATTTTAGACCTGTCCAAATTGAAAGCATTTGCAGACGGCAATTTCATTGTGGCTAAAATGGTGCAATTTTGTTTTTTTCTTAGGGTAGAAAACATTGTGGGAAAAGGACAAAATGCTGGTTTCCAGCATTTTCTCCTTTTCCCACAATGTTTTCCAAAGGCTTCTTTCCCAGGGTCGTTAAAGGGTGGCAATGTGCAGTAAAGGATTATAAAATTGAGTAGCTTTCATTCAAAAAGTAAATCGGTGGGGCAGATATTAAGGAAAAAACTTGCATGTAGTGTAGAGGTCATATTTTCAGTTGAGTGCTCATGAAACATGGTCAGAATTGTCTGTCTGAATATTATGTTGGAGGTTTTGAAATTTGATCACATGAAGTCAAAGAGGTCACCAGGTCAAATATTAGAAAAATCTTGTGTGCATTCCAGAAGCTGACATTTTATGTCCAGTAGTTATGAAGTTGTTCAGAATGTTGTCTTGATGATATTTCAAACAAGTGCGAAAACTGGTTGCCTTGATTTAAAAGTAGGTCACAAGATCAAGTAGAAAAATTTGTGTGCAAGTTGGAGGCCACATTTTTCAACCAGTGCACATGAAATTTTATAAGACTGTCTTGATATTATCTTCATTGAGTAAGAAAATGGCTTAGCTGGTTTTTAACAAGTAGGTCTGTAGGTCAAAAGCTGAAAACAAAACCTAATGTGCATTTCAGCCACTACATTTTATCTCCATGCTTGGTCAGACTTTTTCTAGATGATATATCGGAGGAGGTGCTATTGGAATGTTGTGTTTGCTGCACAATGTTTGTGAAAGTATGTGAGACTTTTGGTCTTGGTAACGTCTTTTGCTTAAACCTACCATTATTCAGTCAAAGTAACAAATGCTCAGACGAGCGATCTAAGGCGATTATGGCCCTCTTGTTTTTCTCCGTCTTTTTCTTGAATAGAGTGACACTTCAGGGCTGCCTATTAGTAAACTACGTTTGCACGAAATTTGGTACGCATTTTAGTTAAGCAAGGCATCAAGTCTGAAATGAGTTTTACAAAACTGCATGAGTTGCGATTTGAGTTTTGCAATATTTCTGCAACCTTACGTCAGCTCATACCTTTGTGTAAGGCAGGGATTGCATTAGTGTACATAACAATCCCAAATGATTTGTGTAAATCTATGCAGCTTATTGAAACACAGCCCAGGTCTTGAAGAGAAAATCCATGTAACAGTGTACAAGTATTAGAGAATTACGAAGTGGTGTTAGCTTGGTGTTAATAATTTTTTTTGTTTGTTTGCGTTGACCCTTTACCAAACGACAAAATTTTAGACTGGTCCAAATTGAAAGCACTTGCAGACGACAAAATAAATGTGATTGAAAAATTGAAATTTGTCTTGGGAAGGGTAGAAAACACTGTGGGAAAAGGAGAAAATGCTGGTTACCAGCATTTTCTCCTTTTCCCACAAGGTTTTCATAAGGCTTCTTTCACAGGGTTGTTAAAAGTCGGGATTGTGTGGTAAAGGGCTAAATGAATAAGTACTATTCATTCTGATAACCTGTTTTGTATAGGATAGATGTTTACAATGTACATTTCATATTATTTGTTATTACCAGTCCTTGCCATTTTTTTTTTCTTTTTTTTTTTTTTCAAAATGTTAAAAATTTTAGTTGTTTTGCTTTAATTATACAAAATCAAAAATGTCTGTCTCGTACTTGTGATACGTAAATATGGGCCCAGATAATTTTGAAAAATATTTGTGCCATGCTCAGGCAAAAGGGGCCTTAATGCATTTCCATGATGGCTTGACATGCATCGAGCCATCATATAATTATGGTTCCATAATAGCCACTTTTTTAACAACCAACTTGGTCATGTGGTAGACTGGTCCTTGTACATATAGAAAACTGACCAATAGGAAAAAGTATCGGCCCAGGATTGCGCAGGCTGACCTGGGTTGATACTTTCTGCAGGTGCATTAAGCTCCCTTTTCACTGAGCAAGGCTCATTTCCAAATGGCCATCTGAGTCCTTAGGTTTGAATGCTTGCCTAGAGACCTGGAGGTCCTTGGCTGGTTCATATTCCAAAGATCAAAGATGATAATAGTAATGGCTCTTGGCCTTCACCCTTTACCAGAGTTAAACAGTTTTGTATGTATTTATTTTGGGGATTTTATGGTATATCAGTTACACTGTCCGACACCATCATTTTTGGTGCTCAGTGATTGGGTTAAACATAATCCAGGAAATA
Organism: Tridacna gigas; assembly: GCA_945859785.2. Classification (NCBI taxonomy): domain Eukaryota; kingdom Metazoa; phylum Mollusca; class Bivalvia; order Cardiida; family Cardiidae; genus Tridacna; species Tridacna gigas. Next base: position 3,073,381 of record OX244033.2, read on the forward strand.
TGAACAGTTGGACTGTCACTTGTAGATAGCTGAAAATAATGGTTGATATACACATGTTTGAAATTGTACAGTGACAGTAAGCCAGTCATTCTGCGTACTTTGGAAAATGTTTCAGCTAGTGCTGAAATGTTGACATTGACCAATAAGTCATCATGTCAAACATTACTCTTGAAGATTTATTGTCACTGATGGCCAATTCTTTTTTTTTTTTTCTTGAAAATTTTCAGAAACATTGCCGCCATGTTTTATATAAAACAACTCAGTAGAATTCTGTCAAATTCACCTATTTTGCATACTGATACATTATATCTGTGTAAAAATGTATGATATCAAAGTTTGGTTGGATTACATATACTGTTACTAAATTGTGCTGATTGTCGGGGTATATCCTTATTGTACCGGGGTATATCCTTATTGTACCGTTGTGATAGATTGATGAAAGTGCAATTTAATGCCTTCCATAACCCTTTACCAGATGACAAAGTTTTGGCCTTGTTCAAATTGAAAGCATTTGCAGACAACAGTTTCAATGTGGGTAGGGTAGAAAACATTGTGGGAAATGGAGAAAATGCCAGTTTCCAGCATTTTCTCCTTTTGCCACCATGTTTTCAAAAGGTTTCTTTTCTAGGATCGTTAAAATGTGGCATTGTGCGGTAAAGGGTTAAACAGATTGGTAGAAGATGGTGTGCTCTAAGAAATAAATTGGGTAATAGCAACATAACTGAAGGTTTGATATATGAATAAATGTTAAAATGATGAGAAATTGCCTTTTATTGGTAGGTAACCATTTTTTAGCAAAATTTAACATAGAGGTCAACAAGAGAAAATGAGTGATCAAACTTTTCACTTTGTATGTACAAAGGCTTAATTAGTTTACAATATTATAATTTAACAGTGCTCTTTGAAAAGGGAGTTTAATGCATCCTTGTAACGAGTTATACGAAGCAAGTTGTGGCATGATAAGGACCTATTTTATTACCACACAGTCACGACTTTTAACAACCCTGAGAAAGAAGCCTTTTGAAAACATTGTGGGAAAAGGAGAAAATGCTAGTAACCAGCATTTTCTCCTTTTCCCACAGTGTTTTCTACCCTTCCCAAAACACATTTCAATTTTTGAGTTACGTTGAATTTTGTCGTCTGCAAATGCTTCCAATTTGGATGACTCTTAAATTTTGTTGTTTGGTAAAGAGTTAAAGAAAATCCCTGAATTATAAAGTAGATTGGTCTTTTGATATGCAGAAAATGTAACGATACCAAAAGCTTTCTACCCAGGTCAGCCTGCACAGACTGCACAGGCTGACCTGGATTTATACGTTTTGCAGATGTATCGAACGCCCTTTCCAAAGAGCACGATTCCTATCTATTTGTAAGTGTGCCATAGTTTTTTTTGACCGGTATACCATTAATATGACATACCACTTTACTCTCCCCATTTTTTCGTACACAGTTTAATGTCGCAATTCTGGAATATAATTGTTAGAATTTGAAAGAAGGAAACTTGAACCAAACAATTCTCTTTATCACATAATCCACACTTTTAACAACCTTGAAAAGGAAGCCTTTTGAAAACATTGTGGGAAAAGGAGAAAATGCTGGTAACCAGCATTTTCTCCTTTTCCCACAATGTTTTCTACTTGTCCCATAACTAATTTCAATTTCTAAGTCACGTTTAATTTGTCGTCTGCAAATGCTTTCAATTTGGACGAGTATACATTTTCCCAGTGTGGTAAAGGGTTCATAGTTCTGATAGAAGTTTTACAAGTATGGATACATGTTGTCACCTTTTTCAAATTGAATGTGGCTCATATGATATTTGTCTTTAAAAGGGTACAAAACACCGTCTGAAAAGGAGAAAATGGTGGTTGCAAGCATTTTCTGCTTTTCTCACAATGTGTTTAAAAGTGTTTCTCCCAGAGATTGATGGAAGAGGTTTATGGTTTCCATGTACAAAGTGAATCCTGAATGTTTAGGAATTCTTTCTGCTAACCATGTTATTCCCACCATCTCAGTTAGACCTTGAGGATTTTATCTACACTTTTTGAATGACAGGAGTTGCCTCCTGTATGCGGAAACTTTCAATAACCATAAAGTATCCTGTGTAAGGATCAAGAAAAAAGACAATAGAAATAGAAAGGAAGTCATATTTAACTCTTTACCACAAAAAGCCTTTTGAGAACATTTTTGGAAAAGGAGAAGATGCTGGTAACCAGCATTTTCTCCTTTTCCCACAATGTTTTCTACCCTGCCCAACACAAATTTCAGTTTTTGAGTCACATTTATTTTGTTGTCTGCAAATGCTTTCAATTTGGACAAGTCCAAAAAATTGCAGTGTGGTATAGAGTTAAGAAGACATGGCAGAGAAAAAGGCGTGAAAGATTTGGTTTTTAGCAGCTTTGAGCTTTCTGCCCGTGTCACAATGTGGGAATATATCTGTGTAAAGGAAACTGTTCACTCTTATTCTGCTAAATTAGTTAAATAAAACTTTGAGGCTGATAGTAAAAATTGGAATTATGTTATTTCAAACCTAGTTTTTAGAGAAAAATATCTTAATTGGAGAGTGTGGATCCATGATCAGACTGCACATTCAGTGCAGTGATCTTGATCTACACTGTCCATGAAAGGTCAGTGAATGGTGTTTAGCAGCTTAACAGTTTGCGTGGTAATGATTCATCGGCACCTATTGTATGTGTAATTTTCTAACCGTCTGTCTTACATTTATGACGTATCTTTGACATGGCAAAACTGTTGGAAATTCATGTTGTTTTTTTTTGCTCAGCAGTTTTCTAAGAAAACATTATCTTGTCATAACCCTGTCATTAACATACAAAACTGACATTTTCTGTTATCCCTGTCTTAACTGAAGATAATAAACCTTAGAGAGCAGAATGAACCAAACAGATATTTTCAATCTAGAAAAAAGACCTGAATAATTTCAGTTTCATTGTTGTTTTTGTCCATAGGTGGTAGATCAAAGATCAGACTGCTATTATTGTGTAGTCTGATCCTTGATCTACACTGGCAGGAGAGGCAAAAGGTGTGAAAGGTGCTGTAAGGGTTAAATTCAAAACTGCTTATTGTTAAACAATCAAATGGAGAGCCTGTACCAATAGGGGAGGTAACAGTAATGACAGTTATGTACCTTTTTCTAAGACTTTACCTATTCTTCCTGTTCTAATACACAAGCGTGGATAACTTTTTTAAGTCCTTACCAAATGACAAAATTTTAGACGTCCAAACTGAAAGCATTTTGCAGATGACAAGATAAGTGCTACAGAAAAATTGAAATTTCTTTTAGGAAGGGTAGAAAACATTGTTAGAAAAGGAGAAAATACTGGTGACCGGCTTTTTCTCCTGTTTCCACAATGATTTTCAAAAGTCATTTTCTTTCAGGTTGTTAAAACTCAGGGTTGTGTGGTAAAGGGTAAGCCAACTGGTAAAGGGTAAGCCCATGTAATTTTTTTTCTCACAACAGTGCTTGTTTGTCATCAGAATTGCCCTGTATATTTTGAAAAGCATGGCAGCTGAGTGTTGGTACCCATATACGGCACTCTTGTTTATTTTCAAAGATTGGGTCTGTAGTCAGTCTTCATGGGACTTTGTGTGCATAATATTTTACAGATGATTTTTTATTTTTATTTCCAATCGTTTTGGTTGTAAGTTATTTGTTTTTTAGAAAGAGTAGAGTTGTTTGGTATTTTGCGTAATGATAAACTGGTTCTTTCTTGTTTCGTAAAGGAAATAAAGGACCAACAATATGAAAGAAATAATAAACAAAAAGAAGGGGAAAAAAAGGAATCGGTGGAAATTATTTTTAGAGATTACAGAGCTGTGAATTTCCTTTAAAAAGTCACTGAAATTGTATTTTGTATGTAGGGCATAAAACATTACGGTCAATCCAAGTTTTTGTTTTTATTACAGAGATTAAATTTATTGACATCATTCATGATGTGTGTAGCATTCCAGTCATTTGTTTTTGAACATGTATCTCTGCCATGTGGCAAAATTTAGACTTGTCCAAATTAATAGCATTTGCAGAAGACTTATTAACTTTGGCTGATATATCAAGATTTGTTTTTAGCTCACCTGTGCATGAAGTGCTCAAGCTGAGCTTTTGTTATCGTGCTGTGTCTGTCGTGCAACGTCCAGGCATCAAAAATTACCTTGTGTGCACTCTAGAGGCCACATTTTCAGTCAAATACTCAAACACTGGTTAGAATGTCTGTCTTGATAATATCTTGGACAAGTTCAAAATTGGGTCATGTCGGGTCCAAAGGTAGGTCACTGGGCCAAATCTTAGAAAAACCTTGTGTGCAGTCTGGAGGCCACATTTTCAGCCTGATACTCATGAAACTTAGTCAGAATTTTTGTCTGGATAAAATCTTGGACAAATTTGAAATTGGGTAACATAGGATCAAATGGTAGGTCACTTGGCAAAATCTTTAACCTTTGACTGCACAATGCCGCCTTTTGACACCCCTGGGAAAGAATCCTTTTGAAAACATTGTGGGAAAAGGAGAAAAGGCTGGTAACCAGCATTTTCTCCTTTTCCCACAATGCTTTCTGCCCTATCAAAGAAAAGTTGCAACATTTGAGCCACCTTGAAATTGTCGTCTGCAAATGCTTTCAGTTTGGACAAGGCTAAAGTTTTGTCGTCTGGTAAAGGGTTAAAAAACCTTGTGTACACTCTAGAGGCCACATTATCAGTTTCATACTCATGAAACTTGGTCTGAATGTTTTTCTGGATGAAATCTCAGACAAGTGTGAATTTGGGTCATGTCGAATCAAAAAGTTGGTCACTGGGCCAAATCTTAGAAAAACCTTGTGTGCATTCTGGAGGGCACATTTTGAGCCAGATTCAAAATTCAAAAATAGGTCAAATTGGTTAAAAAGTAGATCACTTACACTCATGTGTTTTACATCATCACAACCAGGATCTTTTCAGCCTTATCAATCCTCGATGATCTTACTTAGGTGTGTGCTTTTGGGCCAATGGTCCTCTTGCTTAAAAAAGGTAGAAAATTGTGTGAAAACGAGAAAATGCTGGTTACTAGCATTTACTCCTTTTCTACAATGTTTTCAACAGCCCTCTGTTTCAGAGTCACAGGAACATGGGATTGTGCTGTAAAAAGATAAAATATTTTTACCTTTTGGTTAGGAAAAAAAAAGATGATCAGTAAAATTACAAAAGAATCATAACTACGGAAAAATCTGACTTGTCAGCTTGATTGCATGGACTTCAATTTAGCAGTGAAAAAAAAGGAGTGTTGTATCTGGCGTTTGGTGTAAATTTTTTTTTCAGGTTATTGCAGATCAATTTAATATGGGATGTATTCCTCTTTTGGAGCACCATAGGTTACCTTACACACCCATAGCAGCTGATATGTATGGTTCAAGGTTTTATATTTAAGTCTATGGTTGAGTTGGTTAACTTGTAAGAGTGTGTGGATGTTGAAGGAGTATTAGGATGATGGTTGTTTGTCTAATCAATATACAGATCTATTGGTCTGAAAGTCCCAACATTTACTGATTTGTAGGGTATGAATATTTGTCTTGTCTGTTATTATTTTACTTGTATTTTCTTTTTTTTTAACCAGTTTTATTGTAGTTCTGAGTTTAGTCTAGTTTGTTTATCTGTATTTCTTCAACCCTTAGAGTGTTAAACTCAAGACTAATTGCTTGTCTGGACAGTGTAGATACAAGATCAGCCTGCACTTTCTGTTCATTGTGATCATGAACTGCAATTCTGTGCAGTTTGATCTTGGACCTACACTGTCATAATCTGTTACATAGTCTGATCATCTCTGTACCATACAACAGATTTTTTGTCTGACCTGTTTTGAGAGCATGTGCAGGCAACAAATTATATGTGGCCAAACTGATGGAGTTTGTCTTAGAAATGGTAGAAAACATTGTTGTATAAAGAGAAAATAATGGTTACCAGCAATTTCTCCTTTCTCCAAGATGTTTTCAAATGCCTTCACTTTTAGGTTCATTAAAACTTGGGGTCACTTTGGAAAGGGTTAAAACAGCTATAAAATCGTGAATTATGGATCTCTTGTATTGACTGGAAATGGTTATTCCATTTAATTTTTTATCCAAGGGTGAACTCTTCATTAAACCCAAAGTACCAGCCAAAATGAAAGCATTCAACAGATGATGGGGCTCAAAAGAGGAACAAATATTGTGGGAAGAAATCCAGACATGACCAAAAAAATGCAGTTTTTTTTAAAAAAGAGGAGAAAACATTGTGTGAAAATGATAGAATACTGGTTGCTACCATTGTGTCTTTGTCCCACAATGTTTTCTATGCTCCTTAGGGTCATTAACTATTTACCAAACGACAAAATTTAAGACTTGTCCAAACTGAAAGCATTTGCAGACCACCAAATAAATGCGAGTCAAAAATTGGAATTTATTTTGGGAAGGGTGGAAAACATAAATGCAAGTCAAAAATTGGAATTTGTTTTGGGAAGCGTAGTAATCAGCATTTTCTCCTTTTCCCACAATTTTTTCAAATGGCCTCTTTCTCAGGGTCTTGAAAACCCGGGATTGTTTGGTAAAGGGTTAAAGCCGGGGTTTGTTTTTGTAAAGACTTTACATACTGGCACAAGGGTTTAGGGTTTTGTCATTTCAAAATTTGTTGACAACTTAATATTGGCAGTATTTGTATCTGTCATTCTTTGCCCTTGTATAGTTACTTAATTGTTAAATTGCCAAATAAAATCAAAATTTTCATATTGGGAGAAAGCACCCAAATAATTGTCATTTTGAGGTTGCTGTTGGCAAGAAGGTCTCAGCATAGCGGACTGTGTTGGTCAGAGATCAGACTGCATGTTTTTTGCATTCTGATTTTGATCCACACTAGCCTCAAAAGCAATTCAAGTTGTGAAAGGCACTGAGTTTGAAATGAGTAGTGAGAGATAAGACAAATTTTTTGCAGTTTTTTTTTTTAAAACGCTTGCTCAGAAATAGATACACAGCTAATGTGATATTACAGGTATGTTGGTTCTAACTTTATTCTTTGCTGTATTTGGTTTCTTTTTCATACTAAAAATATCAATATTGTAACCCCTTGCCAAAAAAAAGGGCCCCTTTCCACCTGTGCTTGGGGGCTCTGGAAAACATTGTGCCAAAGGGAGAAAATGCTCATTGCAAGCATCTAACCACTGGCACAATATTTTCTCTGTATCAAATTCTGCATGGAACTAGTTTGATATTATTCTTTTGATCAGAATGTTTTACAGTGAATTAGTTGATAAATTGCTTATGGAATATGTGTTAAGGTTAACTCGTTACCAAACGACAAAAATTTAGACAATTTGCGAAATTGAAAGCATTTGCAGATGAAAAGATGAGTTGGACTCAAAAATTGAAATTTGTTTTTGGTAGGGTAGAAAAAATGCAAAAAGGAGAAAATGCTGGTTACCAGCATTTTCTCCTTTTCCCATGATGTTTTCAAAAGGCTTCTTCCTCAGGGTCGTTATAACTCAGGATTGTGTGGTAAAGAGTTAAGGTGAACTACTTGCTGCCTGAAACCAATAGGCAGCATCCAACTTTAGAAACGGTTGAAAATAATGGGCTTTGTACATTAAGTGATTTGATTACAGAACACCAAGTGTATTTTTGTTGCAATTTTAGCAAAAATAACCTTATAAGCAGCGTGTGTGTATGATTGTATGGTGTATAAACTAAAAGCATATAAATAGGCCTGTGGTTTTTTTTTTTTTTTTAACCTTTTCCCAAACGACAAATTTTGGACTGGTCCAAATTGAAAAAGTTTGCAGACGACAATTTTAAATTTGATGAAAATGGCAGAAAGGTCTCAAAACGGGTAGAAAACACTGTGGGAAATGGAGAAATTGCTCGTTATGAGCAATTTCTCCTTTTCTCACAGTGTTTTCAAAAGACTTGTATATGCAGACACGTGAAAACCAGGGCTTGTTTGGGAATGGGTTAAAGGTGGATGAATGTGGGAAGCATTTAGGAAGTTTGTTACTATCTGGAGAAACCTAATGTATCTATCTCTGTATCAAACAACAAAATTTCAGACTAGACCAAATTGAAAGCATTTGCAGACAAGAAAGTAAGTGTGACTGAAAAACTGAAGGTTTGATAACACTGTTGGAAAAGGAGAAAATGCTGGTTACCAGCATTTTCTCCTTTTCCCACAATGTTTTCTCTTCCCGGTTTAAAGTCAGGATTGTGTAGTAAAGGATTACATGCTGTGGCATGGATTTTGTATAATCCACTTAGAATAGACTAACTACTTATGTGAGAACTGCAAGGAATGGAAAATCACTGATTACAGAGCTTGTGATATTTTCAGTTCATGTTTCTAAAACCTGTGCGTTTTATAACTAGTTCACTCTTTCAGCGCCCAGTGTAAAGGCTTGACCTCTTTGGAAGACTGAAAATACCATCCACTGAACCTCAGAAAAACCTCGATTCTATAGGCTTGACTAATAACAAGCAAACAGCTTAGATACAAGATCAGAATGCACTGTCTTTGAAGTCTGATCATGATCTAGGCAGTTGGAAAAAGCCTGTTTTCACCTACGGTACTGAAAGGGTTTTTTTGTTCTGCTAAGTGTGCCTACATTTGGGTGATGACATATTGTTTGGTGGTTGGGTCAGCTAAATTTCTTGTTCTTCTTCATCCGAATTTTGTGTATTTTTTTGGTACCATTTTAAATGCCATCAGCTTTGAAAAACATTTAATAGGGGTGTATTTTGATTTGTATTCGCACATTTTGTAATAAGAAAGATTGGATGTATGTTTTCAGAAATTGTATCAATGTTGATTCTCAGAATGCCAAATAAATAAAAAAGACTTGACACTTTCTTTCAGTTTAACCCTTTACCAAATGGTCCCATGTTTTTACAACCTTGTCAAAGAGGGCCTTGGAAGACGGGGAAAAGGAGGGTAGAAAACGTAGTGGAAAAGGGAGAAAATGCTAGTAACTAGCATTTCCTCCCTTTCCCACTATGGTTTCTACCCTGTCAAAGACATATCCTGTCATTTGAGTTGCATTTTGTCATCTGTGATGGCTTTCAGTCTACAGAAGATAAAAAGTAATCTTTGGTAAAGAGTTCTAGACAACCATTTCTTACTATGTCAAAGGTTTTAATTTGAACCCTGAAAGCACCTTTCATGACTATAGTTGCCTTTGTGGTCACTGTAGATCAAAGATCAGGCTGCACAAAACATGCAGCCTGATCTTTGATCTACACAGTCCGCTTTGATGTCGCACATTAGACAAAAGCGATCATGAAATTGCTATTAATAGGATCTTATTTCTAAGATGAACATTGCTGTTTGATTTATTTAGCGCTCTAAGGGTTAATGTTTTTGTCATCTATACCAATTGGCGTACATCCTTCACTTATTTGGCACTGAAATAGTTAAAAAAGGGATTTTTTTTTTCCATTCTGTATAAGCAAAAGTTATGTTTTGTGTTTTGTTGTTTCCAATATTAGTTTTAATTGTGTATTGTCAGTAAGGTGAAGAAGTGGGGTTTCCTTAGTTACAGTAAGTTTAGTCCTGTAATACATATAGATAGCTTATAGAGAAATTGGGTTATTCATGAAAGTATGACAAAGCTTTTTTGTAACTGGATGCCAGGATATATGATTTTATTGCATACTCAGCATTATACAATTATATTATTTTTTTTTCTGTTTTGTATTTCAACCAGAAGGGAATTTTGTCAGCTCTATATACATATATATTAGTATTCATTTATTCTACTTAAATCTTATCTTTTTTTCCCTGCTTACCCATTGATTTATTTTAAGATTAATGGGGGACAACTTCGAAAAACTTGTATGCAAGTGGAATAAAGGTGTTTCTTTTTCAAAATAGTTTCCTTTTATTTTCAAACAAACCCATTAACCCTTTCCCAAACAAGCCCTGGTTTTCACATGTTTGCAGTACAAGTCTTTTGAAAACACTGGAAAAAGGAGAAATTGCTCGTAACAAGCAATTTCTCCTTTTCCCACAGTGTTTTCTACCCTTTTTGAGAACTTTCCGCCATTTTCATCAAATTTAAAATTGTCGTCTGCAAACTCTTTCAGTCCGGACCAGTCCAAAATTTGTCTTTTGGGAAAGGGTTAACTCCTTACCACACGATCCCAAGTTTTTATGACTCTGAAGACAATGGCATTGAAAATGTGGAAAAGGAGAAAATGCAGGCCACCTAGCCCAGTATTGGTGAAACCTAGATCATATATGAATGATGGGCTCTGGCTGTGATATGACTGAAATAAGGTTGAAAGCAACATAAAACCACTTTTAACCTGAAAGCAGACACTGGCTTGAAAAAGAGTGTGCTGTACATAGGTCTTGTAAAGCAATTTTGGTAACTTGTGCATATGTGCCTTGTCAAATATGACAAAAGTTAACCCTTCACTGCACAAACTTGAGTTCTGACAACCCCGAGAAAGAAGCCTTTTTAGCTCACCTGAGCACAACGTGCTCAAGGTGAGCTATTGTGATCGCCCTATGTCCGGCGTTCGTCAACAATTTCTTTAAACATCTTCTTCTAAACCACTGGGCCAATCTTGATGAAACTTGGCAGGGATGTTCCTTGGGTGAAGCTCTACCAAAGTTGTTCAAAGAATTGAATTCCACTCTTTACTCTGGTTGCCATGGCAACAAAAAGGAAAAAAATGCAAAATCTTTGAAAATCTTCTCTGAAACTAGAACGTGCAGAGTTTTGATATTTGGTGTGTAGCATCTCCTAGTGGACCTCTACCAAGTTTGTTCATATGATGCCCCTGGGGTCAAAATGGCCCCGCCCTGGGGGTCAAAAGCTCGAGCATAGTAACAAAGAAGGAAAACTTTGAAAAATCTTCTCTGAAACTTGAAAGCGTAGAGCTTTGATATTTGCTATGAAGCATCTCGTAGTGGACCTCTACCAAGTTTGTTCATATGATGCCCCTGGGGTCAAAACTGGCCCCGCCCTGGGGGTCACAAGTTCGAACATAGTAACAAAGAAGGAAAACTTTAAAAACCTTCTCTAAAACTAGAAGGCATAGAGCTTTGATATTTGGCATGTAGCATCTCCTAGCGGACCTCTACCAAGTTCGTTCATATGATGCCCCTGGGGTCAAAACTGGCCCCGCCCTGGGGGTCACAAGTTCGAACATGGGAACAAAGAAGGAAAACTTTAAAAACCTTCTCTAAAACTAGAAGGCATAGAGCTTTGATATTTGGCATGTAACATCTCCTAGTGGACCTCTACCGAGTTTGTTCATATGATGCCCTTGGGGTCAAAACTGGCCCCGCCCTGGGGGTCACAAGTTTGAACATGGGAACAAAGAGGGAAAACTTTAAAAATCTCTGAAACTGGAAGGTGTAGAGCATTGATATTTGGTATGTAGCATCTTCTAGTGGACCTCTACCAAGTTTGTTCATGTGATGCCCCTGGCCAAAACTGGCCCTGCCCCAGGGGTCACAAGTTCGAACATAGGAACAGAGAAGGAAAACTTTTAAAAATCTTCTTCTCTGAAACAGGAAGGCGTGGAGCTTTGATATTTGGTATGTAGCATCTTCTAGTGGACCTCTACCAAGTTTGTTCATATGATGCCCTTTGGGTCAATACTGGCCCTGCCCAAGGGGTCACAAGTTCGAACATAGGGACAGAGGAGGAAAACTTTAAAAATCTTTTTCTCTGAAATTGGAAGGCGTAGAGCTTTGAGATTTGGTATGTAGCATCTCCTAGTAGACCTCTAACAAGTTTGTTCATATGATGCCCATGGGGTCAAAACTGGGCCTGCCCCGAGGGTCACAAGTTCAAATATAGGAACAAAGAAGGAAAACTTTAAAATTCTTCTTTTCTGAAACCGAAAGGCATGGAGCTTTGATATTTGGTACGTTGCATCTCAGAGTGGACCTCTACCAAGTGTGTTCATATGATGCCCCTGGGGTCAAAACTGGCCCCGCCCCAGGGGTCACAAGTTCGAACATAGGAACAAAGAAGGAAAACTTTAAATTTCTTTTTTTCTTAAACGGGAAGGTGTAGAGCTTTCATATTTGGTATGTAGCATCTCCTTGTGGACCTCTACCAAGTTTGTTCCAAGGATGCTGCTTGGGTCAAAATTGGCCCAGCCTCGGGGGTCACAAGTTCAAAAATAGGAACAAAGAAGGAAAAGTTTAAAATTCTTCTTTGAAACTGGAAGGCGTAGAGCTTTGATATTTGGTATGTAGTGATTCTCTTCTAAGTTTATTTGCCCATCTAAGCACAACGAGTTCAGTGAGTTCAAAATTGGGTCATCTTGGGTCATAAACTAGGTCACTAGGTCAAATACCTTGTTGGCACTCGAGAGGCCACATTATTTGCTCAATTGCCTAGAAAATTGGTCAGAAAGTTTGTCTTTATAAAATCTCACATAAGTCTGAATTTGGGTCAACTGGGGTCATAAACTAGGTCACTGGGTCAAATTAAAGAAAGACCTTATTTGCACTCTGGAGGCCACATTTATTGCTCAAATGACCTGAAATTTGGCCAGAATGTTTGTCTTGATGAAATATCAGATGAGTTTGGATTTGGGTCACATGGAACCATAAACTAGGTCACTCGGTCAAATTAAAGAAATACCTTGTGGGCACTCTAGAGGCCACATTATTTGCTCAATTGCCTTGAAAATTGGTCAGAATGTTTGTCTTTATAAAATCTCATGAGTCTGAATTTGGGTCAACTGGGGTCATAAACTAGGTCACTTGGTCAAACTCTAGAGGCCACATTTATTATTCAGTTGATTTGAAAATTGATTAAAATGTTTCTTTTGATAAAGTCCTGGGTCACTAGGTCAAATTAAAGAAATACCTTGTGGGCACCCTAGAGGCTACATTTTTTGCTCAATTTGCCTTGAAAATTGGTCAGAATGTCTGTCTTTATAAAATCTCACGAGTCTGAATTTGGGTCAACTGGGGTCATAAACTAGGTCACTTGGTCAAACTCTAGAGGCCACATTTATTATTCAGTTGATTTGAAAATTGATTAAAATGTTTCTTTTGTTAAATCTAAGACCAGTTCAAATTTGGGTCACCTGGGATCATAATCTAGGTCACTACAAATTAAAGAAATACCTTTAGGGCACTCTACAGGCCACATTTTTTGCTCACTTGACATGAAAATTGGTCAGAATGTTTGTCTTCGTGAAATATGAGTTTGAAACTGGGTCACCTGGGGTCATAAACTAGGTCACCTGGTCAAATTAAAGAAATACCTTTAGGGCACTCTACTCAGGTGAGCGATCAAGGACCATCATGGCCCTCTTGTTTCTCCTTTTCCCACAATGTTTTCTATCCTTCCCAAAACAAATTTCAGTTTTGAGTTGCATTTTTAGCTCGCCTTAGTAGGGAGTGTTCAAGGTGAGCTTTTGTGATTGTGCGGTGTGCATCGTCTGTCTGTCATCTGATCGTCAACATTTACCTCGTGTGCACTCCAGAGGCCACATTTTCTGTCAGACAGTCATGAAACTTAGTCAGAATCTTTTGTCTTGATTAAATCTTGTACAAGGTGGAAACTGGGTCATGTTGGGCCAAAAGTAGGTCACTGGGCTAAATCTTAGAAAAACCTTGTGTGCACTTCAGAGGCCACATTTTCAGCCTGATGCCCTTGAAACTTGGTCAGAATGTTTGTCTTAATAATATCTCTGAAAAGTGTGAAATTGGGTCATGTTGGGTCAAAAAGTAGGTGACTGGGCCAAATCTTAGAAAAAGCCTGTGTGCACTCTAGAGGCAACATTTTTAGCATGATACACATGAAACTAGGTCATAATTTGTCTCGATATTTTGGATTAGTTTGCTATTGGGCCATGTCGCGTTAAAAAGTAGGTCACTGTGCCAAATTTTAGAAAAACCTTGTGTGCACTGTAGAGGACACATTTCTTGGCTGATAGAATGAAAGTAGGTCAGATTATTTGTCTTGATGACATCTCGGACAAGTTTGAAATTGGGTCATGTCAGGTCAAAAAGTTGGTCACTGGGCTAAATCTTGGAAAAACCTTGTGTATACTCTAGAGGCCACAGTTTTAGCCGGCTACTTACGGAACTTGGTGGTAATGTTTGTCTTGATGATGTCTTGGACATGCTCAAAATTTGGTCATGTCAGGTCAAAAAGTAGGTCACTGAGCCAAATCTAAGAAAAACTTTGTGTACACTCTAGAGGCCACAATTTCAGCCTGATAGTCATGAAACTTGGCCAGAATGTTTGATGATATCTTGGACAAGTGTGAAATTGGGTTACATTGGGTCAGAAAGTAGGTCACTGGATCAAATATTAGAAAAAACCTTATGTTCACTGTAGAGGCCACTTTTTCAGCCTGATACAAACAGATTTGGTTAGAATGTTTGTTTTGATGATATCTTGGACAAGTTCGAAAATTGGCCATGTCAGGTCCAAAAGTAGGTCACTTACTCTCATGCGTTTTACATCATTAAAACCAGGATCTCTTAAGCTTTATCAACTGTAAATGACTTTACTCCAGTCAATGGACCTCTTGTTTTTGTCATCTGCAAATGTTTTCAACTTGAACCTGTCTAAAATTTTGTTGTTTGGTAAAGAGTTAACTGTGTTTAACTTGTTACCAACAATCCTGACTTGGAAGGCTTTTGAAATCATTGTGGGAAAAAGAGAAAATGCTGGTAACCAACATTTTCTCCTTTTCCAACAATGTTTTCCACCCAATCAAATACAAATATTGTCATTTGAGTCACATTTACCTGCGTGCAAATGCTTTCAGAATAAACAAATTCAGTATTTTCTTGTGTGGTAATGGGGTTAAAACCATTAAATCTATTCAGTGCCGCAGGGGAAATAGGCATTTGCAGATGGCATAGTTCAAGATCAGACTGCACAAAAAGTGCAGTCTGATCTTGAATCTATTGGTTGTGTGGTGTTTCACCGTTTTCAACATTTCAGTTATATTGTGGCTGCCAGTGCACCTACCGGTATCTGGGCTTTTTCGGAGTTTCTTTTACCAGTACTTCACACTATATTCTTCCAAAGCCACTGGCTGCTTTCCCACCAACCATCGTTGAAACAATGATCAGCTGTGAGAAAGGTAATGAATCCCACTGCAATAACTACATGTGTCATCAATCCTTGGAAATTGGCTGAGCTGAGGATTCAAACCAGCAACTCCCTGTTCTAGATTACTGTGTGCTACCAACTGCACTACCGGGGCTATACCGCCTGCTCATTTATCCAAATCTATTATGATAACAAGAGGGCCATTGGCCCTTAAGCGCTCACCTGAGTAAAGTTATCTACAGTTGATAAAGCTGAAGAGATCCTGGTTTTAATGATGTAAAACACATGAATGTAAGTGACCTACTTTTTGAACCAATGTGACCCAATTCCAAACTTGTCCAAGATATCATTAAAACAAACATTTTGACCAAGTTTCATGAGTATCAGGCTGAAAATGAGGCCTCAACAGTGCACACAGGATTTTTCTAAGATTTGGTCCAGTGACCTACTTTTTCACCAGATATGACCCACTTTGAAAGCTGTCCAAGATATTATCAAGACAAACTTTCTGACCAAGTTTTATGAGAATCCAGCTGAAAATGTGGCCTCTACAGTGCACCCAAGGTTTTTCAACGATTTGGCCCCATGACCTACTTTTTGACCAAATGTGACCCAATTTCAATCTTGTCCAACATATCATCAAGAAAAACTTTTCTAACTAAGTTTCATGCATTTCAGGCTGAAAATGTGGCCTCTAGAGTGTACACGAGGTTTTCCCATGATTTGGCCCAGTGACCTACTTTTTGACCCAACATGACCCGATTTGAATCCTGTTGAAGGTATCATTGAGACAAACATTCTAAGTTTCATAAATATAAGGCTGAAAATGTGGCCTCTAGAGTGCACACAAGATTTATCTAAGATTTGACCCTGTCACCTACTTTTTGCCCTGACATGACCCAATTTCAAACTTGTCCGAGGTATCAACAAGGTAAACATTCTGACCCATCCTTACCAGCATCAGGCTGAAAATGTGGCCTCTATGGAGCACCACGGTTTTTGTTAGATTTAACCCAGTGACCTACTTTTTTCAGCCCACATGACCCAATTTTGAACTTGTCCCAGATACCATCAAGACAGACAATCTGACCTAATTTCATGAGTATCCGACTAGAAATGTGGCCTCTAGAATGCATGCATGGTTTTTCTAAGATTTAGCCCAGTGACCTACTTTTTGACCCTACATGACCCAATTTCAAACATGGCCAAGATATCATCAAGACAAACATTAAGACTTTACCAAACCACAATATTTTAGACTGGTCCAAATTGAAAGCACTTGCAGACAAAGATCAAACTGTGGCTTGGATGATGGAGTTTGTGGTTGAGAGAAAACATTACCAGCATTTTCTTCTTTTCCCACAATGTTTTCAAAAGGCCTCCTCCTCAGGTCATGAAAACACGCGATTGGTAAACAGTAAACTCTTTACTAAACATAGTACTGGTGAAACCCAGGAAATACATTAATATGTGAGCTGTTGCTGTCATGACCGAAATAATGTTGAAAGCCGTGTGAAACATCAATCAATCTCTACTCGACAAAAGATTTCACGGTGACCAATAATGAAAGCCTTTGCAGATGACAGATATAACTCTTATGATTGGATTTTTCTGTGATGGGTAGAAAACATTGTGGGAAAAGGAGAAAATGCTGGTTACCAGCATTCCTCCTTTTCCCACAATGTTTTCAAAAGCACCTTTTCTTGGTGTCTTTTGGCATTGTGTGGTCAAGGGTTAGTCATGGTAGACTAGTCCAAGAGCCTTTTGTGTAACATTTTATGCTCTTTCAACATTAACACAGGACTTGCAGAGCCAGGTAGGTCATTCAGCAATATGTAGAGCTTAAAACCAGGGTGTGGTTGGTTTGAATCCTCGGCTCGGCTGGTTTCTTTATGAGGATTGATGAAAGTCATTGTGACCAAATTTGTTTCTCTATCACCACTAATCATTGTGTTAACCATGGTTATGTGGGAAAAGTATTGTGCGAAGTACTGGCAAAAGAACCTCTAGGAAAGAAAAGAAGCACGTACGTAAGTGCACTGGCTGCTGCAATAACTGAAATGATGTTGGAAATGGTGTTAAATACCAAACAAACTCAATATCTCCTGACACAAATTTGAAGCAGTATCTTCTTAAATATCACAGATGTATCTACCTAAATTAACCCTTTACCACACAATCCCAAGTTTTAATGACCCTGATGAAGAAGGCTTTGGAAAACATTGTGGGAAAAGGTGAAAATACTGGTAACCAGCATTTTCTCGTTTTTCCACAATTTTTTTTCAACCCTATCAAACACAACTTCGACAATGTGAGACACATTTGTTGTCTGTATATGCTTTTTGTTTTGACATGTCAAAAATTTTGTCAAGTGTTTAACCCTTTACTGCACCATGCCACCTTTTAACGACCCAGTCGAAAAAAAATCCTTTTGAAAACAATGTTGGAAAAGGAAAAAAAAAAAATGCTGACCAGCATTTTCTCTAACCGACATTATTTTTTACCCATTCGAAGACAGAAATAATCACTTGAGCTACATTTAATTTGTCATCTCTAAATGCTTTCAATTTGGTCCAGTACAAAATTATGTTGTTTGGTAAAGGGTTAAGAATAAGTACAAAAATACAAAATACTAGCGCAAGAAGAAATTTATGACTGAAAAGAAATTCCATCATTTTGTCTTTTAATTTAGTGAAAAGCAGACATTAAAAAAAAATCATTTTTCGTTAACATTTGAGTCATGCTCTGTGAAAAGGGGGCTTAATGCATCTGCGGAAAGTATCGATCCAGGTCAGCCTGTGCAGTCCACGCAGGCTGACCTGGGCCGAAACTTTTCGCTATTGGTCAATTTTCTGTATGTTAAAGGACCAGTCTACCTCATGATTCAGTTGGTTGTTATACACAACCGACTTTATGGATCCATAATTATGTGATGTCTTGCTTGGTATCACGCATCACAGAGATGCATTAAGCCCCCTTTTGCCAGAGCATGACTCATTTACATCAAATATACTTGTATGAGTAATTTTATTTCGTCGCATGTTTCAAACAACAACTGGTGTAATACTTTTCGAGCATTATCAATTTGATTCTTATAAACCTTTACCACACCATCCTGGCTTAATGACCTTGAGCATGAAGACTTTCGAAAACACCGTGGGAAAAGGAGAAAATGCTGATAACCAGCATTTTCTACCCTTTTAACTCTTTTAACAAACGATAAAATTTTTTACTTGTTCAAATGGAAAGCATTTGCAGACGACATTAAATGCAGCTCAAATGATAGAATTTGCCTCTAAAAGGGTTAAAAACATTGTGGGAAAAGGAGAAAATATTGGTTACCAGCATTTTCTCCTTTTCCCACAATGTTTTCAAAAGCCTTCTTCCTCAGGGTCGTTAAAACTCAGGATTGTGTGGTAAAGGGTTAAAAGGAAATTCCAATTTTTCAGTCATATTCATTTTATCATCTGCAAAGGCTTTCAATTTGGACAAGTCTATATTTTTGTCGTGTGGCAAAGAGTTAAGCAAGCAGACACTTACAAAAATCCATAACAATCTGAAAAGGCGAAGGGGTGATAAACACATTAATTAATGTGACATAATCGTATTATGTATTTAGTCAATGATATAAGCGATTGTAATTTTTGGTTTAAAACGATGTAAGCGGCAGATCAGTAAAGGTGTCGCACCACTGCGAGTTTGCTTCCGGGTCGTAGTAGTCAAAAGTAGTCCGATGTGAAATTTTGCAGTAGCACTTTTGTCGCACTGTTTCGTGGAGCTGAGAGGGCTTGGGGGTATATAATTTAGATTTGCTTCAAATTTAGGTAGTGGGGGACCTTTTAGATGTGATTTTATCATATATTGATTGGACTATTTTATGTCAGTGGAGGGCCAAAAACTTGGGGTCATGGCGGTGAACAGGCATTTTTGAGAGGACAATTTCTAGGGTGCCTGTATTGATTGGGATTTAGCGAAAAACGCAATCGGTTGACATATTGTTTTTTATGCATTTTTTTGAAGGACTATGACTGTACTTTTGAGAGCAAGAGACGGTAAAGCCAAAGTTTTGCCATTAAGCGATTTGTGAAGCTTCAAAGATGGTCAATTTCACTCTATTTTCAATATGGCAAAAAACCAGTGGTGTGACACCTAAAAACATGTCAGCCTCGATTTGTTGATGTCTTTTACAATTAAAAAGCTGACTTCCTCGTACTGGTAATGCTGAGTCCTGTAGCTCAGCAGGTAGTGTACAGGGCCTGAAACCAGGTCAACGGTTGAACTCCCAGCTGGGCCTACTTCTTTCACAGGATAGATGATAGTCATTGCAACAGGATTCATCCTCTCACATCTGACCACTGTTCTGAGAATGGTTATGTGGAAAAACAGAAAAAGGCTTTGAGAGAATTAACATTACAACTAAACCAACCTCCTTCAATTTCTTGTCATTATGGGGTAGTTAACACTGTATCAGTTAAAACAACTGAAACTCTTTACGAAACAATCCTATATTTTAACAACCTTTAGGAAAAGGGCTTTGGCAAACACTGTGTAAAATGGAGAAAATGGTGGAAAACTAGCATTTTCTCCTTTTCCCACAATGTTCTCTAGCCTTTCAAGGACATGTCATTCAGCCATAGTTAATTTGTCATCTGAAAATGCTGATTTGGACAAGCTTAAAATTTCATCACTTTGCTAAGACTTAGTATTGATAAACCCTTTACCACACAACGTCAACCTTTAACGACCTGGACAAAGAAGCCTTTTGAAAACATAGTGGGAAAAGGAGAAAATGCTGGTAACCAGCATTTTCTCCTTTTTCCAGTGTTTTCTACCCAATCAAAGACATATTGCATTATTTGGGTCACATTTGAATTGTCATCTGCAGATGCTTTCAATTTGGACAAGTCTATATTTTTGTTGTGTGGTAAAGAGTTAAGGATTTGCTATTTTGATGGATACCAAGGTTCTAATTATAAAAATTTATACAATCAATATTTAATGACGTCATTTTACATAGGGCTCAGTCTCTATCAGGTGAAAAAATTGAATACTTCTGTTTCAAAAGCAGTTGCATACTACAAAGTGTAGTGTCTTATGATAGACTATATCTAAGAAAGACAACTCGTATTATCATTGAAATGTATTTTAGAAGATTGATGTCTCTTGTATGTGTTTAGTTTTGAAAACGAGGCTGTAATAAAAAGCATGGTCTAGAAGTCTTGTCTTTTTGATTAAATTCGATGATGATATACTTCAACTGGCGACGAGAATGAAAACTGGAGGAAGGCAAAGTAGTGTATTTAGACGTATTCATTACATATTCAAATCAACCATATTCGGGTACCGGAAGTTGTTTTTGTAACATGTGGTAGTTGCACTCGTCACAACTCGGCCGATTCCGTACCTACATCTAATCACCAGATCACCCGAGATATGCCGAATGGTGGTAGTTGTAGAAAGATTCGTAAAGATGAAGGATGCAGAACAACGGTCTTGCTTCTTTATTTAAATTTATTGTGATCAGCCTGATTACATTACATCTGGCGACGAGGATGGACCTGCGAGGCCTTCCAGAGTTTGATGTTTTGAATACGACTAATTTAGCTGCCGGATGGAAAAAATGGACCAGAGCATTCGAGTTGTATTGCGTGGGTAAGAACGTGACGAATGCGAACCAGAAAAGGGGACTTCTGTTACATACCGCAGGTATGGCTGTCGAAGACATTTTCTTTACATTACCTGAAGCAGAGCGGGAAAATGTGTACGTTAAAGCAAAAATGCATTGGACAATTATTTCACGCCAGAAATGAACATTTCCTATGAGCGTCATGTGTTCCGCTCTATGTGCCAGTCACCTACTGAAACGGTGGACCAATTCATTACAAGATTGAGAGTCCAAGCTGAGACTTGTGAGTTTCACGATAACAACGAGCAAATACGAGACCAAGTTATTGAAAAATGTCATTGTTCTGAACTGAGACGCAAATTTCTTGAAAGAGGTGGGTCATTGACTCTTGAAATTCAGTCCATTGCTAAGGCATATGAAGATGCCCAG
Organism: Tridacna gigas; assembly: GCA_945859785.2. Taxonomy (NCBI): domain Eukaryota; kingdom Metazoa; phylum Mollusca; class Bivalvia; order Cardiida; family Cardiidae; genus Tridacna; species Tridacna gigas. The sequence goes on from OX244033.2 coordinate 3,094,477, forward strand.
AAGCAAGTATTAAACATAGAGGGACACAGTTCTAACAGTGCTGAAGTTAGCAAAGTCTCGGTTAAAGAAAAGAAACCGAAACGGGGAAAGAAGAATAAGAGAAATGAAGTTGTCTGTTTCCGGTGTTACAGAAAAAGGCACACAGCTAAGAATCCTAAATGTCCTGCAAGAGACAAAGAGTGCAGAAAGTGTCACAAAATTGGATATTTTGAACTCTGTTGCAGAACCAGAGAAGAAACCTCAACAAAGAATGTTTGTCAAGTTGATACCGAGTATACATTCAAACTGGCAGAAGACGACAAGAAATTGGAGAAGGTTCCGGTTGTTGTTGGTAATGTCATTCTTGACATGATTGTTGATTCTGGTGCGTCCTGTAATGTTGTAGACAGAGCAACCTGGGAAGACTTAAAGAAACAGAGAGTACAGTGTGTGTCTAGAAAATGTACAAAACAGATATACTCATATGGTTGTGAAAATCCATTCGAAACTGTAGGTTGTTTTGTTGCTATTTTATCTTGTAATGGTAGATCTGTAAATGCTGAAATTGTAGTAATTGAAGGGAAAGGTCAATCATTGCTTGGTAGAGAAACTGCAAAAGAGCTTAGTGTGCTTAAAATTGGCATGAATCAAAAGTCTGTCAATTCTGTCAGGGTTATGCAAGAAAGTTTAACCATGTCAGAGTATGAAAAGCTTTACCCAAATGTGTTCAAAGGTGTCGGGAAATTAAAAAATTACTGTCTGAAAATACCTATTGATACATCTGTTAAACCTATTGCTCAGTCTGTTAGAAGGGTACCATATCATTTGCGGGAAAAATTGGATAAAAAAACTTGATGAATTAGAAAAACAAGGTCTTATAGAGAAATGCAGTGGGCCAAGCGACTGGGTTTCTCCATTAGTCTGTGTACCAAAGCCAGAAAATGATATACGCATTTGTGTAGATATGAAGTTAGCAAATAAAGCAGTCATCAGAGAGAGACATCAAATACCCACAACTGATGATGTCATGCATGATTGAAAAAAGTACCATTTTTAGTAAGCTAGATTTGAAATGGGGCTATCATCAAATTGTTTTAGACCATGAATCAAGGGGAATAACTACATTTTGTACACATAAAGGTTTGTACAGGTATACTAGACTGATGTTTGGTGTCAGTTGCGCACCTGAAATGTATCAGAAAGTCATTCAACAGTTATTTTCATCTTGTCCAGGGGTGAACAATATACTTGATGATATCATTGTACATGGTTCACCTTGGAGGAACATGACAGGCGACTGAATTTCGTATTTAAGATTTTGAATGAAAAAGGTCTTACTCTGAACAAACAGAAATGTCAGTTACGTTTGTCAAAATTAGTTTTCATGGGACACACGTTTTCGGATAAAGGTATAGGACCTGCTGATGCAAAGATATCTGCTGTCATCAATGCTAGAAAACCAGAAAATGCTTCTGAGGTCAAAAGTTTTCTTGGTTTAGTGAATTATAGCTCTCGCTATATTCCTAATTTAGCTACTGTTGCTGCACCACTGAGAGAACTGACTAAAAAGAATCAACCATTCAGGTGGGGTGATGATCAACAAAAGTCATTTGACAGGTTGAAAAGCTTGTTAGCTAGCGCAGATACTCTTGCTTATTTTGATGTTGATGCACCAACCAATGTTATAGCTGATGCAAGTCCATTTGGTTTAGGGGCTGTATTAGTTCAAAGACAAAATGGGGAACATCGTGTAGTCTGCTATGCTAGTAGATCATTAAGTGAAGTAGAGCAGCGTTATTCTCAAACAGAAAGAGAAGCTTTAGCTCTCATATGGGCATGTGAACGTTTCCCTGTGTATCTTTTTGCAGAGAGTTTGAATTGCTTACTGATCACAAACCGCTTGAGTTTATCTTTTCTCCTAAATCCAAACCAAGTGTACGTATCGAACGTTGGGTATTACGTTTGCAATCTTACCAGTACAAAGTTAGGTATATTCCAGGTAAAGAGAATATTGCAGATGCTTTATCTCCAAAGATGAGATTATTCTCCAAAGATGAGAAAAACATTAGGTCAAATTTGCAATGCAAAGCAGAAGAGTATATTAAAGTCCTAGCAGTAGAATGTACCCTGTGTTGATATGACCTATTCGTAGTAACTATTACGGTATAGTGATCTACATGATCGGCCGAATGTTGTTGTTGTTCTAAAAAACGCATTAAAAACGTAAAGTCGATATCTGTCTTGTTGATCTTTATTTAATTGTTATTTTGAGATAAATAACAAAACATGGTGTCAGACTAAAAGCCATGGATAAGCTAGAACCACCGAAAGCCCTGCTGTTGGATGGCAATGTGGCTGACAACTGGAAAAAGTTCAAACAACGGTTTAACTTGTACCTGGAGGCTTCCGGTATCGCGGAAAAAGATGACAAACAGAAGGCCTGTCTATTTCTACATGTCATCGGCGAAGATGCGCTTGAGGTGTACAATAACTTCAAGTTTGAGGAAGAGGCAGACCAACTTAAACTTGAAAAAATAACGGAAATGTTCGATCGGTACTGTAATCCGAAGAAAAATCAGACGTATGAAAGACACAAATTTTTCACGTGTGTACAAAGATCGGATGAGAACATTGACTCGTACGTAAACGAACTTAAAACCAAAGCTAAAACCTGTGAATTTGGGGAACTAGCGGAGTCATTAATCAGGGATAGGATTGTGTGTGGAATCAGAGATGATCGGGTTAGAGCAAGACTGTTAAGGGAACAAGATCTAGACTTGCAAAAGGCCATTACAATTTGTCGTGCATCAGAAACTACCAATGAAACATTGAAAGAAATTAACCTTGGCAACAAAAACAGTGACACTAGTGTTCATCATGTGAAATCAAAAAATTTCAAAAAACAGGAAAAGGCACATGAAAACCCAAAGAAATCCTCAAAACCAAAGAAAGGAAACCCTGATAAACAAAAGCCATGTAGTAGGTGTGGTAATACTCATGGACCTCAATGTCCAGCCATGGGAAAAGTATGCAATAATTGTGGTAGAAAGAACCATTTCAAAAAGATGTGCTTCTTTCGTGCTTCAAATTCAAAAGTTCACAGTATTGATGAAGGAAATAGATCAGAAAGTGAAAAAGAATTTTTCATAGATTCTGTCGATGCAGGTAAACAAGACAGTAAGTACAAACTTAATGTGAAAACCAATGGAATTTTAGTACTGTTCAAACTTGATACGGGAAGCGAGGTAAATATTCTTTCTCAGAAAGATTTCAATAGGTTGAGGAACAAGCCTAAACTTCAGAGTACAAAAGCAAAGTTGACGTCTTATAGTGGGGACAACATTCCGGTCAATGGATCTTGTATTCTGAATTTAGAACATAAGGACAAGTGCCACAAACTTCTCTTCATTGTTGCTAAAGACAATGTAATTCCTATTTTGGGTGAAAAAGCCCTAGATAAATTAGGACTTATAAAACGTGTTTTCACCATTGAGAACAATGACAGTCAATCAAAAATGGTAGAAACAAAAAGTGAAACAAATGATGAGAAATCAACTAATGCCATTATAGAACAGTTCAAAGACGTGTTTATTGGACTAGGTTGTTTGGAAGGTGAATACAAAATAGAAGTAGACAAAACTGTGAAACCTGTTGTTACACCATGCAGAAAGATTCCATTCAAATTGCATAAAAAATTAAAAGCAGAATTGGACAGGATGGAAAAACAAGGTGTAATCTGTACAGAAAATGAACCAACAGACTGGGTAAACGGGATCGTAACTCCAATTAAGAAGAATGGTGACCTGAGAGTCTGTTTGGATCCTCGTCCGCTAAACCGTGCAATCAAGCGTGAACACTACAAGCTACCTACAAGAGAGGAAGTTACAGCTCAGTTTGCTAATGCCAAGTACTTTAGTAAACTAGATGCATCTAAAGGCTTCTGGCAATTGAAACTTGATGAGAAATCTTCAAAACTGACCTGCTTCAATACACCATTCGGTAGAAAGCGTTTTCTGAGATTACCATTTGGTATTAAGTCAGCACCTGAAGTGTATCACAAAGCAATAAGAGAACTTTTCTCTGATATTCCTGGTGTTGATACAAGTATGGATGACATTATAGTGTTTGCTGAGTCGCTGGAAGTTCACAATGACAGGTTAAGAAGGGTTTTAGAAATAGCAAGAGAAGCAAACTTGAAATTAAACAAAGACAAATGTAAGTTTGGAAAGCAAGAACTGATTTTCTTAGGAGATGTGTTATCATCTGAAGGCCTCAAACCAGATCCAGTAAAACTCCAAGGAATCAATGATTTTCAAACTCCAAAATCAAAGAAAGAAGTTCAAAGATTTCTAGCAATGGTGAATTACCAAGGTAGATTCCTCCAAAATCTATCAGCAAAGACAGAACCTCTAAGAAAATTGCTAGAACAGAAAAATGAATTTGTGTGGAATAAGGAACAAGAGAATTGTTTCAATGAATTAAAAGCAATGCTGTCAAGTGAGCCATTGTTAAAGTTCTATGATCCAAATAAACCAATCAAAGTTTCTTCAGATAGCTCAAAGTCAGGACTAGGAGCAGTTCTTCTTCAAAAACATGACAATGATTGGTTTCCGGTAGCATATGCATCAAGATCATTAATGGAAGCAGAAAAAAGATATGCCCAAATTGAGAAGGAATGTTTGAGTATTGTGTATGCTTATGAAAGATTCTATCAGTTTGTGTATGGTCAACCTTTTGAATGTGAAACAGACCACAAACCACTGGTTTCAATAATTAACCAAAAAAATCTGAATGACTGTCCGTTGAGAATACAGAGACTTCTTCTCAGACTGCAAAAATTTGATATCTGTATGACATATGTACCTGGAAAATTCATGTATACACCTGATGCATTGTCAAGAGCATTTGGTGAGAAAAAGGAAGACTGTGTCACAGGAGAGGCTGAGGTAGAAGTGTATGTGAACTCAGTGCTCATAAATTTACAAGTATCTGATGAGAAACTCAAACAAATCAAAAAAGAAACAGAGGATGACCATCAGTTAATGTCGCTGAAAGAGTGCATCATGTCAGGTTTTCCTAAAGACAAAGTAAACTGTCCAGCTGAAATCCGAGAATTCTGGAACATTCGTGATGAACTATCCTTTGTAAAAGGTCTACTGCTGAAGGGGCTAAAGGTTATAATACCAAAAAGTCTCAGAAAAGAAATGTTACGAAAAATTCACCAGGGTCATTTGGGAATAGAGAAATGCAGGAGAAGGGCGCGTGAAGTTCTGTACTGGCCAGGACTAAACCAAGTCATATCAGAAACAATCAAAAGTTGTGCTACGTGCCAGGAGTACAGGCCAAAACAAGCATCGGAACCATTACATCCTCATCCTGTTACAAGTAACCCGTGGGAGAAATTTGGTGTTGATTTATTTCAGTTAGAGCAAGATCATTACTTAGTGATGTGTGATTACTATAGTAATTATCCAGTAGTGAGTAAGCTAAGTTCAACATCAAGCGAGGCAGTGATAAATGCCATGAAATTTGTGTTCAGTACTTTTGGTATCTGTAAAGAATGCTTTTCTGATAATGGGCCACAATTCAGAAGCAAGGAATTCAAGATGTTTTCAAACGAGTATGATTTTAAGCATACTACATCATCACCAAAATTCCCACAGAGTAATGGTTTGGCAGAATCATGTGTCAAAATTGTCAAAAATCTACTGAAAAAGTCCAAAAATGATGGAAGTGATTTTAATCTGAACCTATTAATATATAGGTCATCACCTCTTGACTGTGGTAAATCCCCAGCGGAGTTGATGTTTGGAAGAAAGATCAGATCAAATTTGCCAATGGTCCAGGAAATATCCAAGAAAAGCGATGTCTTTAGAAAACAGAAAAGTGTTAAAAAACAAAAGCAAAAATATCAATTTGATAAGAAAGCCGTAGAATTGCCACCTTTAGAGGTGGGTGATTGTGTTAGATTAAGGGATTCTAGAGACACAAAATGGTCTAAAAAAGGGGTGGTAAAATCTCAAATAGAGGCAACACCTAGGTCATATGTGGTTGAAGTTCCAGATGAAGCAAGTTACAGACGTAATCGAAGAGACATTCTAAAAACAGAAGAAAACTTTGACTTTCCAGATCTAGAGGCAGAAATTTGTGATTCTGATCTAAAGCTTGACAATGAGAAAACTGTCATTCAAAATGAAAATAACGTGTTAAGAAGATCTGAGAGAATACGAACAAAACCAAACAGGTTAATTGAAGAAATGTAGAGTCAGGATGAAACTGAGGGTCAGGATGAAGCTGATCTCTATGACTTTTTAAGACTGCTTGCTTTTATTTTAGTTTTAATAGCTTTTAGATAAAGTATATCTAATATCTAGTCAAGCCATAGCTGCACTTAAAAAAAAAAAAAAAAAAGACTTTAGTAGAATGTAAAGTATTGGTTGAAATCTAGTCGGATGAATGGTTTTTAATCCATATTTTAAGAAAGGGAGATGTGTTGATATGACCTATTCGTAGTAACTATTACGGTATAGTGATCTACATGATCGGCCGAATGTTGTTGTTGTTCTAAAAAACGCATTAAAAACGTAAAGTCGATATCTGTCTTGTTGAACTTTATTTAATTGTTATTTTGAGATAAATAACAAAACATACCCCAAAGGCAATGACTACACGTGAAATTGAGGAAGTTTCACATTTTGACTCTGAATTATCAGATATTAGAGATAAACTGTTAACAGGTCAATGGCATACTCTTGAGTGTAAAGAGTATTTACCAGTTCGTCCTGAATTGTGTTCAATTGGCAAGCTTTGTTCTTAGAGGAACTAGAATTGTCATACCAACTAGTTTAAGACAGAGAGTGTTAAATCTAGCACATGAAGGTCATCCAGGGATTGTAGGGATGAAAAGTATGGTGGCCTGGGATAGACAAACACATTGAAATGCATTGTAAAAGCTGCTATGGCTGTCAATTAGTCTCAGATTCAAATAAGCCTGAACCGTTGACAAGAACTGAATTTCCTTCGTTTCCATGGCAACATTTCGCAGCTGATATACTTGGACCATTGCCAAATGGTGAATCCATTTTAGTAGTAACAGATTATTACAGTAGGTTCCGACCGTGTTCATCAAATTGATTTGAGCACAAATTCTGAGCATGAGCATGGTGACCTGTATGCCTTCAATGTGCATGCTCAAAATTTGGGCAAACATGATATTAATATTGGAAATATTGAGACAAAAGTTATTGTCGACAGTGGGTCATCTGCTAATATAATTGATTAACAAACATGGGAAAATATGAAAGAATTGAAAGTTTTTTGTTATAGTTCAAAGCAGACACAAAAACGTTTGTTTGCATATGGTAGTACCCAACCCTTAAACTTATTAGGAGAGTTTGAAACTGATGTGTCATCACCAAATTCTGATCAAATGGTAAAAAGGGTTATATTTTATGTAATAGATAGCCAGGCACCAGCAATTATTTCAAGAGATACTGCTATGAAACTTTGAATTCTGAAAATTGACCCTGTTTATTCTATCAAAGAGAATACTCTGTCAGAATACTCTGTTTTACTGGTTTAGGCAAATTGTCCGACTTTGATGTAAAACTCCATATTGATCCAAATGTTAAAGCAGTGGCTCAAAAGATGTATACTTTACCTTTAAGCTTAAGAAATAAGGTAAATGAAAAACTAGATGAATTAGAAAAACTAGATGTGACTGAGAAAACAGAAAGTCCAACACCCTGGGTAAGTCCCTTGGTCATAATCCCAAAGTCTTCGGGCGATGTTCGGCTGTGTATAGACATGCGGCAAGCAAATAAAGCAATTATTAGGGAACGCCACCCAATACCTACAACTGATGATGTATTAATTGAAATGATTGAAAGTACTGTTTTTAGTAAGATAGATCTGAATATGGGCTTTCACCAGATTGTTCTAGCCAAAGAGTCGCGTCCAATTACCACCTTCATAACTCACAAAGACCTATATAGGTATAAGAGGCTAAATTTTGGGGTAAATTCTGCGCCGGAAATGTTTCAACATATAATATCGCAGGTTCTACATTCGTGTGAAGGGGTTTCGAACATTGCAGATGACATAATTGTACATGGGAAGGATGAAGAGGACCATGATACCAAACAAAGAAAATGTATGGATACACTGAGAAGCAAGATGTCTGACCATCAATTTAGACAAATCAAAGTTCAGTCTAGACAGAGTTACATTTATGGGGCATGTTATTTCAGGGAGAGAAATAGGCCCAACTGAGGAACGAGTCAAGGCTCTTGTTCATGCTGAGAAGCCGAAAAACGCATCAGAAGTTAGCAGCTTTCTTGGATTGGTTAATTTCAGCTCCAGATGTATCAGAAATGTTGCCACTTTGACCGAACCATTGCATAAAATAACCAGGAAGAATGAAGTTTTTCATTGGGGCAAAGAACATGAAGAAGCGTTCAATACTCTGAAAGATAGGATGTCGAAGGCAGAAACACCTGGATTTTTTAAGCCAGGCCGGAAGACGAAACTCATTACGGATGCTAGTAATACTGGTCTTGGTGCGGTTCTCGTCCAGGAAAACAATGGAAAAGAAAAGGTCATAAGTTACGCCAGTAGAACATTGACAGATGTTGAGAAACGATATTCTACTACGGAGAAAGAAGCCTTGGGAATAGTGTGGGCTTGCGAAAAGTATAACACCTATCTGTATGGTTCAAAGTTTGAGTTAATTACAGATCACAAGCCACTAGAGGTCATTTACTCAGCAAAATCTAAGCCATCAGCCAGAATACAGAGATGGATTTTACGGTTATTGCCATACTCATTCAAAGTAAAGTACAAGCCAGGAACTGTCAATATTGCCGATTTCCTGTCAAGAGTCACAGTGAATGAAGAAAAAAGTACTTTGATTCATGAGAGTGAAGATGACGAGGATTATGTGAAGTTTGTTGCAGAAAATGCTACGCCATCGGCATTGTCAACTAGCCAGGTTGAGAAATTTTCGTCAAGTGATGAAGAGATGTTAGATCTTCATAGGTCTATTCATACAGATCGATGGGAAAAATCGTCAGCTTATATGCCAGTCAGATATGAATTAAGTACACTTGGACACTTAATACTGAGTGGAACAGGCTTAGTTATCCCAAAAAGTTTGAGAACCAAATGTATTCAGTTAGCTCATGAAGGTCATTTGGGAGTAGTGGGAACAAAATTGAATTTGAGAAGCAAAGTATGGTGGCCCAAGATGGACTCTGACGTTGAGAAATATGTTAAAAGTTGCTATGGCTGTCAACTTGTAGGATTACCATGTAAACCAGAACCATTAAAGCCAACAGAACTTCAAGCAGGACTATGGCAAGACCTAGCGATTGATTTAATGGGACCGTTACCGTCGGGTAATTATGTATTTGTATGTGTGGACTACTATAGCAGATACTACGAGATAGACATTTTAAGGACAATCACATCAGAAAAGATCATAGACAGTCTTGAAAAGATGTTTCTAGTGCATGCTTTGCCAGTTAGCATTACAAGTGATAATGGCCGACAATTCATATCAGAAGAATTCGAGAAGTACCTTGAGATAAAGATATCATTCACAGATGTACTACGCCACTGCACACAAGTGCAAATGGAGAAGCTGAGCGCCAGAATAGGTCTCTTTTAAAAAGATTAAAGATAGCTCAGGCAGAAGGAAAGAACTGGAAAAATGAGATAAGTAAATACTTGCTAGCGTACAGAACAACACCTCACAATACTACAGGAGCAAGTCCATCAGAACTACTATTTAATCGGAAATCAAGAACAAAATTGCCAGAAATCCAGTTTACTTTGAATGATGAAGAAGTCAGAGAAAAAGACATGTACCAAAAAGAAAAAAACAATAGACAATATATAGACTGCAAAAGAAAAGCAGAGAAGAGGAATCTTGCTATTGGGGAAAAGGTTTTGATAAAACAAGATAAACAAGACAAACTTACCACGACGTTTCATCACCAGCCACATATACTGGTAAATAAGGATGGAAATCAAGTTATCAATCAATCTCCAGAAGGTGTTACAAAGATTCGGAACTCATGTAAAGAAGTTCATAGAAAGAGGGGAGACATCTGATTTACCAAGTGGAATTGAGCAATATGAGGAGAGTTCAAATTCAGATCTCTCTTTGACTAGTCCAAGCCCGAAATTTCAATTTCAAACGCCTGAAAAATTGTTGAAAGAGAACGATTTCGTGGGTAAAACACCTGAAAAGTTGTTGAAAGAACCTCAATGTGAAGTTTTACGAAGGTCGTATCGCGTAAGACAAACACCTGCAAGATTTCAAGAATTTGAAATGGGTTAAATTTTAAAACAGTGATAGACTGTGAAAGCTTAAGCTTGTAAAGAGAAAGATTTCTTAACTATGTATTATGTTATTGGTTTATTTTTGCAAGATTCTTTTATTTGCAAGATATGCAAAATTATCCGCAAAATTATCATGGGGAATTATCTCAATTATCAGTAAATTACCATTTTGGTAGCATGCTGATTAAACATTCTAACATAGTGGTAATTTATGATTTGGATGAATATTTTCTTTAGTTTTGGTTAATCAAGGAAAAGACAAGTCATGCTTCAAAAAGAAAGTTATTTTTTTAAACAGTCTAAACTTTTGTTTTGAAAAGGGGAGAAGTTGTAGTGTCTTATGTTAGACTATATCTAAAAAAAGACAACTCGTATTATCATTGAAATTTATTTTAGAAGATTGATGTCCCTTGTATGTGTTTAGTTTTGAAAACGAGGCTGTAATAAAAAGCATGGTCTAGAAGTCTTGTCTTTTTTATTAAATTCGATGATGATATACTTCACAAAGTAAATGTATTGAAAATCATGTGATTTATCTTGGAAGTGGGGGGGGGGGTAAAAACGTTATGAAAAAAGGAGAAATTGCTGGCTACCAGTTTGAACATGAGATTGCGTGGTGGGGGGTTAACCCTTCCAACAATTCCAACTTTTAACTTCTTAAGAAGGGCGGCTTTTGAATGTATTGTGAGAAAAGCTGAAAGTGTTGGGAAGCAGCATTTTCTTTTTTTGCACAATGTTTTCTACCCTATCAAAGACAACTTCCACAATTTGCATTGTTTTGTGTGCAAGCATAAAACTGGATAATTGGCACGAGCTGAATGATAGTGCGTCTTTCTATTGGTTGTTTGGTTTGTCTCTGGTATTTGTTATTCACGCTTCATTGCGCATCAAACGATATCATACCTTTTCGCGGGCTCTCCTCATAGTTTGTTTGACATCAGAACAGTTCTGTTTAGATGAATTGAAATTTAGAAATATTTCATTGGGGAGCAAAGTCTTAACTGTGGCTTTGTTTATTTATGTTCCAGTAGTTCGCTGGATTTCACCAGTTTCAGGACTTTATATCAATTTGCCTTGCTTAGTGTTCTTCTACTATATACTACAATATAATGGCTTCTCAGCGCCCTTCGCGAGGACAACCTTCAGTGGACTATAGGAAATTGCACGAAGGTACTTTGGACGAATTCGATGCAGTACAGAGTGGGGAACCAGCCCATAAACCGGAAGGTAACTTTCCGGTAGAAGAACAACGACACAGGTTGCAGTCCGAGGAATCGAGTTTTCGTGGTGAGGCGGACGAAAAACACAGGTTGCAGTGTGAAAAGTTGCAGTTGCAGTTTGAACTTCAAAGGCTAAAGCATGAAGAGGATATTAGAAGGCAAAGAGACGAGACAGAGGACTTGAAAAGGCAAGTTAGGGAGAGGGAGCAACCGATCAAGTCCTCGAGATCGAGTAAGGCGACGGAGAAAGGTATGTCTTCACTTACTATCGAGACCCTTAGAGCGGACCAAGGGTTGTCAAAGAGGGCAGAAAAAGAACTGGACAGACTTGGTTTGTTTAATGATAGTTACAACTCAGGTTCCTCGGATAATGAGGACATTCCTGCTGGGAGAACTCGGCACATAATTGTCAATGATGAGGTTCCTGCTGGGAAAAACCAAAATAAGACAGAAAGTAGATCGGAGATTTATGCTAAGTCGTCTGAATCTGTAACAAATCCTCAACTCTATCCTCAAGCACATCTTAGGTTCGAGTTCGTCAATAATGCATTGAGCTTTGACAAGCTTGAACTTAATATGTTTGTTGCCGGCGAATTAGAGATTATTTCAAAGTCAAGAATTTCTCAGAGTGAAAGATTGGGTCGTTTAGAGTTATTGAAGAGATTAATGTATCTGAACAATTCGTATGAATTCAACATTTTAAAAACTTTGTATGCTGCAGTTTTGCGTGAAATTGAATTGGGTTACAAATCTTGGCATGACGACTTTACTTATATTGAAAATGCTGTCTTAGCTTCATATTCCCAAAAATTAAAACCAGTTGCTAATTTCTCCCAAGGTAGTTCTGGTCTGTCAAAGTCAGAAAACAGGGTCTGGTTTTGCGCAAAATATCAACGAAACAAATGCAAATCCAAAGATTCCCATACAATTTCGTTTAATGGACGAGTTCGTTTTGCTAAACACATTTGTGCTTCGTGTTGGCAGAAGGATAAGAAGGAGCTTGCTCACCCAGAATGTTCTGCAGCTTGTCCACATTCTTCAAATTGACTGGCCTTGCCTAAAAAAGAAAATCTGCAAAAATATAATGATGCTGCCGATTTGATTTTGCCAAGGTTTTCTTTGAATGACAATATTCATGGCTCCTTTAGTAGTCATGGATCAAATTGCAATTTATGTCATTCCGTAAAGCCTATAATACTACAATCCTCTTTTAACAAAGCTATCATTCATAAATTATGTATTGAATCTGGCAAACCAAATTTTCTAGGTTGCAAAATCACAGTCAACACAAAATTTAACACAGACTTCATGAAAAGAATGTTATCTGATTACAACGATTTGCAGGTTTGCGATTTATTAAAATATGGGTTTCCCATTGGATATTCTGGTTCTAGGTCCTTAGATAAAGACTTGGGTACTCGAAAATCTGTTGGTCCCATTTGGCCTAAGAATCACAGAGGAGCTGTAGAATTCCCAGATGATATTTATAACTACCTAGTTAAGGAAGCTAAGTTCGGAGCAGTTATGGGCCCTTTTTCTCACAATCCTTTTTCTGAAACATTGTTTCTCTCTCCCCTTAATTCCGTGCCAAAGTCTACACGTAATGAAAGAAGAGTAATCCACGATTTGATAGTGACTGGTGATACAGACGAGATACCACTTTAAAAACATTGAAAAAGTACTTAATAGATTACAAGAGTACAACATCAGAGTAAATCCTGACAAAAGTGAATTCTTCAGAGATGAAATTGAGTTTTGAGGTCATAAAGTCGACAAAAATGGTTTACACAAGATCGAGGAGAAGGTTAGAGTTATAGTTGACACACCTGAAATTACAAATGTGTCACAGTTGAGATCTTTTCTTGGTCTGGTACAATATCATGCCAGATTTTTGAAGGACTTATCTACTGTATTACATCCACTGCATCAACTGTTGAAAATGAATGCGAAATAGATATGGACAGTAAAATACCAACAAGCATTTAAGAAAGTCAAAAGTGTGATTACGTCAGACTTGGTTATAATGAACTATGACCCAGCTTGATACTAGCATGTGATGCAAGTGCATATGGTCTTGGTGCTGTTCTCGGCCATAAGCCACCAGATGGCTCAGAGACGCATTTGCGTCTAGAACTCGTAATTCAGCTGAAGTCAACTACAGTCAGATTGTCAAAGAAGAAACATCAATAGTTTGAAATTGTGACAGTCTTTCACGAGTACCATTGGCAGAGACAGGGGTTAATATGGTGGATGTTACAGACTTGTATCTGAATAGCCTAATGAACAATCTTACAGAGACCAATTCACAAATTTCCAAAGAAACTAGAAATAACCAAGTTTTGGCATGAGTGTATGAAACTGTTTTGCAGGGACATTCAACAATTTATTCATTGACCAAAGAAGTAACCGCACAATTCCGACTTTTAACGACCCTGAGGAAGGTTTTGAAAACATTGTGGGAAAAGGAGAAAATGTTAGTAACCAGCATTCTCCCCCAATGTTTTCTACCCTTCCTAAAACAAATTTCAATTTTTCAGTCACATTTATTTTGTCGTCTGCATTATGCTTTCAATTTGGACCAGTCTAAAATTTTGTCGTTTGGTAAAGTGTTAAAGCCATATTTGAGGAAAAATAAGGAGCTAAGCCTCCACCAAGGCTGCATAACGTGGGGAACTCGTGTAGTAGTACCAAATGTGTTGCGCAAACAAGAGTTACAAGAGCTCCATGAGGGTCATGTAGGTAGAATAAAAATGAAATTGAAGCAATGTGTGGTGGCCGAATATTGACCATGATCTGGAAAGATTAACGATGAGTTGTGCTGGGTGAATGGCAAACAAACCAAGTCCACCAGAAGCGCACATTCATCCATGGGAATTTCCTACAAACCCATGGGCTAGAATCTACACTGATTTTGCAGGACCATTTCTAGGATACATGTACTTGGTGATGGTTGATGCTTTTTCCAAGTGGCCTATTGTAAAAATTATGAGGAAATCAACAGCGTCAAACACTGATGAAATTGTGCGTACAGTATTCTCAGACTATGGTATTTGTGACGAAATAGTGAGTAACAATGGTCCTCAGTTTGTCATTGAGGAATTTCAGACATTCCTCCGCATGAATGGGGTTCGTCATATTCGTAGTGCGCCGTATCACCTGCGTACAAACGGGTAGGCGTAGAAATTTGTGCAAACCTTCAAGCAAGCTCTCAAAGCTGCACAAAGTGAACCAGGTACTGTTCAGTCAAAACTATCCAAATTCCTTATTCAGTAAAGGAATGCAGAACATTGTACTATTAGAGAGCCTCCAGCAAAAATGTTCCTTGGCCGTATTCTGTCAACTAGATTGGATAAAGTACAAAAAAAAGCGTGTTGAGGAAGAACAAGCTAAAATTGTTCGATCAACATATGACAGACAATTTGATGTTGGACAAAGTTGCCGTTAGAGATTATCGAAATCAGCATGAAAAATGGATTCATGGAGCTGTTGCTTCAAAATCTGGTCCAGTGTCCTATTGAGTAGAAATTATGCCAGGGGTTATTTGGAACAGACATGCAGACCAAATTCGTGTATCATTAGTTAATGTTCAAAATGATGGTCATATTAATCCAGATGATCGATTTGTGCCAAGTTTGCCAGCTGAGAAAGATCATTCAAGTGGTTCGCCAGAACCCAAAGATTCGATTCCCATACCTGATGTCAAAATTTCAACAAGTTCAAATTGTGGTCATCAGGTTGAATCATTTGCAGGGAGAAGGTATCCTATGAGTGAAAAGAGAAAACCAGTTAGATTAAATATGTGAGCTATTGTAACAATATAATATTTGTACTTTGATTTTATTATTACAAGATTTACTTCCCTTGTTTACTCGCTTACTGTATCATGGCTGCCGGTCTAAATAAATAAATATATATTCCGAATTAAATCCTGCCAATCCTTCACTTTGTATGCAACCAAAGATATTACATGGTGTCAGAAGACGGATAAACGATCCATAATGGAGATGGTAGGCAATCCTCCCCCCAGGATGGACTGGGAATCGAGCAATCTTCCCGACAGTTGGGACAAATTTAAGGCTCACATTGAGCTCATTTTCAAAGGCCCTTAGAAAGAAAAGAACGAGGAGTCACAAGGGAAATGATGGATGCGATAGACTTTTCACTCCGTATGAAAGATTGACCCCAGGTAAGTCAAGTTCTAGTTACAGTAAGGTGAGTGAGTATCGCAGTCCAAGTAAATGGGGGCAAAGTGACACTGCAAGCTCATGGGGGCAAGGTTACAGAAGTGATATGAGCACGCCGCCCAGGCAAAATGTATATCCGACGGAGACTACGCCAAAAGTTCCAGGGTATGTTTCAGAGTTTTCCCCAGGTACCAGATAACTGGCGCAACCCAAATTGGCCTGAACGAGAGTATCAACGTTATACTCATTCATATGGTGTGCCGAGAAATATTTTCTTTGGTGGTACCGGTTCATAGAATGCGTTCTTCACGAAATTTTACATTTCATTTGGATGAACAGCAATGGACGGGAACACAAAGAAAATACAACCTGTGCTATTGTTTACTGGGTAAAGTTAGCGAATATTTCGCTATGTTAGTTGAGAAGAATCAACACCTTGTGTATTTCGATGTTGTAGATCAGCTGAAAAAAAGATTTGGCAAGTCAGACTTGCCAGAATCTTTTCGGATAGAATTTAGCAATCTGCTCCAAAGAGCTGATGAGTCAGTTCAAGAATGGGCAGATAGGGTAGCTCTTGTGGGATCCCAGGCTTCTGCTGGAATGCCCGAGCCTCTAAGTGAAAGGGAATTGGTTTTGAAATTCTGTCAAGGATGCACTGAGAAGGATGCAGGCCACTATGCACTGATTTCTAGACCCTACACTCTGGATGATGCAATGAAAAAGTTGTTGTGGTACAGACATACGACTAAGCTCATGCATGGTACATCCAGATCTCACCAAATAAAACAGACGGTTTCAGATGATAACCCGTTTGAAACCGACGAGTCAGATTTGCAATTGAGCCTGAGAAAGGTCAATACAAGTAGATCTAACCCTCCAAAACCATTTAAATGCGACCAAGATGACTTAGAAAAAAGGGTTTCAGTTATGGAGAATAAGATGGAAGAAATGCAGAAATCAATCGATAAACTGACCACTGCATTCAATAAGCTCCGTTGTTGATTCCGGTCATGAAGTTAAAATAAAATGAGGAATCTATTGCCGAACAAATTCCAGACCATTTGGAAAAAATGTGGGAAAAGTCTGTTACCAACCTTTCTGATCCGGCGCAAGCAAAACTTAAACAATTATTGTGTGAATTTCAAGATGTGTTTGCCAGAGATGAATTTCATCTTGGTAATCTCGCGGAAATTGAACACAAAACTGATACAGGTGACTCAAAACCATTTAAACAAAGAATGAGAAGAACACCTGTAAGTTTTGCTAGCGAGGAAAAAGCTCACTTAGACAAGATGGAAAGGGCTGGTGTAATACAACTATCTGCTTCAGAATGGGCATCAGCGCCTGTTTTAGTTAGAAAAAGGGATGGTAATATGCGATGGTGTGTTGACCATAGAGACTTGAATGCTCTTACTGTCAAGGACATATACCCATTGCCGTTAACAGACGAATGTCTAGATACATTGGCAGGCAATACTTGGTTCTCAAAACTGGATGCGAACTCGGCATACTGGCAGATCAAGATGTCTGAGAAAGATAGGAAAAAAACTGCCTTTATTACCAAGTATGGGTTGTAAGAATTTGTAAAGATGGCTTTTGGTCTTTGCAATGCGCCAGCGACCTACTTTAGAGTTATGAACCTAGTTCTGAGGGGTCTCACGTGAGATTCTGTACTAGCTTTTCTTGACGACATAATAGTTCTTGGGGAAAAAAGCGCGAACAGATCAAAGGTCAAGGTCAAACTAGAACAACGTCATGAACGGCAGAAACGTTATTTTGACAAAGGTTCAAAGAAACTTAAACCACTTAAGATAGGAGAGTCAGTTAGGCTTAAACACAATAGTAAGACATGGCAGCCGGCATTTGTAACTGAAAAGCACTCCAATCAATCTTATATTGTGGAAACAAGCTGGTAATTGTTACAGGCGCAACAGACGTTTTTTTTTGTTTTTTTTGTTTTTTTTAGCAAAAAAATGGTGAACATCACAAGTTGGATACTTCACATGATATTCAACCATTTGATGCAAAATCTTCTAGTCATCTATCATCTCCACAAACAATGCAGCCCAGTCCTTATCAGGCAAAACAGTCTTGTGAAAACCAAGACACCAGTGCTAATGAATCTAGTCAAAACTTATCTAGTCTAAAGTCTAGTCAACCATACATCACTAGAGCTGGTCGCACTGTCAAACCAAAGAAATTTAAACTTGTGAATGATTACTTTGCACTCTAATTTTCAGTTGTATCAGGAATGAGAGAATGTTCAAATATAGTCCTTTTAAAATGTACACCATCTAAAAAAAGATATGCTGGAAAAAAAGATTTAATTTAAGACTAAGAGCCTTAGGGGTATGAAAAATTTTTCCCAGTGGGCTTTGTTTCAAAAGAAAGAGGATGTAACAATAAACCATTTGTACTTTGATTTTATTATTACAAGATTTACTTCCCTTGTTCACTCCTTTATTGTATCATGGCTGCCGATCTAAATAAATAAATATCTATTCCGAAATGAATCCTGCCAATCCTTCACTTTGTCTGCAACCAAAGATATTACAGCTATCACTAGTGTTTAACTCTTTACCACACGCCAAATTTTAGACCTGTCCTAGTTGAAAGTATTTGTAGACGACAATTTCAATGTGGGTCAAACAATGCAATTTTTCTTTGATAGGGCAGAAAACATTGTGGGACGAGGAGAAAATGCTGGTTACCAGCATCAGAGGTGCCTACTTTTACACATTTTGTGTAGAATCTATCAATTTTGTGCTATTTTAGAATTTGCACGTCGTACAACACAAATTGTACGATTTCTCGTTCACGTCGGATTTTTTTTTTTTTAACTCGAATTAATTCTTTGTTCCGCTGATGAGAAGCGATACAATCTAATAAAGTACACACTATTGATTGGTTACCGGTATTATTACGCCAGTGATCGAATTGTGCGACGAAAACCATTCAAAATGGGAACCAGAAAATTTCCATGAAAAAATGGCGTCGCAAAAGCGTGGATCACTGTCCATCTCGGATGAAATTCAACAAAGCTCGTCGAAAAAGAAAAAATATCAACAAAAATTCTTGGATAAGTATAATGAATTGCCGGGAATTAAGTCTTTACAGCGGGGAAGTGCGTATGCATACTGCGTCTATTGTAGGCAAGACTTTAGCATCGCGAATTCGGGAATGTACAACATCAAAAGGTACCGCGATACGGACAGCCACAAAAAATTCGAAAAAGAATCGAAAGGCGTACAGTCCATTACAAAGCTGTTAAAAAAGGCAGATCCATCATCAGATTTAACTACTCAGGTCACTTTAGCTGAGGCGATTTTTACCGATTTGATTGTAGAGTATAACTTGCCCATTACTGCAACTGACAGAATCACAAAGTCGGTGAAAAAGGCATTCATGGATTCGAAAATTGCCAAAAAATATCAGTGTTGTAGGAGTAAAACAACTGCAATGATAAATGAAATAACCAACGATGAGTTAACAAAAACAAGAGGGCCATGATGGCCCTGTATCGCTCCACTGGCTTATAAATATAAACCATAAATACTAAACATTTCAATTCTGAGCCAAATGGTTTCAAAATGAAGACTTACAAAGTTTTCTCTGTAAAAGCCCTCGTGAAAGTTGAGACCCGCAGGGCAAAGCCATTTTTGATCCCAAAGCTAGGCCTTACAGTAAGGATAAAAAAAGATATCTTAAGTTTTCACTATGTAAACCTAACTAAAATTTGTGAACCCTGGAGTGGGCCAAATTTTGATCCCAAGGCTCAAAACATGCCAAATCTGTTAGTCCTATGCTTTATGGTTAGCAACAAGAAGATTGTCGAGAAGTCTTCACTATATAAGCCCTTATAAAACTGACCCCAGGGCTACAGTCGGACTACATGGGGAATATGTGTATTAGAAGAATAACATGCCAAATTTGGGAGTTCTTGGCCTTATGGCTAGTAACAAGACAGTTTCTGAAGTTTTCACTCCATAAACCCATGGAAAACTTGTGAGCCCTGGTGCAGGGCCAAACTTGATCCTAGGGCTGTAACTTGGGCCCTCTTTGTAGTTGTCCACTAGATAATGCTATAATTATGCAAAATTTGGTAGCCCTAAGCCTTATGGCTATGTACACCAAGATTTAAAAGTTTTCCCTATATAAGCCCATGTAAATCTTGTGAACCTCCCCCCCCCACCCCCAGTATGAGGCCAAACTGACCCCAGGACTGTAATTTGGGCACTTTGGTAGACCCTCACTAGATCAAGCCAAATGCAAAATTTGGTAGCTCTAGGCCTTAAGGCTACGTACAGGAAGATTTCTTAAGTTGTCACTATGTAAGCCCATGTAAAACTTGTGACCCCTGCGGCAGGGCCAATTTTGACCCCAGGGCTAAAATTTTGGCCCCATTGGTAGAGGCCCACTAGATATAGCTACATGCAAAATTTTGTAGCTCTAGGCCCTATGGCTAGGTACAGGAAGATTTTTAAAGTTTTCTCAATATAAGCCTATGTAAAACTTGTGACCCCTGGGGCAGACCCATTTTGACCCCATGGCTATAATTTGAAGAAATATGATAGAGGTCTACTACATAAAGCTACATGCCAAATTTGGTAGCCCTATGCCTTATGGTTTCAGACGAGAAGATTTTTAAAGATTTCCAATATTTTTCAGTTTTGTTGCCATGGCAACCAGAGTTTTTGAAGGAATCAAATTCTTTCAAGAAAGTCTGAAGAGGACTGTGGCAGGATCATTTCTGTGAAGTTTCATGAAAATTGGATGGGTAGTTTCAGGGAAGAAGTTTGAAATAAAAGTTAACGGACGGACGGACGGACACTGGGCCATGACATAAGCCCGCTGGCCTTCGGCCAGTGGAGCTAAAAATGAAAGAAGGACCATTTGCATTTAGCACAGATGGAAGCAATGACCAAAAGAACAAACATTTTCCAATAGTTGTGACTGTTACTGATGAAACTGGAGTCACCCAGTCATTGCTGTCTGTCCCTATTTTAAGGCAATCTGGAACTGGTGAGAATATATATCACTTGATATCTGACGAACTGAGGTCTAAAGAAATTCCTTTGACAAACTGCCTGGCATTTGGAACTGATAATGCAAATGTAATGGTGGGTCGGCGGAATCCAAATACACATCTTGCTGGATGCCCCTGTCATTTATTACACCATGCGGCTGAGCATGCTGCAGCATGTCTACCATTTTCTGTTGATGATGTTTTAGTGAGTGCTTACCACTACCTAGAAAAGTCGAGCAAGTGTTTACAGACATTAGAAAAAGCACAAGACTTATATGATGTACAGCATAAGAATATCCTGAAGCACTGTCCTACCAGGTGGTTGAGTGTAAAAACATGCCTTGAAAGAGTTTTGGAGAACTGGGGTGCCCTTCAGAAATTTTTCTCTGATGAACATAAGAAAGAAAGTAAAAGTAAAGAAGACTCTGTTCCGGCTAAATTATCACGATTTTTCAAGTCTCCAACGAACAAACTTTACTGTACATTTCTTTTGTATGGCATTCAGCCATTTGTACCTACTAATGTAAAGCTGAAAGAGGAGGCCCCATTGGTACATCAGCTGCAACGAATGATCTGAAAATTAATCCGAGAAGTGCTTGCATGGGCAATGAATAGCAAGGTTATTAGTGAAATAAGACTATGAACGGAAACTGAACCAAAGGAAAGATATAGACCTCTTAATAGGACAAGATGCCATAGAGATGATTAATAACAAAGAAGCCATTCACTTGAGAGACAGTAGAATAGAGGAGTTCTACACCACAGTGAGGGAGTTTTACGTAAGTGGGGCAAAGTACATGATAGAGAAGTTGCCTATACACGATGAGCTCTTAGAGAAGGCACAGGTGGCAGATGTTGAACTTAGAGCAAGAAGTTCTTTTTCTAATGTGAAGTACTTTCTGACCAGATTTCCCTGCCTGATGCCCAGTGGCTGCACCATAGATGATCTGGCATTAGAGTTTGCCCTATATCAGTCACATGACTTCCCTCCAAGATTTAGCGGCAGGATTGGTGTCATCTGGAGCCAGATAGGAAACCTTAAAGACGAAGATGGGGTGGATATTTTCAAGAACATTTCTAAAGTGATGCTCGGTAATCTGTGCATACCACACAGTAATGCTCCATGCAAAAGAATATTTTCTTGTGTGTGAAAAAATAAGACAGACCAAAGAGCTACTGTTGGTACAGAAACCATGGATGCATTGATGGCATGCAAGGCCAGACCACAGAGTAACCCATATGGGCGTGATTACACATCAGAAGATTTGAAAAAACTTAAGTCATGCTACTATGAATCTATGAAAAAATATTAATTGCTAACTCGGTAACCTGGAGCAATTGACCTAGTAATTGACTGTTTGTACATTTATATTGGGTGCTGTCAACTTTTTTTCCATAAAATAATAGTGATCCCAAAAAGATGGATGCATATCTGATGTAATTAGGTAAGATACATTATGTAATCAGAAGTTGTACTTTAATTAATTTTAGAATGCATGTAAAGTATGGTTGTGAACAGAATCTCCCCCATAATGACGAATAGTTATCCCCTAAATCGTATCTGTTGGTAGGCACCTCTGCAGCATTTTCTCCTTTTCCCAGTGTTTTCCAAAGCCCCCTCTTCCTGGGTCCTTAAAACTCTGGATTGTATGGTAAAGAGTTAAGGGCATAATAATCCATCAGTGATAACTAATAACAAGTGTTAATTCAGTGTATTAAATTCTTACCTTAGTTTTGACATTAAGTCATTGACAGTAGAAGATATCTACCAGAACCAGCTTCAAGAAGCACTGTAGATCATAATTATTTTAGTTTATTTGCATATATTTCCAGGAAAACATAGTATGCAGTCTAGAAGTTCTTAAAGATAGATATTGATAACTATCTCATGCCTGGATAACATTTGAGAGTTACCAATGTCAAACATAGTTACTCCACATTGGGATGAGTGACATATATTTGAAATTAGAAATTCAGTAATAATAGCCAAATTTCAAGTAACAGTGAGTACTGACTTTAAAGACAGAACTCCTAGTTTTCTAATATTTCATAAGAATGAACAGAAACAAAAACTTTGAAGAACATTCAAATTTTTAAATATTTCTATGAGTTCTAGTCAACAGTTAGGGGAGAGGTATGTGTTATGTATTGAATTATAAGGTACCGGAAGTTACTGGATTATAGCGTGCTTTTGAGAAACCGCCATTAAACACGTTAGTTTAAGCCAACATATGTCCAGTTATATTTTATTGCTATACCTAAAATTAGGTATATAACAAACTCTGTACCAAACGACAAAATTTTAGACTTGTCCAAATTGAAAGCATTTGCAGACAACAAAATAAATGTGACTGAAAAATTGAAAACTGTATTGAGAAGGGTAGAAAACATGGTGGGAAAAGGAGAAAATGCTGGTTACCAACATTTTCTCCTTTTCCAACACTGTTTTCAAAAGCTTTCTTTTTATTAGAATTTGGGAGTGTCCGGTAAAGGGTTAATGGTCAGGATTCTGTATACTGTCCATGTGTTATTTTCTTCTGTTGAGCCTGTAGAAACTGTACGACTTCTGGGGACCTCATCAAGGCCTGGAAAACACAGCAAATCAATTCTTAACCCTTTGCCACACAATCTTGACTTTTAATGACTCTGTAGAAAAAGGCTTTTAAAAACACTATGGTAACCAGCATTTTCTCCTTTTCCCACAATGTTTTCTTTCCTGTTAAATACAAAGTTTAAAAATCTGAGTCCATTTATTTTGTCGTCTGCAACTGCTTTCAATTTGAACAAGTCTGATGTATAGTTGTTTGGTGAAGAATTAAACAAATGACGACATTTTAGATATGTCCAAATTAAAAGCATTTACAGACGACAAATTAACTTTTTGTAAACAACAACATTTTAGACTTGTCGAAATTGAGAGCATTTGCAGACATCAAATTACCAGTAAATGCGACTGAAATGATGGAACTTGTCTATGATAGGATGGAAAACATTGTGGGAAAAGGAGAATATGCTGGTTACCAGCATTTTCTCCTTTTCCCACAATGTTTTCAAAAAGCCTTCTACCTCAGGATCGTTAAAGCTCAGGACTTTTTGGTAAAAGGTAACACTTTTATTCTTTACCCGAACTTACACAATGATACATTATGTATTTTGTTGAGAGTATAGATGTGGTTCAGCATACACATTTGCAGTCTGATCTTGGTCCATACCTTTAACTTTTCTGCTAATATTTTCATCCTATAACTTTGGAGAATTGCCCATAAACTAAAAGAAAGGTGTTTTTGTAACAGTCAACAAACAGATACTTGGCAGGATAGCAGTTAAGCCCATTCTCAAACTCGTCTGTTTTTTATCACCGGATCTTACAACTGGTTGTACTGTGTTCCTAATACAAAAAAGTTACAACAGTAACCACTTTACTTTGGTGCTAAAGCGGTTATCTTATTATGATTTTTTACCTCTGTAACAGAGAAAACTTTTGAAAGCATTGGTAACTCTGTGCTAGAGAACAAAATTTGGGACTTATCCATATTGAAAGCATTGGCAGACGATATATTTAATACAACTAAAATGATCAAATTTATCTTTTACGAGCAATTTGTCCTTTTTTTTTAATCCCACAATCCTGACTTTTAACAAATATAAAGAACAATAATTGGTACACTTATAGGAAAGGGAGTTTACCAGCATTTTCTCATTTCCAATAATGTTTTCTACCATTTCAAAATAAATTTTTTAATATTCAAGTCACATTTATTTTGCCATTTGCAAATGTTTTCAATTCGGACAGGTCCGAAAACATGAAGGTAAAACAGCTATCGAAAACATGAAAGTAAAATGAGAAAATGCTGTTAACCCTTTCCCAAACAAGCCCTGGTTTTCACGTGTCAGCAGTACAAGTCTTTGGAAAACACTGTGGGAAAAGGAGAAATTGCTTGTAATGTGCAATTT
Source organism: Tridacna gigas (assembly GCA_945859785.2). Taxonomy (NCBI): domain Eukaryota; kingdom Metazoa; phylum Mollusca; class Bivalvia; order Cardiida; family Cardiidae; genus Tridacna; species Tridacna gigas. The sequence continues at coordinate 3,119,184 of OX244033.2, forward strand.
CTCCTTTTCCCACGGTGTTTTCTACCCTTTTTGAGAACTTTCTGCCATTTTCATAAAATTTAAAATTGTCGTCTGGAAGCTCATTCAACTTGGACCAGTCCAAAATTTGTCCTTTGGGAAAGGGTTAACTTACTCTGAGCAAGTCATCACCTAAGTATGGATCCATAAAATCTATTTTGACTGAATCATGAGGTAGAATGATCCTTTGACATGCAGCAAATTGACCAACAGTGAGGCATTTTGACCCATGTTAGCCTGCATGGACTGCACAGCCTGACTTGGGTCAATACTTTTTGCAAATGCATTCACAGAGCATGGCTCATTAATGTTGACTGATATTGACAAATATAGGTAAAACAAGAGGGCCATGATGGCCCTGGATCACTCACCTGAGTAGAGTGCCTTAAAGATATTTCTTTAATTTGACCAAGTGACCTAATTTATGACCCCAGGTGACCCAATTTCAAACTCATATTTCATGAAGAGAAACATTGTGACCAATTTTCAAGTCAATTGAGCAAACAATGTGGCCTCTAGAGTGCCCTACAGGTATTTCTTTAATTTGACCTAGTGACCTAGATTATGACCCCAGGTGACCCAAATCTGAACTGGTCTTGGACTTTATCAAAAGAAACATTTTAAGCAATTTTCAAATCAACTGAATAATAAATGTGGCCTCTAGAGTGCCCACTAGGTATTTCTTTAATTTGACCAAGTGACCTAGTTTATGACCCCAGTTGACCCAAATTCAGACTCATGTGAGATTTTATAAAGACAAACATTCTGACCAATTTTTAAGGCAACTGGGCAAATAATGTGGCCTCTAGAGTGCCCACAAGGTATTCCTTTAATTTGACCTAGTGACCTAGTTTATGGTTCCAGGTGACCCAAATCCAAACTCATCTGATATTTCATCAAGACAAACATTCTGGCCAAATTTCAGGTCATTTGAGCAATAAATGTGGCCTCCAGAGTGCAAACAAGGTATTTCTTTAATTTGACCCAGTAACCTGGTTTATGACCCAAGATGACCCAATTTTGAACTCAATGAACTCGTTGTGCTTAGATGGGCAAAAAAACTTAGAAGAGAATCACTACATACCAAATATCAAAGCTCTATATCTTCCAGTTTCAAAGAAGAATTTTAAAGTTTTCCTTCTTTGTTCCTATGTTCGAACTTGTGACCCCTGGGGCTGGGCCAGTTTTGACCCAAGCAGCATCCTTGGAACAAACTTGGTAGAGGTCCACTAGGAGATTCTACATACCAAATATAAAAGCTCTACACCTTCCCGTTTAAGAGAAAAAGAAATTTAAAGTTTTGCTTCTTTGTTTCTATGTTCGAACTTGTGACCCCTGGGGCAGGGCCAGTTTTGACCCCAGGGGCATCATATGAACAAATTTGGTAGGGGTCCACTCTGAGATGCAACATACCAAATATCAAAGCTCCATGCCTTTCAGTTTCAGAAAAGAAGAATTTTAAAGTTTTCCTTCTTTGTTCCTATGTTCGAACTTGTAACCCCCGGGGCAGGGCCAGTTTTGGCCCCAAGGGCATCATATGAACAAACTTGGTAGAGGTTCACTAGAAGATGCTACATACCAAATGTCAAAGCTCCACGCCTTTCTGTTTCAGAGAGGAAGATTTTTAAAGTTTTCCTTCCCTGTTCCTATGTTCGAACTTGTGACCCCCGGGGCAGGGCCAGTTTTGACCCCAGGGGCATCATATGAACAAACTTGGTAGAGGTCTACTAGGAGATGCTACATACCAAATATCAAAGCTCTACACCTTCCAATTTCAGAGAAGAAGATTTTTTAAAGTTTTCCTTCTCTGTTCCTATGTTCGAACTTGTGACTCGCGGGGCAGGGCCAGTTTTGACCCTAAGGGCATCATATGAAAAAACTTGGTAGAGGTCCACTAGGAGATGCTACATACCAAATATCAAAGCTCTGCGCCCTCTAGTTTCATAGAAGAAGATTTTCAAAGATTCTGCAGTTTTTTCCTTTTTGTTGCCATAGCAACCAGAGTTAAGGGTGGAATTCAATTCTTTGATCAACTTTGGTAGAGCTTCACCCAAGGAACATCCCTGCCAAGTTTCATCAAGATTGGCCCAGTGGTTTAGGAGAAGATGTTTAAAGAAATTGTTGACGGATGACGGACGACTGACAACGGACTTTGGGCGATCACAATAGCTCACCTTGAGCATGTTGTGCTCAGGTGAGCTAAAAATAACAGAAAAAGGAAAACAAAATTCTACCTAGATGAGTCGAAAGAAACTTACGATTTTCTTCTCTGTCAAAATCTCATCCAACAGAGAAGGTTTGAAGCCTATTTCAGTGTTGTTTTGGGACTCCATAGTCTCCATTCGACTTGGAGAAGTGCTTGGCTGTGGGTCTATCTTTTGTCCCTGGAATAAAAACAAATACATACCGAGACAAGCTCTCTGAAAAGGGGGCTTTATGCATTTGTAAAAAGTATCAATCCATGTCAGCGCAGGCTGACATGGACTGAAACTTTTTGCTGTCTTTAAATTTTCTGCATGTCAAAGGATAATTCTACCTCATGATTCAAGTGGTTGTTAGTCAAAATGGACTTTATGGATCCATAATTGGGTGATGTCTTGCTTGATATTATGCATTACAGGGATGCATTATGCCTCCTTTTGCCAGAGCATGGCTCAAATGGTAAATATATTTAGTAAAATCTGGACCATTTCGATACAAGTAGGACCAGGAATTTCATTACTAGCTTGAACTGCAAGTGTAAGCAAATTTAAAAACAGGAACTATGCACAGTGTGGAAATACACACCCAGCGGAAGCTATTTAACTCTACCACACGACAAAATTTTAGACTGGTCCAAATTGAAAGCATTTGCAGACGACGATATAAATGTCATTGAAAAAGGGGAAGGGCAGAAAACATTGTGGGAAAAGGAGAAAATGCTGGTTACCAGCATTTTCTCCTTTTCCCACAAGGTTTTCGAAAGTCTTCTTTCATAGGGTCGTTAAAAGTTGGGATTATGTGGTAAAGAGTTAAACTATTTGACCTTTGACCTCTGCTGTGACCTTGACCTTGGAACCTGTCTGAAACCTACACTATGCATGTCCACACATATATGAAATATTTTCAAAATCAGACTACAGGCTCTGAAATGGTGCACAGACATTTTGGGACAGCAGACAATATGTGCTGGACATTTTAGCCTAAGACAAAATTTATAGGAAGGGCAATTTAACCAATTCAACATTTTCTTTTCTTTGCAAGTTTTTTTTTTGCCTAGCCAGAATACCTGAAATTGCAGGTGGCTGTTTATGACTGGGATAATTAAAATCTAATATCTCTGGCAAAACTTCAAATTATCAAAAAGCTCTAAATTACTGATGTATGTCAGGGTGTTTTGACAACTTTTGTGGGAAAGCAGCCAGTGGCTTGGAAAGAATATTGTGCGGAGTATTGGTAAAAGGAACTCCAGGAAAGCATGCAAAGGTGCACAGGCCACAGCAAAATAATTGAAATATTGTTAAAAATGGCGTTAAACACAGCACAATCAATCAATCATTATATCAAGGGCTTCTGAATATCTTCCTACCCACTCATACCATGTCAAGCACACCCAAATCTATTAATCCTTTACCAAACAACAAAATTTTGGACTGTCCAGTTTCAAAACGTTTTCAGACAACAAATTAAATGTAGCTCAAATTTAAGAATTTCTATTTGAAAACATTGAAAACATTGTGGGAAAAGGACCAAATGCTGGTTGTCAGCATTTTCTCTTTTTCCCTCAATGTTTTTTAAAGCCGTCTCCCTCAGGGTCATTACAACTTTGGATTTTGTGGTAAAGGATTCAATATGAACTAACATTTAACATGATGTTTATGTGAAACGGCAGTATAATCATTTTAAAATCCAGAAAGCTAATGTGAAAAGACAATATATTAATGAGAAAAGCCAGAATGTTCATGTGCAAAACCAGGATGTTCATGTGTAAAGCCAGGATATTCATGTGTAAAGCCAGGATATTCATGTGCAAAGACAGTATGTTCATGTGTAAAGCCAGGATATTCATGTGTAAAGACAGTATGTTCATGTGTAAAGACAGTATGTTCATGTGAAAAGCCAGTATGCTCATGTTGAAAAGCTGTATGTTCATATGAAATTTCAGTATGTTCATCAGAAATTTCTGTATGTTCATGTGAAAGCCAGTAGGTTTATGAGAAAAGCCAGTATGTAAAAAAAAGCCAATAGGTTCATTTGAAAAGCCAGTATGTAAAAAGCCAGTTCATTCATGTGAAAAGCAAGAATGTTCATGTGAAAGCCAGTTTGTTCATGTGAGAGCTAATATAATCATGTGAAAAAGCAGTATGTTTATGTGAAAGGCAAGTATGTTTATGTGAAAAGCCAGTATGTTGATGTTGAAAAGCTGTATATTCATGAGAAATTTCAGTAGGTTCATGTGAAAAGTCAGTAGGTTCATGTGAAAAGCCAGTATGTTTATGTAAAAAGCCAGTATGTTGATAAGCTGTATGTTCATGAGAAATTTCAGTAGGTTCATGTGAAAAGCCAGTAGGTTCATGTGAAAAGCCAGTATATTTATGTGAAAAGCCAGTATGTTTAAGTTGAAAAGCCAAATGTTCATGAGAAATTTCAGTAGGTTCATGTGAAAAGTCAGTAGGTTCATGTGAAAAGCCAGTATGTTTATGTAAAAAGCCAGTATGTTGATAAGCTGTATGTTCATGAGAAATTTCAGTAGGTTCATGTGAAAAGCCAGTATGTTTAAGTTGAAAAGCCATATGTTCATGAGAAATTTCAGTAGGTTCATGTGGAAAGCCAATATGTTCATGTGAGAGTAGTTTGTTCATGTGAAAAGCCAGTTTGTTCATGTGAAAGGCAAGTATGTTAATGTGAAAAGCCAGTTTTTTCATGTTGAAAAGCTGTATGTTCATGAGAAATTTCAGTATGTTTATGTGAAATGCCAGTAGGTTCATGTGAAAATACAGCAGGTTCTTTCATGTGAAAAGCTGGTATGTTCATGTGAAAAACATATATGTTCATGTTGATGTTCATGTGAAAAAGCAAGAATTCTCATGTCAAAAGTTGGTTTGTCTATGTAAAACTACAGTATGTTTATATTGAAAGCCAGTATAAGGCTGGTTATTATGTTCATGAGAAAAGCCTGTATGTTCATATGAAAAGCCAGTATTTTCACAGGAAAAAGCATTTTTTTCTATGTGAATAGCCAGTTTGTTCATGCAAATGTCGGTATGTGGTATGTTCATGCTGAAAGTCAGTACATTCATGTTAAAAGCAAATTTGCTCATATGGAAAGCCAGTTTGCTTACATGGAAGCCTGTATGTTCATGTGAAAAGCTAGCTTGCTCATGTGAAAAGCCAGCATGTTCATGTGAATACTCATGCTTTAAAAAAAAAAAAAAAAAAAACCTGATATAAAAGCTTGGATGATGATCATATGATAGGTCAGTATGTTTATGTAAAAAGCCAGTAACCAAGTTGGTAATGCGCATCGCTTTAAATCAGGGGTTCACTCGTTTTATTCCCTAGCTTGGCCAAATTCTTTCCATTGTTTGGTGATAGTCATTGACACAGGATCCATTTCTGTCTTCTGTCTCAGCAATAAACACTTTCGACAAAATGTTCATTTTTGACAGCAGACACTGGCTTGGAAAGAATGTTTTGCAAAGTTTTGGTAAAAAGAAACTCCAGGAAAGCATGGATAGGTGCACTGAGCCACTTGATCCAGTTATATCACAGATCTGAAGTTGAAAGCAGTGTTTAACATCAAACAAACAAAACAATACCTTAAAGAAAAAAGATATCATAAAACACTGAAAGAAAAAAATGCAGGTAACCAGCGTTTTCTCCTTTTCTAGTAATGTCTTCAACCCCTTCTCAGACATTATCATACCCCAAAATTTGAGTCAGATTTCGCCTTCTGCATATGCTTTCAATCTGGACCAGCCTAAAATTTTGTTGTATGGTAATGAGTTAAGTGTTTACCAAAGAACAAAAGTTGAGACTGGACCAAATTGAAAGCATTTGCAGATGACAAAATGAGCTCAAATGACGATTTCCGTCTTTTATAGGATTGAAGACATTTTGAAAAAAGGAGAAAATACTTGTTACCAGCATTTTTTTTTATTTTCCCACAATGTTTTCAAAAGCCTTCTTCTTCTGGTTAAAATTTGTGTGGTAAAGGGTGAAAGAAAAAGAGTCTTCAAATCACTCACATTATCGCTGGCTGTACTCTGAGATCTACTTTTCCTCTGTCGATGTTTGACTGGGTGTTTTGACCTTGACCCTTTGTTATCTCCATGACTATTTTTGGAGCAGGATTCTGATTCAATGTTTGTATTCGCAGTATTGCTCTCAGAAGAGTCCTGACCCCCACCAAAGGTGAAGACATTGTCTGTATTGAATACATTAGCTGTGCTGTTAGTTTGACCAAATGTTACAAAGCCTGGATTGTTCTGAACTGTCATCACTAAGGCTCCAGTATTGAACACTGTCTGATTTGCATTATTCATCAATAAATTCTGCATTGGGGTTTCTGTCTTACCAACAATCTGAGACAAAGATGCTAAATCAAACTCACTTGAAATAAACACTGGTTTCTTGTCTTCTGTAACACTGTCTGTATTCACACCTTCAAACACCCCAGCCTGGGAAGATGTTACATTCTGCATGGTTTGACCACTAAAATGAAAACCTTGACTGCTCTGCAGTCCACCAGACTGGTTCAGGTTAAATAATGGTACACTATAACTTTCCTTCAGACTTTCGGTGGACTGGTTTAAATCATCTACATCCTTTAAATAACCAGTCTCGCAATCTTCATCCACACTCATCTCCATTGTATCGGAGTTATTTCCCTTTGATTCTTCAACACCTCCCTCCATGACTTATAAAAGAGTTCCAGTACATGTATCTAGTTTATAAAAGTCACTGTTTAATATAAAAACTTGCTGGATTATTTGTCACTAATGAATGTATATGACGGATATAATTCCTTTATAAATTTGATAAAAATTAATATTAGTCTTTTTTCTTAAACTTGTCAAAATAACTCTGCACTGATTATTCCAGAAATGAGTCATTTCTGTCACTGAAATAAAAGTATATATGTAAGAGTGTTTGATTCTAGTATGCAAGAGTTAAGGGTTTATTTCAATCCAGCTAAATGCAAGAGTTAAGGGTTTATTTTCAATCCGGCTAATACAAATATCTCTGTCACTAAACTATTTACCACACAATCCCGAGTTATAATGACCATGAAAGAGAAGGCTTTTGAAAACATTGAGATAGGAGAAAATGCTAGTTACCAGCATTTTCTCCTTTTCCTACATTGTCTTCTACTCTATCAAATACAGACATCACTATCTAAGCTACATTTAATCTATTCTTCTCTCAGTCAGACGAATTCTGACAGACTGTGTGTACTGTAACACATTGTCAAAGCTCATAATAATATCCACTATTTTTAAATGGTAGGAATTAAATATGCCTACATTTAGACTCCCAAATTGTTTTCTTTAGGCCTCTATTGGGCCTTTAAGAACATCTTACACGTTTAACCCTTTACCACACAATGCCGCCTTTTGACGCCCCTGAGAAAGAAGCCTTTTGAAAACATTGCGGGAAAAGGAGAAAATGCTGGAAACCAGCATTTTCTCCTTTTCCCACAATGTTTTCTACCCTATCTAAGAAAAGTTGCACCATTCGAGCCACACTGGAATTGACGTCTGCAAATGCTTTCAATTTGGACAAGGCTAAAATTTTGTCGTCTGGTAAAGGGTTAATATACATTTTGATATCCAGTCATCCATTTAGTCTTACACAGGTGTTTCTTAACAGTGGAATTGTCAAAATGTTTTCAAACATCTAATGTAAAATAAAAAAATCTGTCTGCAATAGTAATATGTTTCAGAAGATCAAAACCATTTCGAATACCTTTTCATATCCAGATAGACAACCTTACACAGCTTTTGCTAGTTCTACAGATGCTGTAATTGGCACTTCCTCTCCTTCTAAAAAGTCATCCTGCAAAATCAGTCACAACATTGAAATCAAATCACTCATTTATATATCTATATTTTGGTTTTATACTGGAGTTTAACGCCGTTTTAACAGCTTAGGTCATATCATGGCAGTGCAGCTACACGTGTGTTTCCTGGCTTTCTCACACCAGCACTGACACAACTTTCTTTCCATGCTAGTGACTACTTTTCTCACATGTATTAGAGGTGAGAGGTGAAAAATCACTGGAAACAAAGTTTGCCTCACCTAGGTATCAAACTCGAAATCACTAGGTCACTAGTCACAAAAGATAACCACTGAGCTAGCCAGCCAGGGTTCTATATTTTGATCAACAGCCTTTTTAAAGAAAAAAGCGGAATATTTTTCTTTCATTATACAGGTTGTAAACTGAAATAACAAAGAAAGGGTGATTATATTTAGCTATCACATTTATATTCAATTCTCTACGTACATGTAATTATTTTTCATTGCGATTAGTCATCACAGATGAATGATAATATCTGGGCTGTAGAAACCCTAAGTCCTGCTCATCTGACTTGCACCAAAACAGTGCCTGGGCAAGAGGATTTTCAGATTTCACTTGCCTGTGGACAAGACAGTTTTTCAGATTTCACTTGCCTGTGGACAAGAGAGTTTTCAGATTTCACTTGCCTATGGATAAGAGAGTTTTCAGATTTCACTTGCCTGTGGACAAGACAGTTTTCAGATTTCACTTGCCTGTGGACAAGAGAGTTTTCAGATTTCACTTGCCTATGGATAAGAGAGTTTTCAGATTTCACTTGCCTGTGGACAAGACAGTTTTCAGATTTCACTTGCCTGTGGACAAGAGAGTTTTCACATTTCACTTGCCTATGGATAAGAGAATTTTCAGATTTCACTTGCCCGTGGACAAGAGAGTTTTCAGATTTCACTTGCCTGTGGACAAGACAGTTTTCAGATTTCACTTGCCTGTGGACAAGAGAGTTTTCAGATTTCACTTGCCTGTGGACAAGAGAGTTTTCAGATTTCACTTGCCTATGGATAAGAAATATTAGAACTTGAAAAATATGCACACACTGTATTTTCTTACTTGACTCTTTACCAAACGACAAAATTTTAGACTTGACCAAATTGAAAGCATCTGCAGACGATAAAATAAATGCGACAGAAAAATTGAAATTTGTTTTAGGAAGGGTAGAAAACATTGTAGGAAAAGGGGAAAATGCTGGTTACCTGCATTTTTTCCTTTTCCCACAAAGTTTTCAAAAGGCGTTTTTTCTCAGTCATTAAAAGTCAGGATAGTGTGGAAAAGGGTTAAAATCAGTAAATTTAACCACTTCCTTTACAGATCTAGCTGTTTATATATCCTACCTCTTCATCACAAGACCCATATTCATTACCTTGAGAAAGAAGACTTTTGGAAACAAAATAAGAAACGGAGAAATTGTTGTAACCAGCATTCTCTCCTTTATTCCCCATGTTTTTTTTACTTTTTATTTTTTTACTTTGTCTCAAATGATGACATTTGCCTGTGAAAGAGCAAGAAACATGTGGAAAAAGGAGAAAATGCTGGTTACCTGCATTTTATCCTCTTCCAACAATGTTTTCAGATGGCTTCTTTCTCAGGGTCGTTAGGGATTCATGTATCTATGAAACAAAATTAATTCTTAACCACACTTTAAAATTCTGGATTGGTCCAAATGGAAAGCGTTTACAGACAACAAATTAAATGTTACTAAAATGAATTGGATAGTCTTTGGAAAGCTAGAAAACAGAGTGGGAAAAGGAGAAAATGCTGGTTATCAGCTTTTTTTTTTTTCTCAATGTTTTCAAAGGCCTTTTTTCTCAGGGTCATAAAAACTGGCGATTGTTTGGTAAAGGGTTAACTGTGAAAGTTGAAAAATGCTTCCCTTTTGCTTGGACAGTTTTTTAACCCTTTACCACACAATGCCAGCTTTGAATGACCCTGGGGTAAGAGGCTTTTAAAAACATGGGAAAAGGAGAAAATGGTGGTATCCAGCATTTTCTCATTTTCCCACAATGTTTTCTACTCTAGCAAGAAAAAACACAACTTTTGAGCCACACTGAATCTTAAGTCTGCAAATGCTTTCAATTAGGACGAGTCTAAAATTTTGTTGTGTGGTAAAGGGTTAAAATATACTTACAATATCATAAATCACTTTGATAAGTAATGAACAGCTGGGACATTTTGCAACATCTTCTCCTGACTGTAGATCTTCCTGAACACAAAAAAGCCAACTTCAACATAAAAACAGTATTCAAATATATTGTCTTCCATATTGACTCTATGCTTGCTAAAAAGATCGTTAACTCTTTACCACATGACAAAAATGTAGACTTGTCCAAATTGAAGGCATTTGCAGACGACAATTTAAATGTTGTTCAAATGATGGAATTTGTCTTGGACAGGCTAGAAAACATTGTGGGAAAAGGAGAAAATGCTGGTTACCAGCATTTTCTTCTTTTTCCACAATGTTTTCAAAAGGCTTCTTCCTCGGGGTCGTTAAAACTCGGGATTGTGTGGTAAAGAGGTAACAGCTTTTTACAGACAATAAACTTCAGGATAAGACTGTATGAATCCAGCATGATCCTAGATCTATGCAGTATTACTTTTGTGATACTTGATCAGTAGTATTTCACATCCAATTCAAACTTTTAATAGCTGTGCTCTGGCAAAAGGCAGCTTAATCATTGTGCAAACAGTATCAGTAACAGTATCAGTAACAGTATAACAGTATCAGTAACAGTATATTGCATTGTGCAAACAGTATCAGCTAGGGCCATCACCATACGCCAAAAGTGTACCACAATATATTGCAATACACTGAAACAGTATTGCGATACGTACCACAATATATCACATCCATATTAAAATTAATATTTTTTTTAAAAAAATACCTTTGTTATTCATAATTCAGGTTAATTCTTCCAAAACAAGAGAAATGAATCACCCTATCTAAACAAAAGTGATTCCAAATATCAAATTTTGCCTTCTTATTTGGTATTTTACTGTAACCGTCCTCAGTCGCGTCTATAGCATTAGCGTTGGCAGCCATTGTTGATGTGGTTGTACTCAATTCATAAAATGCAGACACAATCAAGTAGGATTACAAGAAAATACATCAGTATAATTAATTTGCACACATTTTCCATTAATTTAATTATTGTATCAATGAATTCTTGTATTCCTGTTTTTAAAAATCTGTAACTTTTGATGTTTTAAACATCTGTCGGTGCCTCAGCATTGCGTGGTTTGGATTGAATTAATTGTGACCATAAAATATTGACAATCACGAATCAAGTATGCCCTAGTCTGCTTTCATGCTAAACTGTTACCCATAACCGTCCGATAGACAACAGGCTGCCAGTTTACTCTCATACACACTACAAGTATAATAGTGATAGGCGTTTGCATGACTGCGACGTTTTAGAAACAACCAGATCAAAGTAAACTGAAAATACATCTAAACTGGAAAATATAGCAAAAAAAAAAAATGGTACATGAAGTTTGTAGTTTGTATTGACTTTGAATTATATTGCCGGTAAACCGGTATATCGTGACAGCCCTAGCATCAGCCCAGGTCAACCTGCGCAGGCTGATCTGGGCCTGAACTTCATGCTGTTGGTAAGTTTTCTGCACGTCCAAGGACCAACTTTGCTGGCCCCTTTTAAATACATGGATATTCAGCACTGAGCCGTCAGAAGAGATGCCGGTATGATCAACTATCATTTCAGAAGTTTTCTATGAATGGCTGAGATGAAGGTGAGCAGAGAAACAATCATAAAATAACATCGGACAGAATCTTCAGACTGAAGGTACCAGGACTGGTAACAACATATCAAAAAAAAAAAAGTGACCTCTTGCAAACGCAAAAAACAAAGGTCTATAGGGTAGTAATGGGTTAAAAACTTGTCTGGTAAACCTGTACAATCTGTATCTATCAAGGTTTACAAATTGCTTTGTTCGAGTAAATGATGGTTTACTCAATTCATGTACTTCATCCGAATACATGCTATGTCCGAAAATTATCTTAGTTACGGCTGTAGCTGCCTACCTTAGTTATTTCGAATCGATCTCCGCAGGGACATGGATAGTAATACGTTTCTGTCTCTTCATCATATTCCATGTCTTCTATTTCAACCTCATCGTGATAAATGGACATTTTAAATACTCAATCAGCTTTGAAAATCTTTGTTTTGTTTCACGTGTTTACATTATTCAAGAATGGCCTAGATGCGCATGCGTAACTTGTAAACAGAGTTTTCACCCTTTACCCGCCATCTGTAAGGTTCTACTGACAATCCTGTGGGTCTTGGGGCTGTGACGAAGGAGGCTTTCGAAAACATTTTGAGAAAAGGAGAAAATGTTGGAAGCCGACTCCATTTCCCACAATTATTTCTAGATTTCTATACTTCTACAAATACCGCCATCCGACCCTGTTTTCCTTTGTCTTCTGCCGGATGCTAATGATTTTTTGTATTTTTTTTTAAATTTTTCGTTTGGTAAAAAGCCCCGCTGGCTACTTTAAGGTCTTGGTGCGATTTAATTTTTCCACGGATTTATGACAGCATTTAACCCTTTGCCCCACAGTTGTGAGTTTTATCGACCATGACAGAGAAGGCTTTTGAAAACATCTTGGGAAAAGGAGAAAATGCTAGTCTCCTTTTCCCAAAATATTTTCCACTCTTTCAAAGACAATTTTCACCATTTGAGCCATATTTAATTTGGCGTCTGCAAATGCTCAGGATTTGGACAAGTCAATTTCGCCGTTTAGTAAAGATTTAAGCCATGCTTTACATACATCTAAGCCACGCCCTGGCAAAAAGAGGCTTGATGCATCTCCGTGATGCATTATACCAAGTAAGTCATCACAAAACTATGGATCCATGAAATCTGTTTTCTCTGAAAATCAACTAGATCTGAGGACTGCCCAGGCTGACATGAGTCGATATATTGCAGATGCATTAAACCCCTTTTTACAGAGCATGGATCATCTAATTTCGATTTTGTTTACTAGGGAAAGCAGCTGTGCGCTACCTCGCCCTCAAAGATAATGGAACAAGACAATAGTGACCAAACAGTAAATTACAGTTTCTGATGTTTATTTCTAAATGAATAACCTAGACAATCCAGCTGATAAAGTGTCATCTGCCTCACTATTTTCTTTACATGTATATGGAACCGTAATGTTTCCTTTATGGCACGTGGTTGATGACGTCAGCTCTCGTGCATTACCATTGAAAGGATGTCGTCTTTTATACAATGAAATCCATTTCAGAGGAATACTTAGGTTTTCATATTTCATAAGCTGAGGGAGATAATATCTGGCAATGTATTCTGAGGCTGGTAACATTTTAGGTTTTCGTTTTTTCTTCATTTGTTTGTGCAAAGAGACTTTTTTTATGTTTGTTCTTCTGTACTGTGATGTGTATGACGATAAAAGAGCCGGGCTGTAGGTTCGAGCCGATTTATAGTCTTTTATGATATTGATGTCCATTTTCGTCTCAAGCTCTGTCTGTTCGTCCTTGCAAAATGGACAGTGCTTGCTCAATGAATGCTGCTTTCCTGTATATTTCAGAGAGAAAGAACATGTCACATTCATTGAATTGGCCAATCTGTTTCTTGATATTTGTGCATGCACCTTTTTCAAGAGGAAAAGAAAACTGTAAACTTCCAAATTACATGTTTCTCTTGTATCCCGCCACCGTGTTTTAATCAAGATGGTATAATACAAGAGAGACATGTCTCATTATCTTCCGCTTGTATGTTATATATTGGAAAAATGCCTCCTAGGGGAAGATAACGTGCAGGCAGGTCTATCTTCGAAGAATACTACATGTCTACATGGCTTTCGGTTCTTCTTGAAGATGGGCGTGTGCAGAAATATTGAGAAAGCGAGTGACCGATGAAAATTATTCAAATTATAAAATTTTTAACATAATAATAATATTATGATCATAACATTAACGTTCAGTATTTCAGTCATGGTTGGATTTCGAAGGAAGGAGCAGATACAGGAAGAAGGAAAAAACTATCATAACTTACTGCAAACAACTTTTTTCCCGTCTTGCAGCAGATAACATTTGAAAACATAGCTTAGTTGGGACAAAAGCTTATAGCCCGTCAGAAGCAGTATTGGAATTACGAATAAGGCAAACAAGAAATATCTTTAACCCTTAAGCTGCTAAGCGCGACTCACTGACATCTGGATCCAATCTTTAAAGGCATTTTCATAGTCTTATATATATATATATATATATGAAGACAATCGAATATTGCAGAACAGAGCTGTATGCGCTGAACAAATTTTCGACCTGAAAGGTATTCTTTTAGCTTTGTAAACAAAAAGAAGTCACAAGGGGCAAGGTCAGGTGAATACGGAGGGTGAGGGAGCACAACAACTTTTTCCTGCTTCAGAAAGTCTTGTACCTCGTGCAAAAGACAATGACTGAAACTGATAGTTTACACACATTGAAATAGAGTTGACAGACAATGATATTCCACTTTCTTCATGGTATACCTAAAAAAGACTATGAAAATGCCTTCAAATATTGGGTCCGGACGCTGAAACTTTGTATTTGGCGGTGAAAACTTTGAGGGAACAAAATAAAAATTTCAGTGAAACCTATGAAGAATCAAATTCTAGGTGCTTAGATGCATTCATATTTGAACACTTCTCATAACGTCAACAACTGTGACGAAGTAATCAGGGCGCTGTCTGAGGAGTGGGAGGCCAAACCCCAGTACGGCATACAGGGTCTGATCAGACGTATGCGCCGTAGGTGTCGGGAAGTCATCGATGCAAATGGTGGCCATATTTATTAAGGTTGGTAATTTTTGTTTTCCACAATTGTGATTTTCAGTTGAAGCTGTCAAAAAGTAGAGCAATAAACAATACATTCAAATTTGAGATCGGTTTGAAATATCTCTGACAATATTTAAGACAGCAATGGTAAAAATAAATTTTCATCGGTACATTTTATCAATTATATAACGAGTGGTAACTTTTCTTCGACAAGCATATATGTATCTGATTACTTCTTATTGCAGTCTGGAAAAATTCGTCAATCCTATGAAAAGAATTGGCCCTGTTGGGAACCGAACCAGCAACCTTTGGTTTCAAGTCGGTTACGTTTCTGACTGAGCTACTGGGCTAGAGTCCAATGCTTAGAAACACATTGAGCCATGCTCTGTGAAAAGGGGCTTAATGCATCTGCGAAAAGTATCGACCCAGGTTAGTCTGCGCAGTCCGCAGTCCGCTTTTCGCTGTTGGTCAATTTTCTCTATGTCCAAGGACCAGTCTACCTTATGATACAGTCGGTTGTTAGACAAAATGGATTTTATAGATCCACAATTATGTAATGACCTCATGGATCACGGGGATGCATTAAGCACCCCTTTACCAGAGCACGGCTCACACGTATATGTACTCACGATATTTTCTGCAGATACACGATTCTTTCCTAATATAATCGCTCATCAAGTATTGGACCTCGAGATCACAAAGTTCATCGTCAGCATCCTGTGAAAAAGGAAGATTGAACCTGAAACCAGGGTCCGTATTCACCAACCATTCTTAAGAATGTTCTTTGTCTTGTTCTCCAGAATTTTCTATATTTGAAAGTAACACAATCAGGAGTTGTGTTAGTTTCAAATGTAGAAAATCTTGGAGAATAAGACTAAGAATATTCTTAAGAATGGTTGGTGAATACAGACCCTGAACCTGTTGCAGGGGGCAATCTTTTAGCATAATGCCCACAGCCTGCAGGCTACAGTTCTACTTGGATGCTTCTATTGACAATACAGATCAAGATCAAACTGCACAACATTTGCAGTGTAATCAAAGATCCTCGATGTTCCCTATTTCGATTCATTTTGGCCGACAACAGAAATTATTCTTATATTTTCTTACTTACAGTTTACATGCTTACTGTTCCGATACCATGGGTAAGCTCTCTGCTTGTGTTAGTCCTCCTCTTGTTGATCAATCTCTTTTTAAATAAGCCCGATCCCGGTAGCTCAGTAGGTAGCGTGCAGGACTTGAGAACAATTGGTCGCTGGTTCGATCCCTTGCTCGGCCAATTTCTTTCCGGGTTATGATGATAGTCATTGCAACAGGATTCATTCCTCTCTCACCCCTGACCATCGTTTCTATGATGGTGATGTGGGAAAGCAGCCAGTGAGTTGGCAGGAATTTTCTGAGGAATACTGGTAAAAGAAACTCCAGGAAAGCATGGATAGGTGCACTGGCCGCAGCTATATTACTGAAATAATGGTGAAACGGCGTTAGACATAATCAATCAACAATCAATCAATTAATAAATCAGTCAGTCAGTCAATCAAGCAATCTTCTTAAATCAATATTGAAGAAGCAACTTGGACTGAACTTTAGAGAGTGGTTGCTCCAATGGTTGTCTAGACGACTTTTAACCCTTTACCAGACGACAAAATTTTGACCTTGTCCAAATTGAAAGCATTTGCAGGCGACAATTTCAATGTGGCTCAAATGGTCCAATTTTCCTTTTAGAGGGCAGAAAACATTGCGGGAAAAGGAGGAAATGCTGGTTACCAGCATTTTCTCCTTTTCCCACAAAGTTTTCAACAGCCTTCTTTCCTAAGTCGTTAAACGGCGGCATTGTGTGGCAAAGGGTTAAATGAGTTGATCGATATTCAGAGCCATAATAACTTCATTTGGATAGGAGTTCCAGGAATCGGCAACTCTAATACTAAATGTGTTTTTAGGTATTTCTGTCTTGAATGATTTATGAATAACTTGATTGCATTTTTTTGACTAGGCACTTGATAATTGGTGCAGACTACTTGATAATTGTATTAGAATGAAATTTGTTATTTGGTTATTTGACATTTAACGCTTTTCCTGCTACATAACTTAAATAAAACTTTAAATCCGATAGTTATAAGCCGAATAATATTATTTCAAACATAAATTTTGAACTAACGGAAAAAAAGATCTCCTCATTGGACCGTTCTGTGCTGATCTTGATCTACACTGCCCACAAAAGATCAGCGAGTCGCGCTCAGCAGCTTCAGGGTTATAAAAATAAATTACACACACACACTATGATCTAGATCTAGATTTCACGTGCACTTAGTCTCAATAATAAGACGTTTACGATGCTTCTATTCATATTTGGACTTTATTCTGCATCGTATCCATCAAAACCTAAAATCGCATTCGAGGACAGAAATTTATCTGATCTACTCTAGATCTACATTTGTACTGCGCTCAAATTTAAACCGAAAATTAAACCAACTCTCTATCCATCAAAACCTAAAATCGCATTCGAGGACAGAAATTTATCTGATCTACTCTAGATCTACATTTGTACTGCGCTCAAATTTAAACCGAAAATTAAACCAACTCTACTTACATAGCTATCTTTTTCCGCTTTAGGTGAAAATGAGCGAGTGTCAAAAGCCTCCATACATTCGTATTTGTATTTCAAGCAATTCGCTGAACGAAGACGCATTCATAAATCAGGATAATACATTAATTTGGTTGACGTTGCTGCTAGGGAGTGACAGCGCTATATTTACGTTATGACGTCATTATGTGGAACAAGGGCCGTCACCCGTATAATTCACCAACTATTCTAACTCCAATTTTAATTCTAAATTCCAAGGCCGTCTTTTGATTCGCGAAGATATTCTTTCTCGGGCAATCAGTTTTATACATGAAAATACTGAGTTCGGAAATATGGGCCCGGTATTGTTACGAATGCAATGGGGGATGTGTGGACTGAAATTAACAAATGATCTAAAATTAGAACAGGAAATGACATAATTTTGTCGTCTGCAAAGCGTTCTTTTGACAGATTGGGAAACGATGAACGAGGTGTCAGGGGCTGATAATAAAACTAATTTCAACGTTTGTAAACAAGTTTTGATTTCCGGATATTGTGTGAGATGTTACGCAGAGATAAATCTACGTTTTCAATTGTATTTTAATTGATTGTGAAGTCACAAATCAGCTGGAAATTACATTCTTGTTGGCCGAAGCAAAGACTGGGATTCAGCAACGATCGATGGACTAGACTAAAGTGTTTTGCAAGGTAAGTTCCACGTTGATGTTTATTCTTTTTTTCAAATCTAATGTTAGAACCTCGATGTAGATCGAGAACTCAAGATTTAGATCTATTAATTAATCGTTTACCGCACAATGCCGCCTTTTAACGCCCCTGGGAAAGAAGCCTTTTGAAAACATTGTGGGAAAAGGAGAAAATGCTGGTAACCAGCATTTTTTCCTTTTTCCACAATGTTTTCTACCCTATCAAAGAAAAATTGCACCATTTGAGCCACATTGAAATTGTCGTCTGTAAATGCTTTCGATTTGGGACAAGGCTAAAATTTTGTCGTCTGGTAAGGGGTTAAATTCTTGATTTCAATCATTTACTAGATCTAGTGGATCTGTTCAGATTGAAAGGTCTGACCTCCTCTCTAAAAATGGTAGTTTGGCCAACACTTTCGTGCACACTTTAAACCTTTAACCACACAGCAAAAAGGTAGGCTTGTCCAAATTGATAGCATTTGCAAATGACAATATTAAATTTGATCAAAATGGTAGAAAGTTCTCAATAAGGGTAGAAAACACTGTGGGAAAAGGAGAAATTGCTCGTTAAGAGCAATTTCTCCTTTTCCCACAGTGTTTTCAAAAGACTTGTGCTGCAGACACGTGAAAACCAGGCCTTGTTTGGGAAAGGGTCAAACCCTTTACCACACAACAAAAAGGTAGACTTGTCCAAATTGAAAGCATTTGCAGATGACAATTTAGATGTGGCGAAAATGATGTAATTTGACATTGATAGGGTAAAAAGCATTGTGGGGAAAAGGAGAAAATGCTGGTTACCAGCATTTTTTCCTTTTACGGTAATGTTTTCAAAAGGGCTCTTTCTCAAGAGTTGTTAAAACACAGGATTGTGTGGTAAAGAGTTAAACAATGGAATTCTCCTGCAAAAAGTCCCTTATTCTGCTATGTTGTCTGTAAAATTAAAAAAAAAGACTGATTTAGAATCTGCATATATCTTCATTACCCCTTTTTTTTTCTCCAATTTGTCCCTCGTTGCTGACCTATCTCAGATATTTAGTCAGACATTTTGACCACCAACCGTCTAAATTGTGTTTTAACCCTTTACCACACAATCCCGAGCTTTAACGACCCTTACAAAGAAGTCTTTTGAAAATATTGTGGGAAAAGGAGAAAATGCTGGTAACCAGCATTTTCTCCTTTTCCCACAATGTTTTCTTGCCTTTCAGAAACAAATTCAATTATTTGAGGTGCACTGAAATTACCGTCTGCAAATGCCTTCAATTTGGACATGTCTAAAATTTTGTCGTGTGGTAAAGAGTTAAGAAATTAAGTTACTTTCTCAATTTAGAATTATAGACTAGATCTAAATCTACCACAAATGCTAAAACCATAAGCCTCAGTGAAAGTTTTGTAGTAGTATGAACGTTTATCCTCCTAAATAGGTTAAATGAAGGTTTCAACCCGATATATAGAAACCCAAATATTGTTATTTCAAAGTGCTTTTTGGAGGAAAAATATCTCCTTATCGGACAGTGTAGATCAAAGACCAGACTGCATGTTCTATGCAGTCTGATCTTGATCTACACTGTCCGCAGAAGGTCCTTGATTTGCCTTTAGCAGCCTAAGTGATAATACGAATGGTGTAAAGGACATCAGTAGAAGAAATGGTTTTGATGAATGACTTGCAAAAGACAAACAGGGATGTATTCATACCAGTGTAGTTCAGTTTTTTTTGGACATAAATATAGATCTAGGAGAGGTTCAGATATCTATGTACTTCTGTTTTCTCAAGGTGTTCTACTTTTCCAAAATGGAAAAAAAAAACAGGAGAGAGAGAGAGAGAGTTGTTACAAATGACAGTTATGCATATCAATTAAAATCAGACAGAGTAACTAAGGCAAAAATAAATTGAAAGACAATGATATTTTGGGACTGTTTGTGAACTTTTAACCCTCTACCAAATGACAGAATTTTAGACTGGTCCAAATTGAAAGCATTTGCAGATGACATATAAAAGTGGCATAATGACAAAATTTGTCCATGATAGAATAGAAAACATTGTGGGAAAAGGTGAAAATGCTGGTTACAAGCATTTTCTCCTTTTCCCATGATGTTTTCAAAAGGCATTTTGTTTTAGGTCATTAAAACCTGTGATTGTGTGGTAAAGAGTTAGATAGGCTACTTATCTTTGTTTTAACCCTTTACCGCATGATGCCGCCTTTTGACGCCCCTGGGAAAGAAGCCTTTTGAAAACATTGTGGGAAAAGGAGAAAATACTGGTAACCAGCATTTTCTCCTTTTCCCACAATGTTTTCTACCCTATCAAAGGAAAGTTGCACCATTTGAGCCACAATGAAATTGTCGTCTGCAAATGCTCTCAATTTGGACAAGGCTAAAATTTTGTCGTCTGGTAAAGGGTTAAATCAAAGATGCTATGTACAACTTTAACAGATTGTGCAGATCAAGATTGGATAGCACGGAACATTCATTTTGATCTTGGATCTACAGTACATGATTTTTTTTTGTTTTGTTTTTCTACCGGAAATGGCTTTAGAATCGTATGAATCCTTTACCAAATGACAATGTTATCAACCTGTCCAAATTGAAAGCATTTGCAGATGACAAGATGTGGCACAAATGATAGGACTTGCCCTAGACATGGTAGAAAATATTGTGGAAAGAGGAGAAAATGCTGATTTCCGGCATTTTCTCCTGTTTCCATAATGTTTTCCAAGCCCATTTCTGAAGAATTGTAAAAATATAAGATTGTTTGGTAAAGGATTGATTTGATTTTTTGCCGCTGATTAAACTTGTGCATTCCATGTAGTTAGCAGTTTGTCTCATTGATACCTCTTGAACAAGTTTACCGCAGGCTTGAGTCAAACCTGTATTTAAAGACCAGCCAGGGGAAGTAATAAAACTGATCTCTTACCACAGCCAGTCTTTTAAATCAAGTCCAATGGCCTTCTCCGTCAGGAATTATATGGTAAAAGGTGAACTCTTCACCAAACGACAAAATCTTAGACTGGTCAAAATCAAGAGCATTGCAGATGACAAGCTAAATGATGCACAAATAAGGACAATTTTGTTTGAAAGGGTAGAAAACATTGTGGGAAAAGGAGAAAATGCTGGTTACCAGCATTTTCTCCTTTTTCCATATTGTTTTCCAAAGGCTTTTTTCTCAGGGTTGTTAAATCTCGGGATTAAGTGGTAAAGGCTTAAGGATTAAAGCTATGGGCTATGCAGTAGTTTGATGTGGATTAGAGTCAGATTTGTTTGTTTGTATGATGTTTGATCCTTTCCCAAACAACTAGTTCTAGACTCTTTCAAATTCAAAACATCTGTAGATAACAAATACAAAATTAGTACAAATCAGTTTGTGCTGTCTGATAGGGTGAAAAACATTGTGGGAAATGGAGAAAATGCTGGTTACCAGTATTTTTCTCCTTTGCCTTCAATGTTTTCAAAAACCTTCTTTCCTAGGGTTGTGAAAACCCAGAATTGTCTGGTAAAGGGTTAACATTTTTTTCAACATTACCAGTATTTCACTTAAATCGGTTACATTGCATCCGCTAGGGCAACAACTATCCATGCTTTCCTGGAGGTTTCTTTTACCAGTAGCTTGCATGATACTCTTCCCAAGCCACTGGCTACTTTCCCATATAACCATTATCAAAACAAATAATTAGCAGTGAGAGAGGAATGAATCCTGTCACAGTGACTATCATCACTTCCTGGAAAGAAATTTGCCACATTGGGTATTTGAACTAGCGACCCCCTGGTTTAGAGTCCTGTATTCTGTATACTGACTGGGCTACATGGCTGGGCATCTCGCATTTCTACACTGGAATAAAGGACTTTGTTCTTGGCTGAGCCATTTAACCGTTGACCACAAAGTTTTAACAACCCTGAGGAAAGTTGCTTTTGTAAACATTGTAATAACCAGCATTTTCTCCTTTTCCCACAATGCTTTCTACCCTTTTAAAAACAACTGTATTGTTTGAGCAGTGTTTAGTTTCGCCTCTAAAAATTCTTTCAATATGGACGAGTTTAGAATTTTGTCATGTGTCAATGGATTAACAAATCAGAGGTTTCTTTTAGTAATTCAACTCTTCTGTGCTTAGTTTTTGACCAATTCGGATGTGGAGCCCTTTGGCAAGGTATTATCCATACCAAGGATAAGAGGTTTTATATCTAAGTCATCTCTCTTGCACAGAACATGAATATGCTACTTGGCTCAGTGGTTAAAGCCAGAGATTTGTGAAATAAGGAAACCTTGCTTCAGCCCCAGGTGTCTGAGCAAGTCTTTTGGGAGTGTCACTTGGCAAGGCATTGTAAAGTCCCACACTAGCTCTGGTAAAGCTCAAGAAATACTGTCAAATACATGAATAACTGAACTGTAGCAGAATGTGATTAAAATACTGTTTAAAGTGGCCCTTATAGATATGTAAACGAATGAACTAAAAGACATGAACATGTCTGCATGGGTGCCCACAACATTGGCTTTAGAGAAGAATTATTGTATTTATGATCCAAATATTTCTTGATCTCTACAAATGTTTTAAAGCGTTACCAGCCTTTGTCTGATATTGTTGTGTGTGCAAAACAGTTGAAAAGCGATATGAAATATATTGAACATTCAATACAAAATATAATACCAGGAGAAATTTGATGGGAAACCAATGAGGTCAATGTATGTCTTCCTTTTGACATGGGGCTCAACCCCTTTATCAAATTAGACATAGTTTCAAGGCTTGACTGCAGTCACCATAGCAACATTTGAACCAATGTTCATCCAGTAACAACCATGTCATGACCTTCAATAGTTGTTTGTTTCTGTTATTTTATGGCAGGTGGAATATGGAAGATTTTGGTTGTTGTAAGAATATTTATCTTTATTTTATGTCTTATTCAGATGCTTGTAGTGCGTGTTGTTACATCTGTTTCTATGATTTAGTGCAGTGCTTGTTTAACTCTATACCACACAATCCCGAGTTTTAACGACCCTGGGAAATTAGACTTTGGAAAACATTGAGGTAAAAGGAGAAAATGCTGGTAACCAGCATTTTCTCCTTACACCACAACGTTTTCTTTCCTTCCAAAATACAACTGAATTTTTTATTCAAATTGAATTTTACTTGTCGTCTGCTAATGCTTTGATTTTGGACCGGTCTAAAATTTTGTGGTCTGGTAAAGACTTTACTCCTAACCTCCTGAAGAGTCTGCATCATAAACCTTCGAATTATGGCTTGTGTTTAAAACCCTTTACCACGCAATCCCGACTTTTTACGACCCTGCGAAAGAAGCCTTTTAAAAACATTGTGGGAAAAGGAGAAAATGCTGGTAGCATTTTCGCATTTTCCCACAATGTTTTCTACCGATCCCAGAACAATTTGTAATATTTGAGTCACGTTTATTTTGTTAGCAAATGCTTTCCATTGGATTAAATTTTGTCGTGTGGTAACCAGTTAAACCGTTTGCCCAACAATTCTGTAATTGAACAACCTTTTGAAAACATTATGGGGAAAATGATGCAATGCTGATAAGTAACATTTTCTCTTTTTCCCATGATCTTTTCTATCCTTTCAATGGAACTTATATCATCCTTATTTATCCATGTTAAGTCTATGGTGGTATATTTCTGCCACGAGATACGAGATAAAACTATTGTGATAATTTAAGAAAACTATCGCGATAAAACAAACTTTCCCGGAAATATTATCTCGAAGATAAAAAGTTTCACGATAAAAATCTCGGCATAATTCTCACTTTTTTCACTATTTTTTTTTTGTGTGTGTTCGTGCCCACAACTGACATTCCCTATATCTATAAATAGATACAGTTTCGGAATAACTTTGCAATGTTGTACAGTCAAAAACTACCGTCTTCATCCAAATGGTGAATTTTCTATTTATAGATATCGAGAAAAGGGTAAGAACTAACCCGATGATTTTATATCGAATGTCAGCTTCGTGCACGAATGAGAAATTTTGCGTTCAAATATTTACTGATCAGTGTAAAACTTTCTAGATAACAAAGTTTATCGTGATATATTTTTCAGAAAACTTTTCATTATATTGATAAAATTTCCAGGAAACTTTTATTCATGGATTCGTGATATTTTTCTAAAATTATCCCGATAGTTATCTCATATCTCGTGGCAGATATATGCCACCATATCAGCCATATTTTATTGTTTACACCTGGTAATATAAAATGGAAGGAGAGTATGTATAACAATAAATATCAAAACTTAAATTAACATCATTCATTCATTCATTCATTCAAGCGTTAGTGCATTCATTCAGTCATTAATTCATTGTCCATTTGTATTTTATTTGTTCACTAGCCCTCTTTCTTGAATGAGTGTGTAAGTCGGTGGGTGGGTGCTTGCGGGGATGGGGGTATTTGAGAGAGAGTGAGTGAGTGATCACCTGTTATAGAATGGGAACAGGCCGATGTGGTACATCACCATTTCGGGAAACCATTTTTATGTTCAGGCATAAATTTAAGAAATAAAAATAACAACAACAAACACATACAATTTTTATGCTTCATTGTCTTCTACACGATCTCTCGTACGAGCGGTAAATTTGTAATTTGGACCTCAAATCAGTCAATATTCGTTGACCACACATCATTCCACAGATGCTAAGAGTTAGGTAAAAGGGTCGCGTTTTTAAGGTTACGGAATGTCCATTCTAACAGTGTAGTTGATTGTGTGTATGCAAACTAACGACATACGCAGTACATATGTTGCATGACATTCTTCCAGTCAATGCTGGTTCGATTAACTTTTCAAAATTCGTACTGTATACCGATGTTAGAGCAAGATACCTAAAAAACGATATGATTTTCTCCTTTTCCTAGAATGTTTTCTACCCTTACAAAGACTAACCCTTTCGTCTGAGACGTATTAAATTTGTTTTCTGTATATTGTTTCAATTTGAACAAGTCTTTGAGTTTTTGTTGTCTGGTGAAGAGTTATGTCGAGCTCGGTAGGTCACTTGCATTGTGGGTGTTAGGAGCGGATTTTTAATCTAAGCTCGGCCAAAATCCTTTCTCTCTCCTCCTCTTCCTCTCTCATTCGGGACACGGGGAAGGGACGGGAGCCGAGGACCAATGTGAAGGAGCATCCGTTCTGCGAAGCTCAACTTTTTGCTTTGTATAAGGCTTAATTGTGTGTGGAGTATGCAAGTTTTATTTTCAATTTGTCAAACTCACTAACGGCTTTGTTCTTATCGACATATAGACAGCTGTCTGCGCATGTCATATTCTTCGAAGATTGACCTGTCTGCTATGACGCGTCACTTGATAAAAAATGGACATATATAAATACGCTGTGCGTGAATTGCCGCTTAAAAAGTGCAGGCAAAAATGGTAAGAAATAATAAGTCTGTGGAAAAATGAAGCCAGTCTTCGCTACAAATTTCTCAGAAGACAAAATGATTTCAAACGGGGAGAATATTTTTGTAGAATACCAACTGTTTCCTGCAAATCTCTGTCAACAGTTTCTAAATATAGACATGGGGAAAACCGGGATTTGTGCAACAGACTGACAAAAAAATTGAGTCCACACCTTGCTGGGCTTATACGGGGCTTTTTCCCAAGCTTATAGGAGCTTATGTTTATAAATGGCTGGTGAATAGGTTATATGCTGGCTAAACATGGCTTGATGAATCGTACAAGGTAGGTTTTAGAGGGTAAACGTTTATTTATATTGAAATTGGTTGCATTGATTCCCGCCCTAAAAAAAGTCCGGTTCTCTACCCAGAATGCCCATATCAGATAGGTGATGTATTTGAAAAATGCCACCTGGCGGAAGATAATGTAATGACGGGGGCATATTTTGACAAAAGATAATTCTGTCTCTTTATAACAGGTTTTCACGATTCCTAGGAGCAAAACGATGCAAGACAAAGGATCAGTTAGAAAAAGCTACATACTCTCCCCTTCGTCTCTTAAACTAAGCAGTTGTTTAAATTCTGTCACACAGTTTAAATAATGCAACTTCAAAGTATTTAACTTCACGACTATAAATAGAATAGAAACGTTAAGCTCTTAGTACCCGTAACAGTGAGTTCGTTGATATAGCCCGAGGGTCCTAACTGTTTTCACCATTAACACAACGATATACTTAACTCTTTACAACACAATGACGGGTTTTAACGACCCTGAGCAATAAGCCTTTTGAAAACACTGTGGGAAAAGGAGTAAATGCTTGTAACCAGCATTTTCTCCTTTTCCCACAATTTTTTTCTATCTTATCAAAAAGAGAAACCATCATTATCGGTTTAATTTGTCGTCTGCAAATGCTTTCAATTTGGTCCTTTCCAAAATGTCGTTTGGTTAAGAGTCAATTTATTCTCCATTTTTACATTTTCATTCCTCTTTATTTCATTTTTATCGCTGTAGGACAGAATACTTCGCCAATCATGTAAAAAAGAAAAACTATTTAATTAATTAATTTATTCATTCATTCATTCATTCATTTTTCATTATTTCAACCAATTACCACTAAAAATCGTGTTAGGAAAAAAGAGAAAACATTGTGGGAAAAGGTGAGGATCCATGGGATCTTGAAAAACGAAGGATCGATTTGAAAGAGTCTTAATACCAAACAAATGAAAGAACGAAAATCAAAGCACTGAAAGTACAGACAGACTAGGGAACGTGAAACAAGTGGCATTGGTACAGATAAAACTTGGTTGGTCTATAAAACATTGAAGGAAAACGGTCCAATTCGGTTATCAAGTTCGTTCTGGTCCGATCCGATCCATTTTAGTTATTAAGTCCAATATGGTTCTGTCCAGTCCAATCTGGTTGTTAAGTCCGATCCAGGTCAAACCGGTGACTTTACCCACAGCTCTTAGCCATTTTACTTGTTATAATACGAATTACGATGAAGACTTTCTGTTTGTTGATTTTTAATTAGAACAAAACAGAACATATCAATTTGATGATTTGGTATTTGAATTCTTTCTAGAGTTCATTATTAGATTAACGTTTTTTTTTTTTGCTTTTTCACTTTTTTGACTAGCAAAGCTAGTCTATAGGCATCATGACTGACCTAGAGTCAATGTAAACAAAAAACCCCACATTTGCCAAATAATGCCTCACGGAAAATACTTCTTTCTGTTGAAAAACTTAATTCTGTTATATATGACAATTTTGACAAAAACCACTACATCTCTACGACTCCAATTTGAACATGTCGTCTTACAAAGTAATAAACTGAACACGATTTCATTTTTAAGGTACAAGATCTTTGCTTATATGTAAATTAAGTGACCTATGCAAAGCAGAGAATCACTTATTTCTACACAACTGTAATACTATGAATGAATCTATTATCTAGGTAATTTGTGGCAAATCCCAGCTGCATTAACCGTCACTGGACAGGGAACCCTTATCATTCCTTCAGTCATATATTATTTAGATCATTGTGTACAGATAAACTGTTACGCTAAACTGTTAGTCTACGTCTTGAATATTTAACCCTCTACCAAACAGTCCCAAGTTTCAACAGCACCGAGGTAGAATCCCTTTTAAAACATTGCGGGAAAAGGAAGTAGTGCTGATAACCATCATTTTCTCCTTTTACCACATTGTTTTCTGCCCTTTTGGAATCAGTTTTCATCAGTTCAGCTACATCTAATTTATAGTCTGCAACAGTTTTGAATTTGGACGAGTGCAAAATTTTTCGTTTTGTAAAGAGAGTTAAATAGTTACATGTAACTACATCTTATGATGTTGGATATTGACTAATTGATTGCATGGTGTTTAACGCCGTTTTCAATATTTCAGTGATATTGCGGCGGCCAGAGAACCTATCCATGCTTTCCTGGAGTTTCTTTGACCAGCACTACCGCGACTCAATGAACTTTTGCTGAAAATGTGGATTAAGATCAGACCGCACAGAGCCTGCAGTCTGATCTTGGATCTACATTGTCCGATAAGAGGATATATTTTCTCCAAAATGTAACTCTGAAATAGCAATATTCAGGTGTTTTTTTACCATTGGCTTGGAATCTTCATTTAACATTTTTAGCAGGTTAAGGGTTAAACTTAAACTGGGTTATAGTTAACCAATAGCACGCATAGCCCCTGCAACTCAGTCGGTAGCGTACAGGACTTGAGGACAGGAGGTTGCTGGTTCGATCCCTGACTCGGCGAATTTCTTTCCGAAAACTGATGATGGTCATTGCGACAGGATACATTTCTCTCTCACATTTCGACGATGGTTATGAGGGAAAGCCAATGGCTTGGAAAGAATATTGTGAGGAGTACTGGTAAAAGAAACTCCAGGAAAGTATGGGTATGTGCACTGGCCACCGCTACATAACTAAAATAATGTTGGAAACAGGGTAAAACACCGTACAAACAATCAATCAATCAAATTCGCTAGTCTGTCAGTACTTTGATTATCGTTTGGACTGACTCGTAGCTAGACAAAACCTCCAACACAGGTCTGCGAAACACACGAGGATGGAATTGTGATCAATAAAACCTCCGTTTGCCAGAGCGTGTCTCAAGAGTTTGTTCTTAACATTGTGGAAAATGAGGAAACTGTTCGCAACAAGCAGTTTCTCCTTTTCCCCATTACGTTTTCAGGGACATGAAAGAATTTAAAGGATCGTGACGCACTCCGAAATAAGACTTCTATTTAAGAAAAACACAGACATGTCCATATTGAAAGTATCTGTAGAGGAAAGTAGCTCAAATAATGATATTTGTCTTTAAAAGGATGGAAAACACTGTGGGAAAAGGAGAAAATGCTGGTTACCACCATTTTCTTCTTTTCCAACAATGTTTTCTAAAGTCCTCTTCCCCGAGGTAATAAGACGAGATAGTTCGGTAAAGAAAATAAGCAATGTGAATGACCTTATTCTCTAAAGTGTAAAAAACGCCCATGTTTCCCTTTTTTACAGTAGGCAGTTGCGTAGGCCTGATGTGCGTTATGGACGCTGCGCCTTTGCGTTTTCTATTAATTCAGTCAACCATGGTAAAATCACAAATATTGTTATGGAAAAATTCTTTTACGCGCTTGCATATTATGCGTTATGGGCGCTACGCCTTTGCGTTTTGTACTGTTTCAGTCAATCTTGGTTAAAAGCACAAACAGTGCAATGTCAAGTTATTTGGCGTATTCTGCGATATGGGCGATATGCTTTTATGTGCTTTCCTTTTTCAGTAAATCATAGTAAAAACACAAATATAATTGCTTTGTCAACGTTCTTTTAGTGGTTTAGATTCTCGCCACACTGGACAGTGCAGAGGAGACCAGCCCCAATAGCTCAGGTGGTAAAGCACTAGACTTGTGAACTCTCCGGCCACTTGAAGGTTTGGGTTCGATCCCCACGGGTGGCTACTTAAAATTGTTAAAAAAGTTTTTTGGATGTAGCGTTATACCTAGGTCCCGTGTGACGTTGCTATACACTGAGCACGTTAACCCTTTACCGCACAATGCCACCTTTTAACGCCCCTGGAAAAGGAGCCTTTTGAAAACATTGTGGGAAAAAGAGAAAATGCTGGTAACCAGCATTTTCTCCATTTCCCCACAATATTTTCTACCCTATCAAAGAAAAACTGCACCATTTGAGCCACATTGAAATTATCATCTGCAAATACTTTTAAATTGGATAAGGCTAAAATTTTGTCGCCTGGTAAAGGATTAAAGAACGTGGCATAACTTAGGATGGTTCTAATCCTGTATCAAGCACTATCCTACGTAACATAAATCTTCTTGGGGCGTTGCCCATATGTGTAACCGGCGGTGACGATAAATAAACGAAAATCAACAACAACATTGCAAAGGCAAAATTAGACTTTACATTCTATATTGTTCTAAAGGGCGCTTTGGATTGGGCTTCTGCCACGACTTGACAAATATCTGGAGTCGTGGAATTTTTCAACTTTCTTGGCTGATTTGTGATTTTCTACGATTCAGTTACGATACAGGTGTGATAGTGGTACGAATATACGTGGGATTCGGCTGGAATCGCACGAATATCGTCAAGAATCCACCACGATTTTCAAAATCTTATTGGGAAATGTTGCACCAACGTTTGAAATTAGTTAAAACTTGGTTTAGAAAATTCCGAACACATGTACAATTCCGGTATGAATAAAAATGAATTCACAGCTATTCTTGACAATCCGTCGGATTTTCTCTCAAGGTAGGTATTAGAAGGCCCTCACCCCTGCTTGGGCATCACAAAACCCGAGGGAGTTAAGAATTCGTATTGATGCTTGCAAATCGATAACGGTTCAGTTACGATGCATAAGAATGCACAAATCATTTGTTACAAATTGCCTATGATTGTTTTTGAATCGGGAGTTCCTGGCCAAGATTTGAACAGCTG